>BMAU01018987.1:0-354480 GCA_019973935.1 Trichonephila clavipes
ATATTTCTTATACTTAAATTTGTTTGTATACATGTAAATGTTCAAATAAGTATTTCAACGGGGGCTGGGATGATTTTACCTTGTACACCCCCGCTATTGTCGCAGGTCACGCTCCCTACAACTCATCACTGCTACGAGTTTCTTCATACTGAACGGACTTACTCTCCTAGTCGTCCCGTCGTAGAATGTGTTTCATTGCTTTAAGTGCCTCTTTGTCTAATATTACTTACTTTTAAATTCATTATTAAATTGTTTTTGTTGTTTACATTTGTTAATCATAATAAATATTTGTTTGTTATGGATTAAGGTTTTATTTCTCTCTCGTGAGTATTATCGACGTTAATTTTAGTGCCGGCATCCCGCCGCATTTAGGCCTACCGCCCCCTATTTTCAATTACTATAACCAATGCAATGGTTCAATGATTTACAATAGGAATTTTCAAACGGCACCCATTGTTTTGTACAACATCTATCCAATGTCCACTAAATCATTCAAAAGGCATTAAAGATATTTCCCAATCCTAGCACCAATCATTGCTACCATAAACCCGGGAAGGATGGAATTGATTTTTAACTTCTAAATTTAATTTCCTTTTTAGTATGTTGTTTAAAAGATATAATTGATGTCATGTAAATCCTTTTTCATTGTGAATGTTAACTATTTTAGCTAAAAATGCATGGTGCCATATGGTAGCACTAGTTTATTAAGGGAACACACAAAAGGTACGATAGTTTGTTTTTCCTATATTGCTATGTAAAGACTTTAAAAATATATTTCTGAGTTTTTGAATTAAAATATATCATTAATTAAGAGCTCTCAGTACAATTTAACACAAATTTAACCATTATTTAATGTGATTTTGTGAAATTCTATTTCTTTTTGTATATAAAAGAAGTAGGGTTTTTTCCTTAGTATATATATCGAAAATATATAAGAGATATTCATCTAAAGTATTGATGCAACAAGCTTTGTAAGTTCGGTTTCTTATACTAAATTGATTGCAATAATATCTCCAAAAGAAGGGTATCAAACAATTGATCTGCGATCCAATTCTGAGTGAATTTATTTTTAATTTATTCATCACCATGTGCAATTTGTACATTTTGTCATTTAAATATAATTTAGCGTTGTCAGTATAATAAATGTGCCTCATTTGAACAAATCGATATTGACGCTTTGCCTTTCATAGTATCCAGCGCATTATTCCAAAACAGTTTCTCTCCAGGAATAATATCATAATCGCTAAAAATTAAGAAATGAAAACTTTAATTTCTTTTAATTTCTACTTAAGGATCAGAATTATTTGTAAAAAGAGTACACTCTGTTATTAAAAAGTTGATGATGTCATCGTCTGAAAATATCTCAAATATTTAAGAGGTGATGTCACAAGTAAAATTGGATAAAAAACTGGTCTACTACTGGCTGGTGATCTGGCTGATAATACTGGCTGATCTACTGGTTAAAAAATAAAATTGACTGTTTTAATTTTATGTGTATCTTTTAAGTTTATTCGAGAGAAAGACGTGAAGATCTTTTCTTTTCTGCCTTTGGTTCTTCCTTTGTAACATCTGAGCTTGAATAAACTTCCGAGTATAACCCCAGTTTACTTGTTTTCTTTTTAGCAAAATTTCAACTTTTGCTTGTAATTGCCTTCTACACAAATAAAAAACGAGTCGAAATCGGTTCCTTTTTTTGAATACGAATTATAAGTTGTTCCACTTGAAAAAATATTTTACGCTAAAAAAGAAGTTCATGCTTTTCTTTTTTTTACGCGTGTAGAACAATATGATACCTTATCTGAGCAAAGATTGGTAAAAATATTTTAAAAATTACAGTTAAGAAAACAATATCTTTCTTTCAATTTTAATTATTTTACCATTTTTTAAAAATATTTTTGGAATTTCTTTTTTTCCAGAGGTTTTTAAAACACGATCTATTAATTTTGTAATTTTGAAAATTTCAGTTCCATATATATACTATCCTTTTTTTTAAAAAAAATGTACTTTTGGGTTTCCGGTGGATGCAAAATTAAACAAAAAAAATTGCCTAAAATGTCAGTAATAATTAATTAATTATAATTGCATTCTTTATTTTTGTTTCATACTTTTTGATTACAAAACCAATCGTTTCAATAACTATCTGTAAATTTTTCTTTTATTAATTACTTATAGAAATTTGATTTTAATAAATTTATATGTTTTTTTAAGGATTATTTCTATTGTTTCATTACTAAAGGAATTCTTTGTTAATTAAAAAGTACATCGTCTATTATTTATATGAAATTTGAAAGCATTAACATAAAAATGAAGCCCGAAAAAAATATTTTACTTTAACGAATAACGAAATATTGAAAAAAATCTACCTTTTTATTTTAAAGCTCAATTCATTGCTTTTCCCAAATGGAACTGACAGCGCGATTGTTAAATCGGCTGCGCTTTATGAAACGGTAGTTCCCAGGTTCGAAACTGATGAGGTAGAAACTTTCAATTTCGTATTACGCTACTTTTTAAAGCTTTACTCTTAGCATCAGAATCGTCTTCTTTTTATTATTGCTTCACATTAATATTTTTTTTAGTTCTAACGCAATATTTTTTTTATAAGTCATACATCGAAATTTGAAGCTATATCTTATCTGCGAAAAGGAGGGGAAGATAGAACAATAATTTTACACTAAAAAAACCGTGTTCGGGCTATAGAGAGGGGAAAAAACCTGTCTTAAATGAAAAATAAGTGGAATGGAGCAAATTTCGAGAAAGGGAAATTTTTTGACATAATTTTAGAAATCACTCACATTGCGCGCGTACAAACACACACACAGAAATGCTGGTGTCATGAGTAAAAGAGAAAGCCCGAGCCTCGTCGGGCTAAGCGTTGGGGGGGGGAGTCATTTCGACAATGAGTATTAGAAGTTCTCATTTTGTGAAAGAAAGGGAAAATTTATAAAAGTAGAGATAGCCCGTGCAACGCCGGGCCATGCAGCTAGTTTAGTAATAAAATTCAAATATCAAATAATTAATTTTGGATGTTATTAAAAATAATTTCACTACCATTAAAGTGAAATCAACAAAAATGGAAGTAACTCAAATTTGCTATAATAAAAACTAATGGTATCAAACTGTTTACATTCAATTGGAATAAATATTTATCTAATACAATTACATGTTTCTGAAACATTGTGCATGTATTCTCTAGTCCAATAAGATTAATAAAATGTATTATACAATAATTTCCGTAACATAAAAAAAGGAAATTTTATTTCCACAGCGTGCCATTTTAACACAAAAAGACGAATTGTGCCTTCTTTTCCTGCTCAAATACAAACTCAATAAAATTTCCTAGTCTAAACCAGCGCTACTCAACCTGAGGCCCGCGGGCCACATATGGCCCACTGAGCCTTTTTAAGTGGCCCGGCCATGGCCCATTCCTCCAAGAAATATACTTATTTATGGACATTGTATTAAATATTTGTTTGGAAATTTTTTGTCAAGAAATCAAATGGATCACAATTTTGCTTTTACTCTCGGTGTCGTACGGGTACGAATTGATATTATTTTTTTATTTGGAACGGATACGTTTATGATAACAGACAATAGTGGAGTAGCGACAATTATATGGGTGCAATTAATTCTTTACTATCTTTCATTTCTTGCAAATGAAAAATATTCCAAGAAAATAAATCGTTCTAAGACGATTGGGAAATTGACTATTTTGTAGTGACAAATAAACATGGATCAGTGACTGTTTAATTTGTCACGAAAGTGCTGTACTTAAAAATACCAATCAGGAATCATTCATTGACACTTTTCCTCGAAGATTGTTTATTTTTAGTTTGTTTTTGTTTTATTGATGGACCAGCCACGCTTATTTCTTTTTTGCTCTTTTATTCAACCTCACAACTTAATATATGCTATTTACAAGTGCAGCAAATTTTAATTATTTTTTTATTGTGAGCTTCGAGTATTAGAAGTCCTATATTAATGCTCACGTCTGAGTATTAAAGACAAATTTTCTCGTCTATCTCGTCCCACATAAAGTTCTCATCTGCCGGCACAGCGCGGCAAGGAAGCATATTTGCATTTGTGCGCATGACGTTGGCGCGCATGCGCCAACAAAGATCTTTTCAAAGAGTTGATAAAAATAGGCTTTCTTGAATAATCTTTGCAACCGCACCAAAGTGTTTTGTCAGTAGTAATATCACAGCGGTAACAAAGACATCCTATAAAGTTTGTTATATTATTGTTAATCATATGATACCGTTTACTGATACAGAAATTGTGAAGGAGTGTTTCTTAAATACTTCCAATTTAGTGTTAGTGACAAAAATAAAAGTAAAAATTATAATCAAAAAAAGCAAATCAGGAGTTATTTTTTGATCAATTTTCTACATTTTAAAAATTTCCAATGTTATCTTGGTCTTAAAGCATTTTTCCCCACCCCCTTCCTCCATTTGTCCTTATGTTGCGGCCCGCGTAGAATAACTAACATCTGTATGCGACCCGGATGAAGGGCTGACATATGTATGCGGCCCAGGAGAAAAAAAGGCTGAGTACCCCTGGTCTAAACATTCTCTGGCTGGATTCTGTCACGTTTTCAGAAAGCTTTGGAAATATGAAAGTACGAATTCTTGCGTCTCGAAACAGAAAGGTTTCAAATGTAAGACTTTCCCACTTGTTACAAGATCGTTTGCAACTTAAGGAAATGTCAAATACATGGATTTTACTTCCCTTACTTACTTCCCTAATGTTTTCATTTTTATCATTTTTTTCTGGGTATGATTGTGATTTAATTTTATACGTACATTGTAGATAGACTTGGTCTCTCCTTGTGGCTCAATCAGTAGAGTTACAAACGCTCGATAGAACGTCAGTGAAAATTCGACTGTAATCAAGTTACTAAAAAAAATTATTTTCCTTACTCTAGGGGGAGTCTCTCATTTCTTCTAAGATATTCTGCTCATTCTTATTATCTGTAGAGTTAACTAACGACTGGGAAGTTCTAGTTGCGACGCCAACTGGATAGAAGCTGAAACAATGATGAGTTCTCTTACGTCTCAATATTTTATCAGCTTCTAGTCTCTAAGTATCAAGTTGAAAGTCTTCTCGTCTGAAGTCTCTAGTTCAGATTAGTGAGCTTTGTTTTTATTTAGCTTTAGCGGCACACAGAATCGATTACCCACATTAATTTCATCTACGTGACAATATTTATATTTTCTTTGAAGGTGAAGGTTTCTACAGTGGAAGGATTCAAAAATATAGATGAATATTTTGGAACTATCAAATGTATAAAGATTCCTTCTTCTCAAATATCTTGTTCTTCCATCACTTCCTTATCGATCTTAAAGTAAACTAATATTAGCTCTATGTCGAACATGGACTGACATAAGAAGATGAACAAGCAAGGAAACTAAGTTTGAAAACCTCTCGAGTAACTAATGAAAATGTTGAAGCCTTAAGGGACATGTCTATTTGACCTAATTCGTTGACAATTTTTTTTTAATTTGGATTCCAGAAGTGTATTGTTTTTCTAAATCATTTGTTCTTCTCTTCTGTTTCTATGTGGATACATTTCTCAAAATAAAACAAGAAAGTAGTAGATGTAAGAGGCAGGACCTCTTACATCTACCCCTAAACCACTCAAGAGGGTTAGGGGTCCGGACCTTACCCCCCCCAAAGCCCTTGATTTTTTTTCTCGATTGATTATAATTCTAAGTATATAGTTCGTAAAATTTAATTAAATATTTGTTATTAATTAATGCTAATTATTTATTCAATAATTAGTTTTTTACTGTTTTTTGTTCTCGAAATTCGACAAAATCAAAAGGAGCGAGATACGAGAACGGTGGACTTTCGACCTTGGATCTCCCCCCCGTTGAAAAATTCCCGTGTGCGCTACTGGTAAGAGGTAATCATATCATCAGTAATGGATGTGAAAGGTAGACATATTAGACGGTAAAAAACAGTCACAGCATCAGAAAAAGATAATTACAATAGTAAATGTGAGAGAAAGAATATGTAAATCTAGATGTTGAAAAAATTAAATAGTATATAGTTTCTGTATTTTATAACATTGTATTATTTAATTTAAAACCCGGGGGATTTTTTTAAAGCTGAAACTATTCAAAGCTCTTTGTAGGTCAATCTAACTGTTAAACTTTGTATTAAAAATATTGTTTTTTTATCCCTTTCTTTTGAAAGATAATTACAAATCAGCGTAATAAAGAAGAAACTGGTATATTTTTGTCCAAAACCATGCAGAATTTCTTCTAGCTTAAGTTAATTGAAAAAACTCAATTTAAAAAAAACGAATTAAATGGAAATTTCTTTCGTTATGGCTTTGAGACCTTTTGTAAAAATTATTCACTTGTTCTCCTCCTATCGGATGAAAGTTCATTTTAGTGAAAAAAACAAAAACAAATTAGAGGCATTGATTCCTCCGGGAAAATTTTGTGCTGTTACATAGCCATTAGTTGCCTTTCAGGCAACCCTATTCGTCAACGTCTAATTAGGCGACAAAAAAAAATAGTGTTCATGCGTGCACCAAAATAGGATTTAAACAATATTTGGATATTTTTTGACAATAATATATACACAAGTCAGATTATCTTCGTCTTTGAATTTTTCTAAACAATTTTAGATAATTTTTCCCCTACATGCCTCATACCAATTGTTTTTAAAAATATAGTTTAATTATCATTGTTGTCGCATAAGAAAATCAGAACCATCTGCAGAAGGAGGATTTTTTGCATTAAACTTTTATCTCATACGTTTAATAACTGGAGATCATATTTGTGATATTCTTTAGTCGATAAACGTTTAAGTAAAATAAACGCTTAAGTTCCGTTAATAACTGGAACTAAATATTATATTTCATTAAAATTACTAGGTTCTTGAGAAGAATAACATAAAAACGCAGCTCCTGGAGATTTTTTTTATTTCTTTTTAAAATTTGTTTCACAAAAAAATAAAATAAGTAAGTAAAAAAAAAATTATAGAAATAGATTTTTGGAAGAATTTATCTTTGCCTGAATATATATACTTCTTAAGATTTTTAGAAATAATTATTTCTTTAAATTCTTCAACAGGAGCAAAAAGTATTCATCAAAATAATATTTTGAATCATTATAAAAAAAAAAAAAAAAATCCAAAATGTTATTGGACCTTTTAATATGTTTAAATTAATCACAGTGTTTATGAGTTTTCGATATTTTTTTTTTTTGGTAATAAGTCGGTAGTAAGTATTCGATATAAATTTTTCTTACTTTTCATATTTTTTTCCCAATTATTTTACTGGAAATTTCCAATGAGCTAAAATCATGATAAATATAATAACGTGTTTTCCATTGAATTCAAAACAAACTGACATTAGTCTTGTATTTGTTGTTTTACTACTAAAATTCAGATTCAGTTTCAAAAAAGTGAATTGGGTAAAAATATTCAAAAGCTAAAATTCTTCAAAAACCTTTTTTAGTTTTGCAAAAAATAAAATAAATAAATAAATAAAATCGTATATTTTATATATATATATATATATATATATATATATATATATATATATATATATATATATATATATATATATATATGTGTTATGATTTTGAAGACAGAATCAGACTAAAAGTTAGAAAAATGAAAAGACGATCTTTATTCAATCATTTCTAAATCTATTCTGACGCTAAGAGCAGGGAGGAAAAAGCACGCCATGGTGGTGGTTTCAAGTGGATAACACTTGAAAAACATATGGTAAGTATCGCAGATTTGAAGAGAGTATTTGAAAGTTAATGCTGACATATGTTGACTATTAAATCTAACGATCTGGAATTAGACATATTTATTGGCTAGGCCATATGTTCGGAAGAAATAAATGTGTGATTATTTTGATACTTGAAGCAGTGAACTGAGAAAGATGAGTCAAATGCTAGATAGGCAAGGCCGGATCTACGTATGGGCTAAATGGGCTGCAGCCCAGGGCCCTCGGGTTCTAGAGGCCCCCATTCCCCGTCGAAAATAATAAACAGAAAAAGATGCTTGCATGGAAAATAGTAATAAAATAATAAACCAGTAAAAATACAAATCCAAAATAAAATACCCGAAATACTGTATGAAATTTATTTTAATTTTCGAGTGCAAGAACAATTTACTTTTGTCCTTTCGCTCTACCACCGAATATGCGAAAATTAATTACTAACTAGCTGCATGGCCTGGCGTGGCACGGGCTTTCTCTACTTTTATAAATTTTCCCTTTCCTTCACAAAATCAGCACTTCTAATGCTCTTTTCAAAATGATCCCCCCCCCTAGCTCCTTCGCTTAGCCCGGCATTGCTCGAGAAACAAAAAACTTTTAAAAAGTAATGCTTAAATATTTCTCGCAGAAAGGGAAAAAAAAACGAAAAATACAATTTTTTTAAAAAAAACCGTAAATTTTATCAATCTTTGTACAGATTACGGATAATATCGTTCTACACACGGAAAAAAAGTTTTTTTTTTTCGGGCTTCATTTTTAAGTTAATGCCTTCAAACTTCATATATCGATTGAAAACAACGGTAATTTTTAAACAAAAAATGAAACAAATTTAATTTTAAATATTTCTACAAAAGGGGGGGGGGAGGAAACCAAAATTTAAAAAAAACCGTAATTTTTAAGGAATTTTTTAAATTTTTGTACAGATTAAGAATAATATCGTTCTACACGCGGAAAAAAAGTTTCGTGAGATTATTTTTATAAATAAAAAAGTTATTAAGTATTTAAATTTTGAGTATTTTTTTAAAAAAATCGATATTTTTTTTTCATTTCAATTCAATATTTATAGGCGTGCCTTCTTTTCTAGAGTAATTTTTCATCAAACGTAACGGGCTGAAAGTTAATGCCTTCAAACTTAACGATTGCGAACGGTAATTTTTAAACAAAAATAATGCTAAAATATTTTTCGCAAAAAGATCCAGTTTCGAACCTGTGAACTGCAGTTTAGACAATAGCGCGTTAAACAACTAAGCTACGCGTCTTTCAGTGAGAAGCAGTGAAAAGACCTTTAAAATAAAAGGAAGAGATATTCAATTTCGCATTGCATTTTTGTTAAAGTTAAAAAAATTGGGGGGTAGGGGTAATTTGTAACTTTTAATGTTTTCAAACTTCATGTATAGATTGTAAACAACAGTAACTTTTAAACAAAAAACTGGTAAAATCCTAGGAGAGCCCATACTCTTAGCGACAGACCGAAAAATCGCCAAGCGAAACCGACAATGGTGGCAAGGGAATATATCGGGATAAGGTGGATATGTAATGAAAATATATGTAAACAATACAGAAATTAAACATTTAAGATAAAAAATATAAAAACAGCACTTACTTTCTTACTGCTGATCTTTTCCGAGTGGAGAGTACAGCGTAACAACAGATTTTTTAAAAAAACCTTAAAGGTCTCATCGCTAAGCGAATGATCGTGTGAGCGCCACCATATTTATTCTGCGAGGTAATGTTTGAACATACATTCGGCGTGGCTGGTACGATTTCGAAGAAACCGTTTTATTGCCAACCATGTTACATCATGCCGATCATTACATTTAGGACACTCATAACTCGAAGCACTCAATCCTTCCTTCATACACCATTCAATCAATTCTTTCTTACCTTTTGCATTCAACAAAGTAAAAAGTTCTAAAATATATTCCCTCTCACACTCAGCCAGCCCGGAGCCCCACAACAAAATGAAATTCGAAATGCACGCTCACAAAATACGAAAATGCTAGAAATAGTTAGGGTTGCCATACGTAGTGTTTAAAAGTAGGGTTACCAAGATGGCACAATTATCGCCAACCAAAGTAATTCGCGCAGAGGTGTGGGCTCTTTTAGGAGTGTGTGTGTGAACCCAAAAAACTTAGAAAAAATAATACTTAATTATTGCTCGCAAAAAGGGGAAAAAAACGAAAATTACAATTATTTTTAGAAAACCCCCGTAATTTTTAAGATATTTTATTAATCTTTGTACAGATTACGGATGACATCATTCTACACATGGAAAAAAAGTTTCGTGAGATTATTTTTATAAATAAAGAAGCCATTAAGTATTTAAGTAAAATTTTGAGTATTTTTTGAAAAATTGCAAAAAAAACCCCCACTTTTTTGACATTTAATTTTTTAAATGACTGATTCTTAAAGAGAAAAGCATGAACTTTTTTAGTATAAAATATTTTTTCATTAACACGAAAAAAATGCAAGCGGAACGATTTAGAAATCATTTTAATAAAAACGTATCGATTTTGACTCATTTTACAAAAATCGTAAAAAAATAGAAAATAAATTATACCGTATCGCGGTGAAGTAAATGATCTTTCCGAATCTGTATTTATTTTTTGACTTAGTCTGATGAAAAAAATTAGATCGCGTTTTAAAAACGTGTGAAAAAAAATAAGTTCCGAATTTTTGAACGTGTCTCCTGGTGGAGAAACAGGGTACTAATTATGCGTTTTAAGGTTTTTAATTTAAATATTTTTAACTAATTGGAATATTGGAATATAAATGGTCAAAACGAATTCCTCGGATCATTCCCGAAATGTTGGTACCTTTGGCGAGTTTACGCGTCGTGTGGTTCGTGAGAAAATAGGGAGGCATAGATTCATATATAGATAGATAGATAGATACGCTTGTTTGCCTTCGGTAATAGTGTAGATCCTTTCACATGAAATGAGTTATTTTCAAAATAAAGATCCAAATGATGATAAATATTCTGTTTCGATAAGAGAATACAAAGAACCAAAGAGATCATTTTCGAATAATCATTTCATTAAAAAACTTTAAAACGGCCGATTGCTGGAAAGATCTTAGCTATATTATTCAATTAGTATTGGTAGTGTTTTTTGTTTGACGTGCAATTTTCTTTCTAAAACAAATTCTCAATACACAACCGGCTTATCTGATTGGAAACAATTAACAAGTTGTTTAAAAATTCATTAAAATTCTATAGAACATAAACATTTAATATTAGTTTGTTTGATGCAAAAAGAAAAATAGTCTATTTTAGATAAACAATTATAGGACCAACTAAAAAAGATGTAGAATATTACTGCAATGTCATCAAACGTGTCATTGCGGTAGTAAAATATTTGGCTTTAAGAGGTTTAGCATTTAGGAAGTTTTTGGTTCTTCTCACAGTGGTAATTTTATGAGTGCCCTGGAATTACAAACAGAGTTCGACCCATTCATTCGTGAACACATTGAACGGCGAGAACTTCAACCAAAATCATTAATATCGTACTTATCAAAAACAATATATGAGAAAATAATTGAGATAATTAGCAAGCAAATCATTGAAGCAATTACTACTCAAATAAATAACGATGGCATAAAGTACAATTCAATTGTGATGGATTCAATATCAGATTTGGTCCACAATGACCAACTTGCTATTGTACTACGAAATTATTTGGGGGGAAAGTGCATGAAAGATGTGTCTAATTTATTAAAATTAGTAGTCACACTGACTTATACTTATTTAATTCTCTACAAGAATTTTTAGAAACAAGGGAATTGCTATTGAGTAATTGTAGGGGACAGTCATTTAACAACGCTGCCAATATGTCCGGTCGATATAATGGAGTGCAACCTCTTCTAAAAGAAAAAATAAGTTCCCTATAATTATGTGCCGTGTGCTGCACATTCTTTTAGTCTGCTTGGTGCAGAATCAGTTAAGGTTGCGACTGAAACCGTGAACTTCTTTGGTTTAGTGCAGTGATTCCCAAACAGTCTATATTGACCCCCAGTGGTCTATGACAACTTCAAAGGGTCCACGTCAGCGAAAGAATAATTTTGGGGTCCATGAGGTGAAAATGGGGTTACTATATACTATAGTTGCTTCTATAGTATATAGTAACTATATACTATAGTTGCTACTATAGCTGCTCTCATTAAATCAGATCGTGACTTAAATTTTAAAAGAAAATTTAATCAAATGGAAACCAGAATTTACATATTTAACAGATTTATTTACAAGATTAAATTAGGTTAATTTGCAGTTACAAGGTGACTGCATAAATGGTGTATACCATTTTAAAGATTTTACTAACGCTCCTTATCACTAGTTGTGAAGTGGAACGTGCGTTCTCTAAAATTTCTTCTTTAGAAATAATATATATATAGAACAATGACAAATACTAGGCTCAGTTATTTATTGCTTTTCTGTATTAATACTGATCTCACCCAAGACTTAAAATGTGATCGGCAAATTAAATTTGCTGCACAAAAGTATAAAAAAACTTTTTTATAAATTATGTTATTGTTTATAACGTATTTAGATTTTTTGAAATAAAAAAAACCCTTAAATTTTGTATATTTTAAATTTTTCCACACACAAATTTTTTAAGGAAAATGGCAAAAACTTTAATTATTTAGGGGCCCCCTCAAATATTGTTAGCCAAGGGGCCCCCTCAAATATTGTTAGCCAAGGGCCCCCAAAAGTCACGGTCCGGCCATGTAGATAGGGAATTTAATTTTTAATCTAATTTAAGTATCTTTATATATATATATATATATATATATATATATATATATATATATATATATATATGTCATGATTTTGAAGACAGAATCAGATTAAAGTTTAAAAAGGAAGGTCTTTATTCGATCATTTGTACATAAGTTCTGATACCGAGAGAAGAGAGGAAAAAGCACGCCATGATGGTGGTTTCAAGTGGATAACACTTGAGAAACATATGGTAAGCATCGCTGCTTTGAAGAGGTTGCTTGCAAGTTAATGCTGACATATGTTGACTATTAAATCTAACGATCTGAAATTAGACATGTTTATTGGCTAGGCCATATGTTCGAAATAAATAAATGGGTGATTAGTTTGATACTTGAAGATGGGAACTGAGAAAGATGATTCAAGTGCTAGATAGGGAATTTAATTTTTAATCTAATTTAATTATCCTTACATTTGTCCCCCAATTTTAAAAGGGAGTCATGGCGTGGTTTTTTTTTTCTCTCTTTACAAACTTAATCAATTTTCAATAAACACAAAACAATACATAACATTATTTAGAAAGACATATTACACACAGTAGAAATATTTAAGCAGTAATAATACTAAAATCAAAAAGCAATACAATAAACGAAACTATAACAACAAACACAGTAAGAACACTTCCAACATATCAATTGATAAGCATGAATTTCCATACATATAATTGAAGATTAGCTTGTTCAAATCTATTCGACATCTAGAATAAGAGCTCGCGTTTCCTCCTATTCCTTCATAATAATAGATTCGTATTATAGCTGGTAGATATTTTCAAAAAAATTATGTTGGAAAATAATATATCAAACAATAAGATAGTAAATATAAAAATACATGAAATCATATAAATGTTAAAATAATAATTTTGTATAAAAATCTACTCTGGCGCCATCGTAGTAATACCTTATATTGTTACACACATTTTGCATTTATGAAACACATTTTTTTTAAAAGATAAAAAAAATATAGACACTAATAAAATGAAATTATTAATAATATGAAAACGGTGTGCAACACACAACTTATATGCACTATTCAACACAATAAACAATATTTTATTTTCTATGCGTTATAAAATACAAACATATAAAAATTATAAGAATATAAGAGCTCTTTTTTATTAATTTTGAGTCGGAAAAGTAGACTCACTTCAACAATCACCTTTTGTATTTGTGAAAATTTTCTCAATATATTCACTGTAATTTAACGATATCGCATACACACACTCAATATTTTGAATGTTTCTGTAACCTTCTAAAAATTCGTTTCATAGACAAAATTTTTTTAGTATCTTTTACATCACACATTCACTAATATAAGCTGTATTAAATTACTTAATTTTGAACACATCTCTCTGAAAAATCTGCGTGAACAACTCACAGATGTTCCGGGATGCTGATAAGAAATAATGAGAGGTGTAAATATCAAACTAAACAAGTTTGTCCTCTTAATCTTTCGAGACATATACAAAATTATAATGATTGTATTTTCCCGCATCCATTGTATAATATCCAAAAATAAGCTTCAAGTTATTAAATTAATTTTAATTTTAGATAAGGAAAATTTCAAGAAATAGTGAATCCTGATATATGGCCAGTATATCAAAACACACAATAAACAATATGAAAAAAAATTAAATGACATGCAATAAGATTACTGCTGAATAAAATAATTAACAAAACAATTGAATTCAATGGAGAAAAAAGAGTACAACTTGACTTTAATTTTGTTTCTTATAAAAATCAATATCTCTAGTATTAGTTCTCTCATTAGTCATTTTTCTAAAAACTTAATTTATATCTTTCACTTTAAAACACCAATTTATATCATAACTCTTAACTCATTCGACATCTAAAGATAAAATTATGAGAAGTATATTAAAATTTCTCAAAATTTTTTGTATGACTAAACCTATATACTTTGTTTTTCTCAATTTAAATATAAAGAAAATATCTCATTTATAACACAACTATATTATAAAAATTAAATACCATATCATATCATATATTATTCTTTTTCGCCGAAAAGTCTTGTTAAGCAGAACTCAGTTATTTCTGTATTACGTAAGATGTTTCTTTTAGTTATTATCTTCTCATTATTATGGGTATTTTGTTGAATGTAATTTAACTGAAAATTTTCAGATGGATGAAAATGTCTTAAACGAACTGAATGAACCAATTCAGTGTCAGTTTTATTAAGGGCATTGGATCTATCAATTTCAAATAATACATCAGAACATTTTCTTAAAACGGTATAAGGGCCTGAATAAGGGGGACTTAATCTCCTTGTATTGGAGTATTGAAATTCCTCATACATTACTAAGTCACCAACCTTGAAATCAGCTTCCTGAAATTTTTTATCATATCTAATCTTATTTATTTTATAATATTGTTCTGTTCTTTCTTTGGCTAATTTTCTTGCTTCTTCTAAGGGAGGATATATCTTATTATCTTTTAGCGAAATTTCGAAAGGTAAATTACCATACATTAAGTAGGTTGGAGGGAAACCTGTTATTGTATGTGGAGTTTGATTATACTGATGGGTTACTTTTTCTAGAATTTTTGTCTATGGGACTTTATTTGAACTATTACTAATTTCACATTTTAAGCGGGTAATGATGTTTTGATTTACACATTCAACCTTTCCATTGGTTTGTGGCCTGTGAGAAGTAGTTAATAATTGTGTGACATTATTATGTTTTAAAAAATGCTTAAATTTTGAAGAGGTGAACGATGTATTTCTATCACTTAAAATTTTTTCAGGTATGTGATTCTGAAAGATTTGTCTTAAACAATTTATATAAGTATCTGTTGTTGCATTTTTTGATGGGAAAGTCCAAATGTACCTAGTTGCATGATCAATAATAATGTGTAAATATTTTTAACAGAGTTGTAATAATTTAAACCACCTACACTATCTATTGATAAAAGTTCAAAGGGTTTTTCACAAAGGGGAAGTGATTGCATCAGTCCGTATTTTCTCTGATGTGACTTCTTATTTATTTGACAAGTTTCACAGTGTTTCACATAATTTCGTATATCAGTAATAATGTTTATCCAATAATATTGTGGTGATATTAATTTTAACATGGTAGCTACACCAGGGTGGCCAAATTTTTTATGTGTTGTTTCCATTAATTTCACTCTTAGAGCTTTGGGTACAATTATTTTAGTTAAACCTTGTCTTTTAACTACAAAAACACCATCTCTCTTAAAACATTTAGGAGCTGATGTATTTTCTATATTTTGAAAATGACTTATTTCATTGATATCTAATAAAGGTTCTGGGGGTGTATTAATTATATGATAAGCAATAGGATTTCTTGTTAACATATCAGCTTCAACATTAGTGCTACCTTTCTTGTATTTTGTATCAAAATCATACAAAGAAACTTTTAAAGACCATCTAAAAAGTCTACCCGTGGGATTTTTGATCAAACTAATGCATTATGATCGTTATGAACTGTGAAATGAGATCCATGAAGATAGCAATGGAATTTATCTAAACTATCAATTATAGCTAAGCATTCTAATTCAGTTATTGTATAATTAATTTCATAATTTCTCAGTCGTCTTGAGTGGAATGCAATCGGATGTTGATTTTCATTGGGTTTTTGTTGTTTGAGGATACATGAGATCGCAGTTTTCGATGCATCTACATAAAGATGACTGGGATAATTTGGGTTGAATATAGCTAAAATGGGCTTTGAAATTAAGTTGTCTTTAAGTTTTTGAAAAGATTGTTGACATTCTGGGGTCCAATTCCAATTTTGATTCTTTTTAAGAAGATTATTTAAGGGCATTCTTAATTTTGCATATTGAGGAATGAATTTATAATAGACATCAAATACTACGAAGAAATCTTTGTAAATCCTTTACATTTCTAGGGGGTAAAAGTTTTTTAATTATTTCGACATTTGTATTATTTGGAGTGTATGACCCTTGTTTTATTTCATATCCCAAGAAATCAATGGTATCTTTGCCAAATTTACACTTTGATAATTTTAATTTAATATTTTTTATTCCACAAATTTTAAAAATTTCCTCTAAATGTTTTGCATGTTCTTCAATTGATTCCGAAAATACTATTATATCGTCAAAATAATTTAATGCAAATTTTATTTGGTATTTATTTAAAATCTGTCTAATAGCTCTTTGAAATATAGCTGGAGAATTTTTATATCCAAAAGGCAAACGATTAAATTGAAAAAGACCGTAATTTGATGTAAATGCAAGTTTTTCAGATTCATTATCATCTAATTTAATGGGCCAATAACCACTACATAGGTCGATGTTGAGAAAAATTTTGCATGTGTTAATTTGTCTAAAACTGCATCTATTCGGGGAATTGGCTCTGCATCTAATTTTGTGATAGCATTTAGCTTTCTGTAATCGATACATAATCGAGTACGAGCATTATCCTCTTTTTTAAAAGCCAATGTTATAGGGGCAGCGTAAGAACTATAAGATGGTTTTATTATTCCTGCTTTCAATAATGCATCTAATTGCTTTTTTATTTCCGTATAATCTTTAAAAGATGTCCTATATGGTCGATTTGCAATGGGTAATTCTGAGGTAAGTATTATTTTAGGAGAATTACATTTTAACTCGCCCACATCAAACTTATTTTTAGCAAAGACATGTTTATATTTATCAATAATCCTATTAATAATATCATAATCACTATTAGGAATTGTTTTTATATTAAACACATTATCATTTTTCTTAGTGATAATTTTATTATTACTAAATTTAAGAGTTTCATTTTCTTTAATATTTTTCTTAGATTCATAATTTTTTAAAATTTTTTTCCTCTTTGAAAAATTTTATAATCACTAAAATTAATATTTAATTCAAAAATACTCATAGTTTTATTAGAATCTATTAAATATTTCAGTTCTACATTTACTATGAGGAATTTAATATTTTCAATAATTTCTCTTATTTTCAATTGTAAAGTAAATGCCTCACTCACCTCAGTTTCTCCATTGATGGTGGCAATTTTTGTTTTGATATACTCTACATTGTGGTATCCCTTGATTTGTGATATTATATTTTTTGGAATAATATTGACACTCTTGTGTGGGTGTGTGATCCTGTATCCAAGAGGACATCAACTTGTTTGAAGTTAATTCTTCCCTGGATGATCATAAGTTCTCATGTTTTATGAGGTTGGAATACCGTATTATTGTTTTGTGTTCTTTGCCGGGGGTAGAAAGTTGGAGCATTGGGTCGCAAAACTGTCGGTCGTTGTGAAAATCGTTGGTTTCTCGGATATAGGGTCGGCCGCTGAAGTGAAAAGGAAGGGTGATGATTAGGTGATGGAAACTGAGGAGAGTATACCTTATATCTTGAATTGGTTACGGTATCCGGATGTTGAGATTGGTCATTTCTCCAATTCCATCCTCCATATTGTTGTCTATGGGCAAATTGATTCGTATGATAAGGTATTCTTGCAATTGGATACTTTGGGTATATAACTTCATTCTTACTTGATTTTGATTTTTCTTGGATATCTAAGAGTTTCATTTTTTCCTTCAGTTTCTCTATGTTGCTGCAACTTTGTAACTATATTTCTATGGCTCTATTTTCTTTTAATCCTCTTATGATGTAATATTTTTCAGCTTCTTCTTCCATGTCTATCCGGGATGCGATTTCTTTTACTCTGTAGAAATATTCTATGTGGGTCTCTTTTGATGTTTTTTCTGTTTTAGATAATTGAAGATGCATATCCGCTGGATTGACTTGTGTTCCGAATTCACGTATTAAATTATTTTTCAGTTCGTAAAAACTTTTAGGGATAGATTGTGATTGGATGTAAGTCTTCACAGCTCCATCTACTAACTTGATTATAAATAGGATTTTCTGTTTCTCTGGTATATTGAAGGAATCACACGTACTTTCAAAATTTCTAATGAATGTTTGGATGGGTATTTCCAGGTTATATTTTTGGAAAAAAGTCTGTAGATCTTCAAATCGAATATCATTTTTAATACTGGTTATAGGTTGTTGTAATTTTTAAACATCAGCATCTAAATTCTCTTCTTGATTAATTTTAATTTAATTCCTTGTTTCCACACATTCTTGAAGTATGACTTTCTGAAATCTTGTTAGGAAAAGAGGATGATACTATTTCTTTGGCGGTAAGAGCGATGTTCTTTCGGGGATTACTAGCGCGTTTCTTTTTCCGTAACTTAGATTAATTCTGGTAACCCAACGTCTTCAGCCAAGAGGTTCAGCGCCGTCGAAGTTCCATAAAATTCTCCATATCAGTTATTACGTTCGTTGGCGTTAGTTTTTATATTAAAATTATTTTATAAAAAAGATTAGTTTTTTACGTTAAGATTTGAAATCCATTCGCAGATAAAAAATCCTGCCGGCTTTAATTCTGTCATGATTTTGAAGAGAGAATCAGATTAAAATTTAAAAAGGAAGGTCTTTAATAGATCATTTGTATATCTGTTCTGATACCGAGAGATTAGAGGAAAAAGCCCGCCATGGTGGTAGTTTCTAGTGGATAACACTTGAGAAACATATGGTAAGTATCGCTGCTTCGAAGAGGTTGCTTGCAAGTTAATACTGACATATGTTGACTATTAAATCTAACCATCTGGAATTAGACATGTTTATTGGCTAGGCCATATGTTCGAAAGAAATAAATGAGTGATTAGTTTGATACTTGAAGATGGGAACTGAGAAAGATGAATCAAGTGCTAGAAAGGGAATTTAATTTTTAATCTAATTTAATTATCCTTACATATATATATATATATATATATATATATATATATATATATATATATATATATATATATATATACTGGTGTGCAAAAAAATTAAGGACGAGACGATTTTTTCAATATAACTTTGTACAAAAGCTTTCCAAATCAACACATTTAATACCGTAAGATCCCCAATACGTAAGGACATGTGTAATTTAAGCAACACTTACTAAAAGAGAAATCAGAGGGATGAAAAGAAGCTTGATTGAAAAAGTAGCATGGAGCGCAATGCGACTGAAGGCCGAAACATCCCTGTGATGGGTGTCCAGCAAGAAACATCCGGTCTTTAGAAAGGGATATGATCTCCCCTGACTGCTAGGCAGGTTTCACAGCGTCTGCCCATGCTGAGAATGAGGGTGTCAATGAGTTGTTGAGGCATTGCTGCCCATTCGTCTTGCAGCGCCAATCGAAGCTCCCGAATCGTTACTGGTGGTAAGGTACGAGCTGCCAAGCGTCTGCCTAGAAAATCCCATACATGCTCGATGGGATTGAGATCCGGAGATCGTGCCGACCAATCCATACGTTCAATATCCTCACTCTCTAAGAGCTGTTCGGCAGCTACAGTGCGATGACATGGTGCATTGTCGCCCATGAAAAGGAACTGCAGACCCATAGCGCCTCTAAAAAGACACACATATGGAAGAAGAATCTCGTTACAATAACGGGTCCTATTGACTGAACCTGCGTCGAAGATGTGAAGGTCTGTACGACTACCAAGCATGATGCCTCCCCAAACGAGAACACCGCGACCTCCATACCTGTCCCTTTCAATGATGTTCGAGGGATGATTGCGGCTTCCCCGCTCTCTCCAGATGAGTATGCGATTAGAATCGCTACTCAAACTGAATCTGCTCTCATCCGTAAAGAGTACTCGTCCCCATTCATTGTCTCTCCAATTCCGGTGTTCCCGGCACCACAGAGAACGCCTTCTGCCATTGGCATGCGTTAAAGGTACACACCGTACAGGGCGTAGTGCAAACAGACCACCACCGTGCAGTCTTCTGGCCACGGTAAAACGCGATATCGGTCGTCCTGTCGCCTGTGTCGTGTGTCTAGCGATTTCTCCCGCTGTCTTCCGCCTGTTTCTTCTGGCCTGTAAGACAATGTACCGGTCATCTGCGGGTGTGGCTCCTCGTGGACGACCACTACTGAACCCCCGGATAGCTGTTCCTGTAGTTTGAAATTGTCTCCAAAGTCGTGAAACGATGCTGCCACACTTGTCACACTGCGGCCTTCCTCCAACTTCTCCCAATGATTCGACCTCGGGTAAAAGCATCCAGATGTCGTCTAACAGATTAATTATTCGCCATTTCTCGCTGAGGCAGCAACTCGGTGTGATTTTAACTGCTATACGGCGTGCAATCTCTTTGCCAGAAATACTGATCTTATACCGACAACATGCTTGATACTACTCAGACACTCCCCCATTACGTCTACCTACATATCTGCGCATGTGCTACCGTACATCACCTTACTTAATCTCCTGATTGTTCTTTCTGTCCGCTCTGCATCTTCGTTCAGCTGATATGCGAATTTTTCGACTTCGTCCTAATATTTTCACACCAGTGTATATACTCGTGCATGTTTAACCGAGTGCATTTGGTTTACTTATAAATGCTATTATTTTTGACAAATATATTCTTTTTAAAAGATAGTTTCTGCAAGAAGCAAATGTTGGCAATGTTAACTGATTAACTGGAATCACATTATTCTCATTATTATGTGACTATGACGTCACATGAATTCGTCTCATTCTTTAACTCTCTCTTTCCACGATTTTTTTCCTCCAAATTCTTGAATTTTTCACCTAAAAGAACTGCTTAACACCCTATCTTGCAACACCACTTACGTTTGCTGGCTAAAACAATTGAAATAAGAATTTGAAAATGTTGAATACCACAACTTTAATTCAATTGAGAGTTTTAATTATTAATTTATTTATCTTCATTAACTTAATTAATTTGCATTTTAATTAATGTCAGTTCACTATTATGTGCTTAAGGTTTATTTATTTATCGTGAGATTTTATAATTTTTTTAAAGGCAGATTTTTCTCATCTCTTCAAATCAATTTACCTTTTCTATCAAATGAATGTTTCAAAATAATTTTTGGATACTATCACGAATTACATCTTTATTTTGATGAAACATATAAAATATTTATTTTATACAACTTTTTATTCTTTGATCATTTCCTTATATTCATTTGGAAAAATTTTCATATTATAATAGATAGCATTCCATTTCTTATTTTTTTACAGTTAATATCATCTAAAGTTAGATCAACTTTGCACTCTTTGATTAGTGATTTTAAATTTCCCCAATATTACTCATATTGTCTTGATAATTGCACATCAGTTTATCATTTTTTTAAAACTTCATATCCACTTTAGCCGTATACATTAGCCTCACTTATCTGGCTCCAAATATCAGTTTTGTTTACATTTACGATTTAGTTCAGATCACACATAACAGGAAAACAAAATAACAATTTATTTTAATTAAAAAGATCTTGAAATAAATCTTGATATCAATTACAAAATACCTCATTTTATGTGACATATATTTGGTATGAGTATTATTATTTTCTAATTGTATTTATTTTTATTTTTGGTAAAATTGTTAATCAATTTGAAATGTATTTGGAATGAACCCCTTATTTGTGCAGCCATCTAGTGCCGAAATTCTGAACGAATCTGTCTCAATAAATCTTGTTAAGTAATTCTGAACGCAGCAGAAGTTGATTTTCTCCTTTAAAAATTCCTCATCCAAGTCAACACTTGTGTGAAAAGTACATCTTTTATTTTCTGTGTTTTCTAAAGCTAAAGAAATGGATGTCTTATCAAGGGAATTGATTTGAAATCTAATAATTTATTCTGTTATAATCTTCCTCTTGACAACTCATTCAATGAATATGGTAGTCCTGATTTTTCCCGCTCGTGTAGTGTACTGTTATCTGTTTATTTAATTTTACGTATTAATTAAATTATCAATTTTTAAATCCATTTATGTGAAAGTAAATTTTTCTCCTTATAAATTATACTTTATTCTAGCATAATAAGCTTTTGCTGTAGAAAAATAAATTACATTCAATAAACTATTCTTATAAAATACTACACTTTCCACGAATAATTACTTCTTTCAATTTTGAATAAAGGTCCTTTGTTACCTGAACATCCTTTTAGATTACATATTATAAGATCCATTGATGTCTTGTGGCTCTGGGCCACTGTGTAAAAGTTAGCGTTGCCTGTGACGCTTAAAAATAGACAATATTTTGCAAACATTGTCAAATATATTCTTAAAAACGGTAGCCCAAACAAATAAATGTGCGTGACTCATAATATCACAAACTAACTGCCTCCTTCCGACTAAATGAGTAATGATTGTGTTTGGTGGTAGACCTAAGCCTAAACAAGGAGAACAGTCATCATATAATAGTGCAGTCTTGTCATTTGGTATATAGCAGGGCCAGCTCGAATAGTTTTGTCACCCCAAACAAAATTGGAAAGAGCCGCCCCTGTCTCTACAGCAAAAAATTTTAATTAAAAAAGATGAATTGTTCACATAGATACACACTTACAGAATAATTTTTGCAAACGAAAAGGTAGAATAACAATTATATATATTATTTTAAGGCTTAAAAATACAAAATAATTCGAAATTAAGAACATAATTATCTGTTATTATTTGAAACGAGTAAAATGTACCATAAAAGAAGGAATCGCCCATTTTTCAGCAGGCAAATTTCTTCGAAAAAGTCAATTGATGGTTAGGATCACAAGCGTATATTTTATAATAGAAACTACACTCGAGACTAAAATAAAGCATCTCATGTGCTTAGATATCAACCGAAAATTCTAGTTACCCCTGTCTCGTTTGGATAGCTGAAACCGGACATCGTATGGGAAAAAAAGAATGTCCGTTGTGACCCCACTCCGGGCTGGGAAGAAAGTTACTAGTGAAAGTTGTGCAAACATATGAAATTCAATAATTTAATATGTACTCCACCTCGAACCCTTCAAGTTTCAATAGAAACTGGCATTAAACACAGTGCCGGGTTAAGCTCGTTTCGGGCCCTAGGCGTCGAAGATCTACGGGCACCTTTTACACTGGAGGATCGAAATTTATTACCAGAAAACCTGGTAAGTTCAGCTTATCCGAGCCCCTGGGTGCCCGCCCTAAGCACTCGGAAAAACCGACACTGATTAAATGTACAGAGTATAAGATAAGAAAATAAGATACTTAAATAAAATACCAAATTCCCACTGAATAATATTTCAGGATACATATAAAATTTTTCGTAAAAAAAATATTTCTCAAGTCCGATTCGAATGCCGCCCCGGGCAGGGGTCCGGTTTGTCCGACCCTAGAGCCACCAATGCATATAGAGTTCGAAATTCTAAGTTTTTCAGAGAAAACTTAGAATTTCAAACGAATGTTATTCCCGTAAAGAGAAAAACACTCGTACATTAAAGTTATCATATTGAGGCTGAGGCAAGAAAGAAACAAGGCCACCCCCTACGCCGAGGCCCTGGACCTAGTTGGGCCTGCCGTAAGACATCTCTGGTAAGGAAAAGGAAATTCGGTTTTTTAAAATTTAACTTGAGATAATTACAATTTTAATGATTCGTGTTTGTGTTAAAAGAACACACGAATATCTTACCGGATTGTTAATTTTGCTGATTTTCTGCTAGTATTTGGCACTTTTTCCAGTTCGGTAACTGTGTCATTATCCATAATGAAATTTATAATATTATGCTCAGCAAGCATTACTTCATAAAAAAAGACTTCTTTATTTGAAATTTGAGGTAGGTGACAGATCAATTAGTAACTGTATTTTGTGTGTGTGTTGTATGTGTGTGTGTGTGTGTGTGTGGCTGCATAGTTCACTATACTTTGACACTAAAGCTACAACATGAATTTAACCTTTTAAGTGTCAACAACGTATATAAGCGTCTCGCTCAACTAAAACGATAATAGCCCCGGTCGTATACTATTCATGTCTTTTCGAAGTACGGTCCATTCTATGTACTGCTATCCATGAAATTATTCCGAAGGCTTTGGACGGCAAGAAAAGTAGATTGACAGTGTTTGCGAAGGATTTACTTATTTCTTAGGATTTATTTATTTTTATTACTTTTCTCCCCCCCCCCCTTTTCTCTCCTCTTTAGAAGTATTCTGGCCATTTCAGGTTATTCACTCTTTTAACACATTTTATGGTAGTCATAAATCTTGAACTGGTTTTATAAGATGCCTAGCTTGCCGAGAGCAATGGAATTCTGAGAGTTTCATCAAATAAGGGCAACCTTTAACCCTATTGTCCAACTCACTGGAAACATCTTCCGATATCTCCTTTCACGCTGAGTGGAGTTGTCTCATGTCTCCGTGTCTTTGAACTACACTGGTATGCAAAAATTAAGGACGAAGTCGAAAAATTCGCATATCAGCTGAACGAAGAGGCAGAGCGGACAGAAAGACCAATCAGGAGATTAAGTAAGGTGATGTACGGTAGCACATGCGCAGATATGCAGGTAGACGTAATGGGGGAGTGTCTGAGTAGTATAAAGCATATTGTCGGTGTAAGATCAGTATTTCCGGCAAAGAGATTGCACGCCGTATAGCAGTTAAAATCACACCGAGTTGCTGCCTCAGCGAGAAATAGCGAATAATTAATCTGTTAGACGACATCTGGATGCTTTTACCCGAGGTCGAATCATTGGGAAGTTGGAGGAACTCACTTAGAGAGTGTGGCAGCATCGTTTCACGACTTTGGAGACAATTTCAAACTACAGGAACAGCTATCCGGGGGTTCAGTAGTGGTCGTCCACGAGGAGCCACACCCGCAGATGACAAGTACATTGTCTTACAGGCCAGAAGAAACAGGCGGAAGACAGCGGGAGAAATCGCTAGACACACGACACAGGTGACAGGACGACCAATATCGCGTTTTACCGTGGCCAGAAGACTGCACGGTGGTGGTCTGTTTGCACTACGCCCTGTACGGTGTGTACCTTTAACGCCTGCCCATCGCAGAAGGCGTTCTCTGTGGTGCCGGGAACACCGGAATTGGAGAGAGAATGAATGGGGACGAGTACTATTTACAGATGAGAGCAGATTCAGTTTGAGTAGCGATTCTAATCGCATACTCATCTGGAGAGAGCGGGGAAGCCGCAATCTTCGCTCGAAAATCATTGAAAGGGACAGGTATGGAGATCGCGGTGTTCTCGTTTTTGGAGGCATCATGCTTGGTAGTCGTACAGACCTTCACATCTTCGACGCAGGTTCAGTCAACGGGACCCGTTATTGTAACAAGATTCTTCTTTCATATGTGTGTCTTTTTAGAGGCGCTATGGGTCTGCAGTTCCTTTTCATGGACGACAATGCACCATGTCATCGCACAGTAGCTGCCGAACAGCTCTTAGAGAGTGAGGATATTGAACGTATGGATTGGCCGGCACGATCTCCGGATCTCAATACCATCGAGCATGTATGGGATTTTCTAGGCAGACGCTTGGCAGCTCGTACCTTACCACCAGTAACGATTCGGGAGCTTCGATTGGCGCTGCAAGACGAATGGGCAGCAATGCCTCAACAACTCATTGACACCCTCATTCTCAGCATGGGCAGACGCTGTGAAACCTGCCTAGCAGTCAGAGGAGATCATATCCCCTTCTAAAGACCGGATGTTTCTTGCTGGACACCCATCACAGGGATGTTTCGGCCTTCAGTCGCATTGCGCTCCATGCTACTTTTTCAATCAAGCTTCTTTTCATCCCTCTGATTTCTCTTTTAATAAGTGTTGCTTACACTACACATGTCCTTACGTATTGGGGAACTTACGGTATTAAATGTGTTGATTTGGAAAGCTTTTGTACAAAGTTATATTGAAAAAACCGTCTCGTCCTTAATTTTTGCACACCAGTGTAGTCTCAGTTCCTTTGTAAGGTTGACCAGTCGTACTGGCAATTTCGTTTCTTGTAGCACGAAAATGTAAAAAACGACAGCACCAAAGAAAACTTTGAGCATCAAAGAAAAAAATTTAATTCTTCAGGAAATAAATAAAAATGTCAAGAAAAAGGATATTGCTTAAAATTTTTGTATTCCTCCAAACAGTTTATCAACTATTATAAAATATCGAGGAAAGCTACCAAATTATGATACATCGAATTCTTGTTCAATATGTTTAAGAACATGAGTCTATTAGGATATCAACGAGGCAGTTTTGAAGTGGATACACACATTGCGAGATGAAAATGTTTCGACCTCTGAACCTTTCGTAATAGAGGAAGCTCTTCAATTTGCAAAGACATTCAGATTCGACCAATTTCTAGGTAGCAATGGATGGCGCTAGAAAAGTTTTAAACAAGACGCAGAAAAATGCGCCTGGAGGGATTTTTGGTGCATTACAAAATTGTGAGGCGTATTATGAAACAAAACATTTTTTTCAAACGAAAAAAACTAACAAAAGTAACATATTTTATGAATAATTAAATTTAAGGACGCGTGTACTAATGTATGTTTAAAATTTGTAGTTATAAAATGATGTATGTTTAAAAGTACTTGTTTGCTTTATATTACAAAATGTCCATAAAAATTTCGTACATTTTGATATAAAACTATTTTCTAAATGTCGAAAATTTCAATGTATTCCTCAACATTATTTTTTCTTGTGTTCCTTGCAGTTTTTTTTCCTTCTATTTTTTTTAATGCGTAAGATGTATAAAATAAATGAATATTAAAAAAATTACAAAAAAGGAGTGAATAATTACTTTTTTTTAATATATAGTGTTTATGAATTGAAAATATTTGTGTTACGTGATTTGTAAAGTAGATAGAAAGAAGGATTCTCTGAAGGGGTGGGGGAGAATATTCTTTGATCTGATTAAAACTTCGAAGAACTCATTAATACTACATGAGGTAGATTGAAGTAAGATGATTTATTACCTTGATACGAACGATCGAAAGAAATTTATTTTTCCACACACTTTTGTCAAAGATTAATGAAATTCTTCGCTAACAAATAGATATCTGTCACAACTAACAAATAATTATAAGTACGATTATTTATCACCGACTTTTTAAGAGAACCCTTCTTTGCTACATCTCTAGAGGAGATAAATGCTTTAATCTATAATTTGAAGCCCTGAAGAATATTTCTCCATGTTCATTTTCAATGAACATAGACGAATTCGGGAGGAGATTCGAATTTTTTTCTAAGTCGGGGTGAGCAACTAGCGGAGTGCAAAAAAGTTTTTTTGCGGCCCACCGAGACAGAAAGTCGAATAGATAGAAAATGTTCTTCATATTTGATCAACAAATATATTTTGAGTAAATTTTATTTGTTTGCATGAAGATCAACAAGAGTAAATAAAGATGCAGATTATAATTTCTTTATCATCTGGCGTTTTTCCGTCATCAAATAGCTATCTTTGATCTCAAAACCAAATTAATGAAAAAAAAAACATTTTGTTTAATGTGCTGCATTTCCTCAATGGGAAATTTTTTATTACGTTTTCTTTTTAAACCTAAAATATTACTCTTTAAAAGAAAAAAATAAACCCAGACTCTGAAAAAAATTCTGAGATAAACAATTCATCACTGTAATTATTATTTAAATACTGAACATTAGTTGTAGAAAGAAAATTAAGACATGATTCACTTTTCACATTTGCTGATCATTTGATTGACCTTCAAACTTACTGGTATGGTTAGTTCTACATTAGTTCCATCCCATCTTTTATGTGTTTGTTTTTTCGCTTAGGAAAATTGTAAATAATAAAGAGTTTTACGATATTTGGAAAAGAATTGATTGATTTGAAGGATTATTGGACCAATATTTATTTTTATGAGTATTCTCAAACGTATAAAGCATAGTGAAAAACGTCATAATCCTTTTTAGAACATCCGTATTTTTTTCTAAATACATTTTTAACCCGGGAGTGGTGGCGCGGGGCATCTGTGATCTCTATTGAAGGAAGTTGAAACTTATCAAGCAAAAGAACCTGCTGAAAGAATGCATGTTATTCATCATTGAGAAACGCGATGAACATGAAACGAAAGGAAAATTTTCAAATGCTTCCTAAAGAACTCCACCAAATAAAATATGAAACCATAAGTGTACCACAAAGTTCAGTTCGCCTTGTCAAATAGACACAAGAAAGAAAAAGTTGAACTTGCTACTTGTTGATCACCAAAGGTGTCACGAGTTGGAGCCCAGTACCACTACAATAACTTGAACAAAATATAACAGCTTTGACAGCAGATAACATTTTATTAATATTAGTGAAAAATGTCTCTGATTTGAGTCCTTTATTAAGGTCTTGCACTTTTGAATCATTTTAGTTCAGTTTTATTGGATTTTTTCTCAAATCATCAAAGAAAAATTGAGTAAGTATACTTTCTTGAAAGCCGGTAAGTATACTTTCTCTTAATTAAATTATCCACTGGAATTCCGATTTGTATCTATCGTGTACAGTAAAAATAATTATAAACAAATGATTGGGGTGACTGAGTCCCCCCGCACTATCATTAGCGTTAGTATCGAGTGCGCGCCTGCTCCCGGGTTAAAACATTTTGGAGTCTTCTCGCTTTAAATATCAAAAAGTAACACAATTATTCTTCAGTGGAATTTTACATTCTTTTTCATTATTTAACATGAATTTTAAATGCCAATTCTGTGTGGTTTAAAATTACAGTACTTTTAAACAGTTATTTTCCATTATAGCATTTATCTATAAAAAACATTTTACATTTTTGAATACAATGTCGTGCACGCAGTTTTACTCTCCTTACAGTTCAGCTATTATATCAAGAATGTTTTATTTTTTAAAAAAAATGAACTCGTGTGAAGAGCCGGTGTTTCAGCCAGTATACGTTTAATGTATCAGTACTGAAGAAGGTATTTTATAAATAATTTATTAATACTAAATTAAGAACAAGTTTAATAATTATTAGTGATTTCCATGGGCTTGTCTTGTAAAGCAAAGTTTTTCAAAGGAAGGTTTAATATCAGAAATTGACACTCTGAGTTATTTTTCTATATTTAGCTGAGATCTATATTTTGTCTTCAAAGCATCCACCGCAGAAAATCCGGTTTAACAAAGGTAGGATGTTGGAAATGGTAATAGTATACGAAGTGCTTTTGTTTTCAGTGCAGAAAATTCATCATCCACCTCTACCCTAAATTTAAAGAGAGATTTATTACAAATTTGCCTTTTAATTTTTCCCTGGATGTGAAATCTACGAAAATTTCTTCTTCGGAAGTTGAGAGCCCTTTTGGAGTACCTTGAAATAGATCCCTAATCCACTCGTAACTTGCTACCAAGCTGTCCTCATCAAGAAAATATTTTATAAAATTCTTTTGCAACTTGGCTAAATGATTTTACATGTTTTATAAACAACTTTCACATGTTGTTCTTCAGATTTGTAAGTTTTAACACATAATGAGTTGGGGATTTTTTTTTTCATCATTTACTTCAGTAGTGGTAAATCCAAAATTTAAGTATTTTTGAGAATATTTCCTTTATTTAATTTTCGGAACACTGCTCGTCTATGTACACTGCTCAAAACAATTAGGGGAGCAAGCGAAAAAGTGAAGAAAACCGTGTGAGACAGCCACGTATTGGCATACAATGCATAGTACACGCGTATCAATGCGCAATACAGAAAAAAGGCGTAAAAAAATTTGGAATTAAGCTTTAATTCTTTGAAAATATCGAAAAAACATGAAAAGATGATTTAGGGCAACAATTTGGTTACATGTAAACGATAAAAAAAGGTACTGTTTAGACATGATGCATGAGTTTTAATAGGGCGTGTGGTCTCCTCGAACAGCTAAGACTGCTGCACACCTGTTTGTCATGGATGCGATGAGGTTATCGATCAGACTTTGGGGAATACTGTTCCACTCCTCAAGAAGTGCAATCTCCAAGTCTCGGACAGTAGCAGGCGGCCTTGGTCGCGCAGCAATGCGTAGTCCGAGCATGTCCCAAACATGATCGTTTGGATTCAGGTCAGGAGAGCACGCTGGCCATTCCATACGCTGTATTGTTTCAGCTTCAAGCATGTTCTCCACCAGACGAGCTCTATGTGGTCGGGTATTATCATACTGGAAAACAAAGGAATCTCCAATAGCTCCAGCGTAAAGGATGACATGAGGTAGAAGTATCTCGTCTGCATACCTTCAGCCCGTCAAAGTGCCATTCCGAATGATATGCAGGTCCATACGTCCGCCTATGCTGATTCCACCCCATACCATCCAACCAGCTCTTCTGTACTGTGACCTTTCACGAACGAATGCGGGGTTATTTCGAGTGCCTCTGTCCCTCCATACAAGAACACGTCGGGTGTCACACTCTAGACTGAATCGGGACTCGTCTGTAAACAGCACTTGGCTCCAATCATGTTGCTCCCAATCTCGATGTTCAACAGTCCATCTTCTTCGGGCCGCACGGTGGCGTGGGGTCAACGGAATGCAGACCATTGGCCTACGTGCATAGAGCCTTCCCTCATGAAGCCGATTACGTACTGTTTGGCTGGACACCCTTCGTCATGTTGCCAAGAGCAACTGTCTTTGCAGCTGCGTAGCATTCTCTGTTCTGTTTCGACGGTCTGTTAACTGTATATACCGGTCATCAGTTGATGTAGTGGCGAGTGGCCGACCTGCCCCTGGTCGACGTCTAACATTTCCTGTTTCTTGGATCTAATCCACAGCCTTGCAACAACACTTCTGGAGACTCCAACATCGTCCGCGACACTACGTTGTGTTTGCCCGGATTACAGTCTGCCTATAACATGCCATGCCATGGATTCCGGTAAATCACGTTGTTGAGACATTCTCAAGTAACCTTGTCTCAAGAAAAAATACTGCGCAATCGAATTTTACAGTTACGGCAATGAAACAGACGTTTCTGCAACATCCCGATTTCTGCTCTTATCTCCTTTTTCTGGTTTTTGACGTCATGAACTTTGATTTGCATATAAATTTTTCTTCTTCCGTTTCCTGGTAGGCTTTACATTATGAATGATTCATTTTATGTTACTTATTGGTATACATCTTTGCTTAGTTTTGTTAAAATCATGTGCTCCCCTAATTGTTTTGAGCAGTGTACTTGTTGATCCTTTATTATCGTTGAATGTTTGCTTACGACTTAAAATTGTTTGTATGATTTTGTTTTAATCTACTGCCGTAAATACTTAATTACCGTGAATTACAATTAACGTGCAAATTTAAAAAATGTACTTTCAAGCTAGATTCGGTAGCTATAGAAATATCGAGTCGACCAAAACTGACTGGAATTGTACGAGGAATAGCATTTTTACATGTTTTGCGCAGACGTCCGATAGGTTGTCCAGACTCACGCAAGCGTACCGATAATGCCAGATGTGATGGATATGATAGAGAGCAACATAGACTAGACTATTTTTCTAATGGCATTTGTACTTTGAGAAATGGATGCTGAAGGAAATAAATCTTTAATTAAATATATCATTTTGCGATCTGTTCCAATTTAAAAATTAGAGAAAGAAAAATAACATAAGTAATATATATATTTTAAGTAATTTTCTTAAAATATATATATATTACTTAAAAGTAACACATACAAAATTTAATACTTATACAGTTTATAATTGAAATCGCATTGTAGCTTTAGCGTCAAAGTGCATTTTTATTGCAGTAAATACATTATTTTTGTACAGGGAGGGTGACAAAAGTTATGATTGAAAATTGGGTCGCCTGTATTGAAAGTTTGAGAAACACTGCATTAAACTGATTCTAAAACTATTTGTGCTTGAAGCTATAAAATATATGAAATTAGCACAGAAAATAAATTGGACAAAACTGCTACTATTTTATTTAGCTTATATTTATTGATTTTCATAGTATAATGTATACTTTTCTGAGGTTACCTACTAAGTGCAATCATTTTAAAGGTGCTGTCCTCCGGTATTCTCAGCTTCCTCAAAGTGACCCTCAAGCCACAAAACACACAGTTGCTCACCCCTGTTCTAAGTTGATGCGGAACTATTTCTAATTATTCTATAAAATGTTGCAGTAAAAGGATGTCAAACTCAAAAGCTAACTTGGGCCAAACAAACAAAGTTTAACTTTAGGTGGGGTGCAAATAAATAAACAAATAAATAAAATAAAAAACAACATTCACATAGAAACGTAGGTTTATTTCGAATAATACATTATAATAAACATATATAAAAGAACAAGAAAAATTTAATGTTTGTGTCCTGACATCTCTTTTTTGCTACTACCTTTCTTATTTCGGGAGATATTTTGATCGTATTTCATTATATCTTATTGTGTGCCTATACCAGGGGGGGCAAACCTTTACGGAGAACCCCGTGCCATTTTCTCTAAAGAAGTGTGTAACGAGGCACAGACGGTGCCGTCAAATTATTTTGACTTACGATAATTGGAAAAATAATAAAACTAAATACTAACAGCTCAAAACTCTGAAGTTACAACAAAAAAATTCTTTTTGTACTGTATAGTTGTAAATGTTACTGTGTATAGTTGTAAATAACATTAGTGTGACTTCTGTTGTTGCGGATTGAATGACAAATAACTTATGTTAGAAGTGTAAGATGTTACTTTTAGTAGAATGGATTCTGAATTGTAGTCATCTGCAAAACAGTTTCTAAGCAATTAATTATTTTTGTATTGGTTGACAAGAGGATTTGTGATTTGTTTTAGAATGCCTTTCTCAGACGATGTTCTGCATGTCACTGTTCCAGAACATAAAACACACACCACTTTGTCACCTTTACTAATAATGTCTCGTTTATAGATTCACTAAGTTTGAAATTCTCTGTTACATTTACTATCTTGCACTTTTTGTTCTTTTGCTGAGTTAGCCATGTTAAATAACAGTCAAAAATCGTAAGTATAATACAAATAAACTTAAAAATACAGATATGTCAACAAAATTGGGCATGCCATGCGTAGACAAATTTTTTATTATAAGCAACTGCAGTCCACCACGTTTGTTCGTAATATTTCATAGTGAACTTTGTTATTTTGAAATAAAATGTAAACTGTTTTCATCACTTGCGTGCCCAAAATAATTTGTCACGTGCCATTGATGACACGCGTGCCACTGATTCACCATCCGTGGCCTACACACTGGGTCGACCACAAAAATGTTCGTTGCGGGCAGCGAGTCAGACACCCCTGATGTAGTGGGGTACAAGCTAAACAATTATCAAATTTTAAAAATAGTAGTTCAATATAAACTATCTGTTTTTAATTGTGATAAGCACTCCCTGTTCCTCAAAACCATTAATATTTACTTCTGATTTGATGTTAAAATCCTAATGGATACAAATGTTTTTTTTTTCCTGGATTATTTTAAGAAGTATCTGTACTATTGTTTGCCAATAAACTGTTTTTTAATGTGCTACCAGATTAAATTAAAACAAATAAAATTCGAACCCTATTTCGTAAAAAAGTATTGTATAATGTTGCCTTTTTACTGATTCATTTGATTTTTACTGATTTTGAGTTTTTGATAAAATCTTTAAATATAAAAAGATAAAATCTTTTTTTTTTTTTTTTTGGTTTTGTGTATTGAAAAGCAATGCAGGTTATAATAATTGTACGTAAAATTGGTATAAATAATATTAATTATAATTGTTTATCTTCTTTTTTATTATATAACTCCTAAAATAAATTATCCCCTTTTCTAAGGAAAGGAAAATGTAGACGCTCTTTGAAAGTAGCTTACTATACTACTGTGTAACAACTATTATTTTTACTACTAATAACAGTGAAATTATTGTGGAAAACCAACTGAATGCACACATCTAAAACTCATCACAATCACACACACACACACACACGTCCAAATTCCGACAATGAACTAAAGTCATGTGACGTCATAGTCACATGACAGCAACAATAACGTGTTTTGAGAGAATCAGTTCATAAATCCATGGGACATCATACTTACAAGGTAAATACCATCATAATCAGTGTTTCCAGTTGATTAGTTCATGCTCTTCAGTTTTGCCAACGTTTGCTTTTTGTAGAAACTTTCTTTTATAGAATGTACAAAATTGCAAACAATAACCACGCACATTAGCAAATGAAATGTACTCGATTTAAAAAATGCACGTGAAGTATAAGAATCTATGGAACAAAATTTGAAAAACTTTTTGAAGAGTTTTAATACTTGAGAACATCTTTGCTGAATTTATTTATTTAAAATTTTATCTAAATTGTAAGAGTGGAACAATAACTACGTGTCTAACCTCTCAGTTTGTTTTGAATTTAACGGAAATAAATTACTTTGTTATTTGAACGTGATGAATTGGAAACGACTGCAAGCCGTTGCGAATGGGTCTGATATAATTTCGCGAGCGATCTTCAGCTATTGAATTAAAAATGAACACGAGAAAATTTGAATTATTTTCAAACACTTCATTTTTTATATTTTCTACTGCACAACCATTTGCGTATTTTGCAATTAATTTCTTGCACGTCAAAATTGTTTGGTAAAGAAGGTTGTTCGCGCTTTATCGAAAAGATTTTGCCATTTATTTTCTCTTTTACGTTTTGAAAACTTCAGAATAATCGTTTGCTAATGTTTTCTTTTGATTCGAATGTAAAATAAGATATTTATTTTGAAAATGGCTCCTGAAAGCCATAGCTTGAAGGTTATGCTACTGCGCTTTCTGGAAATAAATCGTATCAATATATTACAAAGTGATTTAAAAATCTCGGCTATTGTATTTCAAAATAAGGAATTTATAATATAATAAATTTGAAAGAACTAAAAAAAAAATTTTAAAAAAAGAAAAGAAAAAAACGTTTAGTTAAAAGTATAAATGAAAACATGATCGCGAAATCTCATCCTAAGACTGTAGGAACGCGGACAGCTATCAAGAAAGCGAAGAAAGTGAAGTCTATGATCCTAAAAGTAAATCCGATGATCCAAAGGCGAAAAAGGAATGTCTTCCGGAATTGTAGGTAAAATTAATGGCAAAGATTTAAAGTTAAGAAGGTTTCCAAAACATATCACTGAAAGAAAAACCATTGTAGAAAATTACATGAAAAACACCTAGCTGCTGAAAAAATTGAAATTTGTTGTAACTCTCAATGAGGCATGGATATATTAAAGTGGCTTTGATAAAAGAAGAGGAATTTTCTGTTGCTCAACTTGCGGGAGTGACCTCACGAAATGGCTTCGTCAGTGTACAGAAAAATACCTATAGGTATTCGTGATAATTGCAGCATTTTGCCACCATGTCAAATGGAAAATAAAAAAGTCTCATGTAAAGCCAAAATTTTTATTCGAAGACAGAAAACAGTTTATTCTTTTGGCCAGCGCATAGATGAATATTACTGCAATAAAAACAAACTTCTTGTTATTAAATGTATTTGAAATTCAAATATTTTAAATATTTACGATATAAAGAGAGAACCGAGTAAATTTTAAAATATTTGAAAACCTAAATGAATTCACTCAAAATAAGAACTCCCTTGCATTGTATGTTATAAATTTACGTCGGAATAAAAAAAAAAATTCGAGGTTCCACAACTTACTTTCGGAAACTTACTACTTCTGTATTATGTGGTAAACCGCGGTAATCTAGTGGTCATGGTAATGGACTCGTGGCCGGTACGTCATGAGTTCAAGCCTAGTGCCACAAAAGACCCGCCACGTAGAGGAGGCTATTGCACGTTAAATCCGTTGAGGTTCAATGTCGTCTCGTTGGTGTGGGATGGATGTTCGTAGAGGGGGTGCCAGCTCAGGTGTCCTCCTTATCGCTTGCCCATAGCTCAAAAATACGAGAACCCTCATGTTGCTTTCATAGCGCGACGTTAATAAAATACTCACGTTTGTGTTTTATGACCCTAATACCTGAATTAGCACATCCAAGGAAAGAATGAAGAATAGAATTTCAGAAGAAAGATGAAAAAGGAGAACTTCTTTGAAGAGGAGCCAATCAAAGAAGATAGGATATATATTTCCATTCCTTATTCGGATAGAATAAAGATTAAACCTGAGATGGAAAATGTTCAAAAGAAAGACCAGAGTGCTACTTTGCTTTGTGAGCAGATAAGTGCTCCTTAATGTTGATGCTGAGCCGATTATCGACAGTGAGGAGGGTTACCAAGGTTACGGGGAGCTTCTATCCGGTTCAAGTCCAATGAAATCATATTAAGAGATAATTTATTTTATTGAAATACCCATAAATGTGTTTTAATAGGAAAGAAAGAGAAATTAACCGATGTCTTAATGTTTTTTATATGTGAAAAGGACTGTATGTAAGATAATGCTCGTATTTAAAATAAATTTAATCACACGGAGCCTTGATGTAGTTTAAAAGAACTAAAACTGTTCATATTCAAGTAATTATTAAAGGGAACTCTCTCTCTCTCTCTCTCAGAGTATATTTATCGAATATTTTCAAATTTCAAAAACAATTCATGGTTTAAGGGATTGACGCTTTATAATCATTATACATTCCTTTATTTCGCAAGGTATTTCATAATGTTGTACGATTATACATTGTTTTTAATTTATCGATATCTTAGTTTTTAGTTTTCAATTGTATTTAAAAAAAATCGTTCATGCAGTTCTCACTTTATTTAAAAAAAAGACAAGGCTAGGGTTTCTAAAAGGGGAGTATATTTATTGTTTATGCCCACGTAACCCCCAGAATCGATTTCTGTAAAACCCAACTGTTATCGAAGTTACTCAACTAAAGAAACATGTTTGCAAAGTTTCAAGGCCCCGGTAGCTTAGTGGTCAAGGTCATGGACTCGTGGAGTGCATGTCATGAGTTCGAACCTTGTGCTGCTGAAGATCCGCCGTACAGAGGGGGCCGATGCACGTTAAATATTTCGAGGCTCAAATGTCCTCTTGTTGGTGTGGAAGTTAAGAGACGGGGTGCCGGCTCAGATGTCGTCCACGCCACTTGATCATGGTTCAAAATTACGAGGCTCGTCGACAACAGGCCTCGTGCAGCTATATAATACAACGCCAATATCACTCACACTCATTAGCTGCCAAATTTCTATAGGTTAAATAGATCAAAACTGAATTACTTTTGAAATCTGTAACGCCCCATAATCCCCACTACCCCCTTGTAGGTTGATTTCCTCAAAACTCGTTCTTAGTGGATCTCTACCCAACAAAAGAAAGATGCCGGCCATATCCGAGGACCTAATAATTCGGGAGATCTTATCATGAGTAATTAATTTTTCTCCTACATAAGTATGTATGATATAAATGAATCAGTGGCGTAACGGAGAATATTAAGCCCCCTCCCCCTGTGAAGTCAGTTTTGTCTTTAATATCTTATTAATTGGTTAAAGACGCACTTGGCATCAGTCAGGCTTTGGGCCTCCTAGAATCCTGGGCCAATCAGCAATGCGATGGTGTACGTTACACCACTGAAATGAATTAAGAATACAGTAGAGCGTCGTTTATCCGAACGTTTATTATCCAGAGCGTCAAATATCTGGACCAGTTTTTTTTTTTTTGTCAACTGCATGTATATGAATACGTTTTCGAACAGTGCAATGCTGAACAGTTGTTTCGCGTGACACCAAAAGTGTCGGGAAAACTCAAGGTTAGGGATATTTGGGGATTTTTAATTATTTGGTTTGGTTAACATCTGCGCGAAATATTAGATCAGTTTGTTTCCAAGGTCTGTTTGTTTCAAATCCGACCCTATCAACGATGAAAAGGACGAAGACGAGGACAAGAACAACAATGAAAATAACAAGGGTCCATCAAATGCTGACACGTTTTCTGCGTTAGAGACAGCTATGGAGTGGTACAAATAACAATCAGAGTGCTGCCCTACTCAACTACTGCTGTGCTCAAGAGAATCAGATACCTTGTGCAGCGTTAAAAACGAAGGTGTACATTGGTACGGCGAAAAATAAGTGATTATTTTCCACAATAAAGATAAAATTGCGACATTTTGCACCTACTTTTTTTTTCTTCAAGCACGTTTCCCGCGTGTGATGATTTTCAATATTCGTAAAGTGTCTGGTTTCATATACTACATGGATCGCATGCGGTTTTCGGTTATCCGAACAATTGATTCGGATAAACGACATTCTACTGTAATGTACTATTTATCTGTTTGTTATGTGTTATATCTATATAACAGCAAAATTTCACGGAATGTGTTGCTACCAGAAGTATTAGAACTACTAATCATCATTGAAAGATGGTATTAAGCGAAAATGTATCTCTCATTTATCTTACCTTTTCGCAATGATTTAATTAATGATGAGGAATAAGAAAAAAGGGATTTTTAAAGTTTAAACTGTTTTCTTTCATTATTGAAATGGTCATAAACACGTTCAAATGATTTTCAGTCTTTTTTTTTATCAAAATAATTTGATAAATAACGAAACTCTTGCTATTTTTTCAATTGTGTCTACATATTACCTTCAGAAAATTTTTACATCGATAATGTTTCGGAATAAATGCATCGCATTGAAGACCTCCGGAGATACTCCCTTTCCTTCAGATGGTATCCTAACATAGAAAGAGAAGAAGACGATCATTCACTGCTGATGAACGGTGCTGTTCCTGCAATTATGTGTCATTACCGAAATAAGTGGCAGCCTTTTAAGGAAACAGCAGCTCCCTTCGCGGCAGATAACGACCCTCATCCCCTCTCGGTCTCTCTTTAGTGTGCCCCGACTTGCCATTAGTGCAACATCTAATACAATTAAGGATGAAACATCGTTAATGATGTCATCGTTGAGGAGGTGATTGCTTGAAACACTTCGCTTGTCTTGCATGTGTGTTGGAAAGCAAATTATACTAAAAATAAATCACGGATATTTGTAGGCGAGGATCCAGGAGAATTACTTTATAAAGGTGCCTATAAATGCATCGAAGCTTATAGAAAGGAATAGGTGCTATGCTGAAGCAGAAACTTCTAAACTGGTATCTTGTATGTTGATGTTATGAAAATTCGATTAAGAAGGGCATTTTTATAGTGTGTAATATTAATTACCTGTCATTAAGATGTAAATAAAAATTATCTATACATATAAATAAAAATGAAGTGTCTGTTTGTAATTTGAAATTAACAGATTTTTACTAAATGCATTTAAAAGTACATACGGTACTTACATGAAAAAATCAATTTTTAAACTTTTTGTATGTCTGTCTATCTATCTATCTGTCTTTCTGTCTGTCTGTTTGTTCCGGCTAATCTCTAAAACGGCTGGACCAATTTTGACGAAACTTTCACTGGCAGATAGCTAATGTTATAAGGAGTAACTGCGACTACTTTTATTTTAGAAAAAAAAATAGGATTACGAGAAAAAAAATTAAAACCAATGAAATAGTCAGCAATATCCGATACAAATAGGGATTATTTATTTCAATAGGGACTATTTTTATTCAATAGGGGTTATTTTTATTTAATAGGGATTATTTTATTTCGCGAGTCTTCTGTCTCAACGATTGCTAGCAGTTATATCATACTTTTTTCTTTGATTAGGTTGCTGCCATTCACGACATTTTTCGTTCATGTCTTGATCCTAATGATTTTATAGTCCTTAACTGCATTGTCAAAGGTCATGCGTCCCTTTCACCCCCTTCCTTGTGGCTTCGTTTGTGTTCGCGTTTCACCCTACTTGCTACTTAGACCTATTTTGATCCTAAAGATTTTAGTCCTCACCCCATCGACAGTGTCAAAGGTCATGCGTCCCTTTCACCCCTTGCTCAACAAAAAGCAAAGAAAAAAATAAAACAAAAAAGAAACATAGATTCATAAAGTAGAAGAAAAGTTTTCGTAAACTCTGCGAAATGAATAAACACTTTTTTGTTAAATTCCACGTGGGTGAAGTCGCGGGTAACAGCTATTTAACATAAAATAAATGAATCAGAAAGTAATATTAACGTATTACACATCCAGATAAAAATTATTTATACGATTTTTAGCGTTTATTGCACAAAAAAAAAAAAAAAAAAAAAATTGTAACAATCTGTTACTTTTGCTGAGTAGGTAGGTGTTTTCAAAGATCGACCCACAAGAAAGTTACGGGGTGTCATAAATAATAATAACTAATAAAAAAATCAGCAATTATACCTAAAGACTTAAAATTTAGCAAACATGGTTTTTATGTTCAGCTGGTTATGTAAAAAGTTTTTTTGTGTGTGTTAATTTATACAATTCACGTAAAGTTAACTCATTAAAAACTTCTTTATCCTTCAGTCTGTATTTTTTAATTTTTAAATTCCCCCGTGCGAAGAATTGGTATACCAGCTAGTATAATATAAGAAGGTTATTTTTGCTGATCTTCTAAGCTTTGTCCACATTCTTGAGAATAATTTCGTTCCAAAATAATTGATTTTGGAATAAAAAATATTGAAAATCGGAGTGTAGAAAAGAGTTTCCCTAGGATTTGGTGATGTTTTTTAGATTTCCTGTTGAGATAACGATTTCTTTCTGGCAGACTGTTTATTTTGGTATCCCAGATACAATAAATTCCAATACGATCACGTGTTCTCTGTTCACGGTTATTTAAAATGGACAGATATTTTCAAAAAGACAGACGATTTATTTTATATTACACATTTCATTGCTTTTGTAGAAAAACATTAGAAAAAAATGTTGGGGCTGTAATATTCTCGTTGCAAATTTGTATTTCTTTTTCTTTTATTTTTTATAAGTTTATTTTCAGTTTATTTTCTTGTGAACTGCAGAACAGAGAAATTTAACTAACCTTCTTTTTTTGAAATGATTTTTCTTTACCAAGGAAAAAATTCCTGTGATATACACTCGTGGACAAAAAAAAAAAAAAAAAAAAAAAAATTTAGCGCACCAAGAAATGATTGCGGGATCTTAACGAAACGTGGCATGAAGATACATGTCGGGAAGATATGCTAATGATTAGAAAAAATGCAGCGTGATTACCCATTACGTATAATCGGTAGAGGGGGCGTTTAACGTCGTTCTACGTGGAGTATAAAACAGGTAACCACACACAAAGCTTGTTTGAGTGTGCCGAATCATTTACAAAGGAAGAGCTGAGGTAGACATGTTATTACGCCGTTTTCGAAGACAATATGAGCAGCTGTCGCAGTTTGAGGGGGGGGAGAATCATCGGCATGATGGAAGCTGGGTGGTTAGCTAGGCGAGTAGCTCGTCAATTAGGCCGCTCTGATTGTGTTGTGAGGGGATGTTGGGACTAGTGGATCCGAGAGATGTCATTTACACGGAGACCAGTCGTCCAGAAGACCGCCACATAGTAAGAAATGCTCGCGTACAGCCAACTGCTTCATCAGCCGCCATCCAGGCACAGGTATCACCTTCACTAGTGGCTCCTGAGGGTTCTTCTCGAACCATACGAAGACGCCTGGCTGAAGGACATTTGGGATCGCGACACCCATTACGTGTGCTGCCCTTGACGGCCACCCATCGACGCCTCCGTTTGGAGTGGTGCCGCGCACGAGGAAACTGGACTGCAGCGGAATGGAATTAATGTTGGTCTAGTTAATTGAGTAAAATTTATTGTAGCCGTCGAAAGTTCAAATTAAGAAGGAGTATTAAAAATTAAACTTAAGATAAATAGGGAAAATTAAACTTTAAGCTAAATATTGGAAATTAATGATTAGAATGACTATTCGAAGTAATAAATTTAAATAAGGCATGGAATGTTAGAAATAGAAAAGTAAAATTTAGGCACGTAATCTCTTAAGGGCCATTAAGATCCTCGAATAAATCACGTTTTGCTTCTTGGAGGGTTTGTGACGGGCTCACACGTCTATTGTTTAACATGCCCTTTGGGTTCCTCATAGCCAGAATTAATGGCAACTCTTTTCCAACCAAATCCAAGAAGGGAAGCGTGAATGAATGATGCAAATTAGGAAGCTTTTAAACATCAGAACTTAGAGTAAGAGGGATGGCAATTAGAAGAATAAAAACATAGTTCGTGGTTCAAGAGTAAGGAAATTGGGGAAAACGTTACATGGCGAATAGTAGGAATTATACATGAAGAGATCCATCGAATCAAGGTGTATACCATTGCACTCGGGTCATTGAAAGGCTTCACCTAGAAATGCTATAATCGTTACTTCAAACTGCAGCAAGGTAGGATTGATTATTTAATATTAGGATCTGCGCTATTATTGGAATTGAGTTTAGGAAAGTCAGTTATTGATAGTGGTCCAGGTTAGAATAATTCGTTATTATCTATATATTGTGTGTTGTGTGTTTTGCCATCGTAGATTCTCTGACATAAATTATTATAATCTAACTTGTTAAAGCGCTTTAAGTTGAAAATCTCAATAAAGACATATTAAGATAATGTATGATTCTAGTTCTTCCGTTACTCCTACACCCCTCTAGCTCACGCTGATACTCAAAGAGATAATCACCAAAGGGTGGGGAGTATCACAATAAGACTTTTTCCGCACTGTTACTACCCTTCCTTGGCCTGCCCAGTTCCCAGATATGTCTGCAATCGAGCATATCTAGGATCATTTCAGACGGCGAGTTGGGCATCCAACGAGTTTGAACGAATTAGAGGCAAGGTTACAGCCAATATGAAACGAAATGTCTCAAGACATCATACAGAACTTGTATGCCTCATTGCGTGATCGTATCCATCGTGCATTCGCGCTGGAGGGAGTTCAACAGAGTGTTAAATCCTCCGTTCTTTTGCCTTTTTCACTAAAAAAATGATCCTTTTCTTTGATTTTCTAATCATTTACTTATATCAAAGTAGTCCTTACGTATGTAAAATGTTGTTTCATTTTGACGACTCATTCTTGGTGCGCTAATTTTTTCGTCCATGAGTGTATTTTGAAACTTTGCTAAAAGTTTGATTTTGTATACTATCGAATTTTCCGTTAGAAAAACCGACATTCATTTGATTGAGAAGATGAATTCAATTGAATTTATTTGGAAATACTACAAGAGAGGCATAAATAAGAATCATTTTACGAGACCTGGTTGAAAGAATACTTGAAAGAGATGAATTAATTATGATTCATATATGAGAACGAATATATGTATATATATTCAGAACGAAAAATCAACTTTGATTTCATTTCTTTTGAGATTAATATCTCGTAGAAGTTGGCAAAGTATTAATTTAAATGGGAATGTGCACGGCAAAGTTCTCGTTACCGTTCTGGAGCAATGAAAGGCTTGATTTCAATTAACTGCATGGTTGATTCTAATTTTTTTTTTGAATCAAGCAAGTAGTTACAAGTGATTTTCTCTAACTTTAAATTACGGCAAAAAAAAAAAAAAATGTAAAATAAATTGCAGCCAAATTTTATTCGCCAAATCGTAGTGAATGAACGAATTAAGATAAAATAAATATATTTAACAAATAAAGTGGTTGTTACTTTTTTCAGCCATTCTATTAAATTTCAACATTAATTCCAGTGAATCAAATTAAATATCTTCATTTTCCCAAAAACAGATCACTCTGCTTTCAAACATTTATCCTTAAAAAATCTCGTACTTCATATCTTCACCATTGATTTCGATGACTGGCTCCCTACTTGGATGACGTCCCCCGGAAGCTAATACGTCAGAGTCATGGCGTCTGATTGACACAATGTCCCACTTTAATTGGCGCTATTCATAGCCTCCATTCTGGAAAAGGCTCGCGCTTTATTAGAAATGTATTGATCGGATAATCTTTATTTTGCACGCTAGGCGGGGTTACCCGTGGAGGCTCATTTGTGGTAAAATATTGAATAGTCTCTCGAGAAGAAATTTAGCATTACTTTTGAAGGTTAGTAAAGGATTTGATATAAATGAGTGCTTTTAGTTAAAGATGTACGAGGAAAGCAGGTCGCATCAGCCTAGAGGTTATAGCTACGAAATTGTAACCACTGTGTCTTGATTACGAGGTTTCGGGCCACCGAAGACCCATTGTGTAAAAGGGCTGGTGCACGTTAAATCTGTAGAGGCTCAAAGTCCTCCTGCTGGCGTGCAATATTAATTGGGAGAGCGCGTTAGCTAAATCAGCTCAGGTGTCCTCCTCGTCATTTGACTGTGATACAAAATAATAAGGCTCGTCACCAATAACTCTCGTGTTGCTTTATACTGCATTGTTAATGAACACTCCTGACAGCTATTAGAAATGAACAGTGATCAAGGGAGGAGGAGGACAAACTGATTCTTTCCATAATTATCATACCAGAGGGAAAGAGTTTGAGGTTCAGAACCACTATTCTGCAGAATGCGTAATTTGGTAATACCATGTCTCGAACATGAGTATCGATGTGTTCTTCAAAGGTGTTATTTAAACGAAATCTTAAGAAATATATACGGTCGAACACCGATTTACCGAATCTTTATTTTACGAATTTTTTATTTACCCCATGAAAAAGGCGAAATCCCCTATTTAATGAATAACAAACTAAGAATTATTTCAACAGCTGAATTTTTTTTTGTTAGTTTTGGATTAGAAAAAATTCGATTTGTTTTGAATTGCTTTTTTTATAAAGTAAAACTTCTTTACGCACGCTTGACTTGAGGAGTAAGCTGGTGAATGCGTGACGAGAGCGTTACGAAAAGTGTGATCGGACGAGGCGAACGGAAGTTGAGAGGGAGATATAAGTGAAGATAACGTTTGCGAGTTTGCTACACTGCGAAAAACAGGTATTCAGAACGGAGTACAAAATACTCATTTTTGAATACGTCACATACTCAAAATAGCTCCGATGCAAACATACTCAAATTTGAGAATAGCCCATTCTCATCTTTGGCAACGACTATGTACTCAAAATTGTAAAAAAACATCGCATACTCATTTTTGAACCTATTACTGGATCAAATTTCAGAATATAACAGATAAATGAGTGTGTAATGCACTTATTTATGAGTATTTATGGGTCAAATATGAGTTTGTATGTTATTTTTTTTCGATACTGTTGTATCCAATACGAATTTTCAGCATAAAAATATGCATCAAATCAAATTTACAGGAATCTAAATATGTGATACTTAAGTTGTAAATTTCGTTTTTTCCATCTTATATATTATTTAATTTACATTTATGAAGTTTTTACCACTTAACTTCGAAAATCTGAATTGTTTTTGCATTTATTGTGTTACAAAAAGGTACTTGCGTATCATCGCAAAAGTGCCAACGTTCAAGATAATTCGCCATCTCGTACACGCTGAATTAGCAACCATTTACTTCATTTTATATAATGTCGTCAATACCAACAAAAATTTTACTTTAAGAAAAAAAAAATACAACTATTATTTGATCAACAACTTTGTCTTCGAACTTATACCTCAGATTTAAATATGAAAATAACAAAAATAGGTTCAATGAAATAGTTAAACAAATTTATAAGCATTTGAACTAGTTTCAGAAGCAATTTGGTTTATTAAAAGTTATATTTATGTGTGTGTGTGTGTTTCTAAAAGAAATATATTGTTTCTTTAAAATCCCATACAAGAAGAAAATTAACTTTTATTTGAATTCAGTCTTTCAATAATAAGTTATTAGAAATATCTTGGAAACATTAAGATGAATAACAGATTTTATACAGTAAAAACTTCAAAACAAAGTAAGAAAGAAGTAGTTTTTTACATACTATGTAACGAAGAAAAAACCTTTTGAGTAAAATAACACTTATTAGGCCCAGGTGTGCAAGTACTTTTTTATGAATTGTTTTGTTTAAATAGAAACACATTCATCCAGATGGAAATATAAAAAAATGTATTGTAATATATATTACAAATTAAGCTAGTTTTTTATTCATATCAACTGATTTTATACTCTCCTATCGCCAAAGAAAACAAATATTATAGTCTTTAAGTTAATGTTTTTTTAATCAAAAATTAAAATACTTAAAAATTTCAGTCCTTAGAAGAATGTAAAAACACCTAAAACAGTAGAACCATAATCCAATATACAGCATTTTATTTTCAATCCCTCTTTTTTTTCTCAATGATTCACTGTAAACAAGAAAAATAAAACAAACCGAAATCATATTTTTGAAATATTTATTCTGAAAATTGGACACATACATATCATACATTCAAAAAATAAACAAGAATATAAGTGAGATTTTTGAAACGAATACCTTCATCTATAAGTTATTTTTTATAAACACTATACAATCGATACTATAGTCAACTCCATTGTTTTAATGCAATATTGAATGGTATATTGAATTATTTGCTTACTAGTAGAAATGAAATTAATGCAAATTAAGAATAAAGCATTCTTCATCTAGAAATACGATAACAGGCTTAAAAAGTATGATTTTCTAAATATTACACATGAAGGCATGTATTTTTTTTGAAATTCACATGTATAAAAACTACTGTTCAAAAATATCACACATTGGAGCAATATATATATCAGTACACTACACACCAAATATCTTTTAGGTATGGTTTTGAAATTGCTGCAAATAAGATTTTGTATCCAATAGTTTTCAATGTAAGATGATGGTCTCGCAATAAGAACTCAACATGAAAATAGTTTAAAAGAATGGCTTATTCCTGACAAAAGAGGAATTTCATTATGAAGCAAAAGTGTAAGTACTTTTTTTGTAGAAAACCAATTAGAAAAATATGTGAGTGCCAGGATTTAAAATAAACAGAACACAAGGAATTTAGAAATGCCAGGAAAAACTATGGAAATTGGAATGAGGGGAAAATGGAAAAATAATAACTGCATTTAAAAGCGTGGGGTGCTTGATATCAATTGTTATAATTTCTTAATAGTTCTATTCTGTAATACAAAGTTAGTGTAAAAATGTAGAATAAGGGTCCCCCACCCTTTTACCACAATGACATTAATTTTCTCATTAATCGTTTTTGTTCTTAGGTTCAGTCCTAGGAGAGCCCACACCCTTAGCGACAAACCGAAAAAGCGCCAAGCCAGAATGAGATGGTGGCAAGTGAATACAGCGGGACAAGGTGGATCGTAATGAAAATATATGTAAACAATACAAAAATTTACCAAACGTATTTAAGATGAAAAAAAAACAGCATTTACTTTCTTACTGCTGATCTTTTCCGAGTGGAGGTACACCATGACAGCGGATTTTAACAAAAAGCCTTGAAGGCCTCATCGTTAAGAGAATAATCGTGGGAGCGCGGTCATAAATATTCTGCGAGGTAGTGGTCGAACATACCCATTCAAAATCTCCCTTCAAATCCATCCAAAACAGCACTCTTTCGTTCGTATAATACCTTTCGCTCATAACATTTAGAACATTCATAATTCAAAGCAATCAATCCTTCCTTCATACACCATTCAATCAATTTTTTCTTACATTTCGCATTCAACAAAGTTCAAAATTCAAAGGTATATCCACTCACACACGTGCCATACTTCCAGCTCGGGGCCCAACAACAAAATGACGCAATTCAATATGCCCGCTGATAAAATACAAAAACTCCGGAAATAGTTAGGTTTACAATACATAATGTATCAAAGTAGAGTTACCAAGATGGTGCAATTATCGCCAACCAAAATAATTTGCTCCAAGGGTGTGGGCTCTCCTAGGACTGAACCCATTCTTATATTAAGATTTATTTTTTACTTTTTAGTACGAATAACTATAAAGCATTTTTTAAAAAACTATGGTGTTTTATGTACGTCAGACTGAACAGATTTCAGAACTTACGTATTATCAAAACAATCACCAACTCTATTAATAATTCGCTGAATTGACAACTCTAATTAGTACTTACGTCTTATTGGCAACATTATATGAAATGAAGCACCTAGTTGTCAATTTTCAGTGTGTCATCGGGGTTGCCAACTTGGTAAGTTATTAATAGAGTTGGCAATTGATGCGATATTTCATAAGTACCTCAGATTTCCTGTGTTGTGCATGCTGAATTGGCAACCAGGTGCTTCGTTTCATATAACGTTGCCAATAAGTTGCAATAATATATAAGTAGGGGAAACCTGTGTACTTAGGGCCATATTTTTTCAATGCACAAAAACAGAGCCCCTGGCCTGTTTAAAAATATGAAACTGATATGCACTCATCATTATACTAACTACCATCCAATTGTAAATATAAGTACTTAAAATATTAAATTCTGTGAAATAAAAGGGTTTAAAAAATTCACAAATGGCCCTAGGTACAATATCATTGTACGTAGGGCTTTTCCCTGAAAGTTAGGTTTCACTCTGTAATCAATAGAAAACAAACACACACACATGAATTTAATAAAAGAGAGAGAGAAACAATATCAGCTAATTTATTGATTTATCATGTAACCATTTAAATTGCAGTGTGCCAAATTATTAATGAATTGCACGTATTTCGATCCAAAATTTAATTTAGAAAACTGGTTCCAAAAGTGAGCTGCATACATTGTCGTTCTGAAGCATCAACAGATTTTGGTTTAGACAGTTTGAACACAATATTTCTGTTGCCAATTTTATAAGTTTCTTCTTTATCACAAAGAAACTTATTTGAACGTGCAATATTCTTCAGAAATTTAACACTCTTGTATTTTTTTTAACATCTATAACTTCTGCCATATAAAAATGTTTAGTTTTTTTGCCTTGTATTTTTGTTAAACAAAAGTACCCCTTTTCAATAGTATCCCTTACATCAGTTACTGTAGAATTTGCATCATCAGTGGAATGTGAGAATCTTCAATATCTGATAATTCTTATATTATCTGCATTAGGTTTTGACCATTTTATTCAGTCAGGATTTCTAGGTATCTAAAAAAAGTTAGGAATTTATAATTGCTCATTAAGAGAAAAATTGATAAATTAAAAATTTAATTGAAATATCGTAAAAATCTGATTTCGAATTATATTATTTTTATAACTATAAAAAAAATTTTTTTTTAACTAAATGAATTCTTATGTTTTATAAACAAAATAATCCTGAAAAATAACAATAATGGTAGCTAACATATTTTATTATAAATCAAGCATGTTGAAAGTTTCAGAACCAAATATACACTTCTCTCATTTTAATAACATCCAATAATAATAAAAAACATGTCTAAATCACAATGGTTCAGATTGTGACATCCTCGATTGTTGTGAATCCCCATCTTTCGATTCACGATAAGTTTTATAGTTTCACCAGCTGTTAAGTGACCAGTACGACGTCTTCAATTGTTTTGAACTCGCACCCATCGATTGTCTCTGAATTGTTAAGATCCACCAGCTGTAAAATGTCCAGTGCAAGTGGCCATGGGGCCATTGTTTATTGTCTGAACTCGGGGAGTGACGACAGCTTGACGGGTCGCCATAATGGTAAAGGGGAGCCGTGCCCCATTGACAATAGGCGAAGCCTGTCTTAAAATAATCATGTCGTCTTTTCTGGTGTTGAGAGAAGGGGATACTAGAAACAGGTGGCGTGATGGACAAGTGTGCCCAGATGTTGGACAAGGAATTATGGCGCCTTGGGCCATACGGCCCGGGTGTGTTTTGGTGTGCTATGCGGAAATAGGACGAGGGAGGCCGAGAGAGACTTTTGTGACTTACCAATAAGACGGGACGAGGGGCGTGTCGTGAACACACCCCTGGTGTTTAAAAGGGTTCTTTTTCAGGAGACGAAGAAAAAAAGAGAGAAGACTTGGCGTTTTGGAGGGTGTTGGTGTGAGCCCCTCGCAGCGATACGAATTTTTTTAGGGGGAGCGGTTGTGAAGCTCCTCCCACGAAAAGACTAATTTTTTTAGGGAGCCCTAGTGAGGTGCCTTCCGCGAAACGAACTACGAAAACCACGAAGTCTGCGGAATCAATTTTTGGACCTGCGAACTCTCCCGACTCGGTGGGGATATCTGTGATGGAAGCTACCCATCTTAATTCTAATTCTTTGTGATGTGATAGCTTCAGATTAAGTGTTAAAAATAAATAGTTGTAACTCAGAGCTGTGCAAAGTCATTACAAGATAATTAAGACCATTTTCCTCTTTTTATCATGAAATTTTTTTCAATAAAATAATAACATAATGAATATTAATTGCAATTGTACCTAGGTGCAAGGCAACTATGTGGCCCCAGGTACAAGACTAGGTAATTTTATACAAAATGTCTTCTGCAGAAAATCTACATGGAGAGAGGATTTAATTAAAGTCTTATTTAGTACTTAATATTACAAACAAAATTATGTACAAGAAAAAAAATTCAAAGAAAATTTTTGGCTTACTTTGTACAACAATAAAAAGAGATGAGCTACAGAACTTTACTTCGGACTACGTAAAAATGTTTTACATTTATAACTAACCACAGCTTTCTTTCGAAAAATTTCAAAATGAATGCCAAAGTAGGAATTGGTGTTCCCACTCACACAACTGAGTAATAAAACTTAGAACTAAGTATTATTCAAATAAAATGGGGGGGCCCTAGGTACACAGGTCTTCCTTACTCAGATTTCTTATGTTTTTTACTCATATATAACAGGCCTTCATACAAGAGTTTTTGTACCAAAGCTGTATTAATTTTTGGTACTTGCATATTATCGCAACTTTATTGTCCAGATTATATGAAATTAAATGCGTGGTTCTGTCAATTAAGCATGTACAAAACATGGAAGATCAGGGTCGCCAACTTGATGAAGTATTCTGAACGTTGGCATTGTTGCGATAATATGTAAGTACCTAAATTTTCTCTACCTTCCTTTACGACCAGTTGTTTTCTCTGTTAAGCCCAACTCCATTTCAAAATTCATGTAAAATCCTTGCTCTAATAAAATATCCCAAAAAATTTATGGTTTATAATCATTCCAAATCCCATAAGTTCTAGATCACACAGGCATGATCACGGGACTTAGAAAAGGGAAGATTTTCAGATGAAGAAATTCTCTTCACGGTTATGAGGAAGAATGAAATGTATAACAGTAAGTATGATTCCTCTACTGAAATCGATTCTAATTTAGAAGAGGGAGACACTGTGTTGAAAATAAATGCTTTATATAGAGAGAAACAAAATCATTTGGGAAGAACGTAATTTTAAAGGAGACAACTGGTACACATCTTATCCACTTTCAGATGAACTTTTGAAGAAAATAAATATTGCTGGAACAATAAGAGAAAATAAAAAAGAAATTCCAAATTTTTTTTTAATTTAAAAAACAAAGTTTACTCCTATATGTTTAGTTTTAATAAGATAAAGATTTTTTAAAAAAATTAAGATCCCGTGAAAACATCGCACTCACTCACGACTAGATTAAAGGAGTGTATAAACAATATACTGAATGCCCTTATAAAAAGAATAGAAAAACTAAATTTAAGAGTCAAAAATGTAATAAACATAATGTATTTCCTACTTTTCTTTCTTTTTTATACAAACTTTATAGTATAATCAGAACGTAAACATCCTTGGGGGTGTGAGATACCCTGCGCAAGAACTTTAGACCATTTTTTTTTTGCATGAGTGATGCAGGGTTATAAGATAAATTAGTACTTAAATACATGGCAATAATTGTTGGCAATACCAATTTCGCATGTGTCATATGCGCTGAATTGCCAATCATATGCTTCATTTCATATAATGTCGCCAAAAGGCTGTGATAATATGTAAGTACTGATAAATCCAATTTAAACAATGTCGATCAATTATTAATAAAACAAAATATTCATTAAATATTAGTAATCAAGAACATTTAATATTTATATGTAATGTCTAAAAATAAAAAGCATTCTTGAAATATAGATTACATTCAATTTTACTAACTACTTTCGCTCATTCTGTAATTTCTGTCCAGTAAATTTTGATTCTTTCAATATTCGAGAATGAGAGTGAAAGGAATCATAAAGAAGTATGTTGAAATTGTTGAAGCTCCTTTAAATAATTTTTTATGAGAACTTTTAACACAATTTCCATAAATTTACTAATAAGCTAAAAAGGTTCTTCAAAACTTACAAGAAATTAGTCTCCTAAAAATTATAGTTTAAAAAAAAATAAAAAACACACTGTTATAGTTAATCGAACTAAAAAGGAAAAAAAAAATCTTAATATAAGAATAAAATGATTAGCGAGACAATGTCATTGTGATAAAAATGTGGGGTGCTCACAATATCAATTGTTATAATTTCTTACTAGTTCTATTCTAAAATGCCGAGTTAGAGTAAAAATGTAGAACAAAAGCATCCCACGCTTTTACCACAATGGCATTAATACAGTGCTTCTCAAACTTTCAATAGTGGCGCCCCCCTTATTAATCACAATTTTTATCGCGCCCCCCTTATACATTAATAATGTACTGAATGCAATAATAATGCATTTTTTTTACGCTAAAGCAATAATCTTAATTATATACCATACAAATTCATGACATAAGTATTAAATTTTGTAGATGTTGCTTTTACGAAAAAAAAATATTAAGTAATAGGATAATTATTATATTATTTTTCCTTTCCCTAATTTTTAAATTGGAACATGTTGCAAAATGCAGTGGCTGCTTAGAAGACAAAATATAGATATCAGCTTTTTTTAGAAAGAACTCAGTGGGTTAATTTCTAATCATATAAGCATTCCTTTGAAAAATTTGCTCTGTAAGACAAGCCCATGGAAGTCGCTAATACTTATTAAACTTGTTCTTAATTTAGAATTAATTAATTAGTTATAAAATACTCTGTGCAGCACTGATACATTAAAAGTATACCGGCTGAAGTACAGGATATTTGCACGAGTTCATTTATAAGAAAATAAAACAATATTGATATAATCGCTGAATTTTAAGGAGAGTAAAGCCAAGTGCGCAACAATGTTTACAAAAATGTAAAATGATTTTTTTAAAATCATTGCTCAAATTATAATTAGTTTTAAGCGAACTGTAATTTTAAGCCTCACAGAATTAGCATTTAGAATTGATGTTGAAAAATGAACAATAATATAAAATTCCGATAAGAAATAATTGTATTATTTTTAATATTTAAAGTGAAAAGACTTCAACATGTTTTAAACCTGGAGCAGGCACGCACTCGATACTAATGGTCGAGTGGGGTTATTGAGCCACCCCAATCTTTTTTTTTATAATTATTTTTATAGTACACAATAAAAATCGTAATTCCAGTGAATAATTTAATTAAGAGAAAATATACTCACCTACTTTCAAGATCACAGAAAACATTTCGGAAAAAAAGTTATCACACCGGGAACTCAGTCAAAACAAGTACCTAAAGATTGTAAAAAAACGTTTGTCACTCCCAAAAAAAGAGGGAGATATGTGACAAATGTATTTTAGTTCACACGTTAAGATTGTCAAACAGGAGAATAGTGTGTCAGAGCCATTGGTAACAATTAAACAGTTTTGCCAGAATTACCGATTTCGTGCACTCTGTGCTCGGCGTGACAGCTCCGGAAAAAAAGTGTATTTATTACAGCATGGATGTTCAAAAAAAATTATGTAAAACGTTTTTCATTATGCTTTTTTATATGTTTGGGAATAACTCATAGAAATAAATCTTGGCCAAGTAATCCTTCAAAGAGCTCTCTGTGTTTTCCAAAAATTATAAAAATATTTTACAAGGAAAAAATCGCAGCAGAAATAGTTTATTTGCAACTTCCCAAAAATGAAAAAACAAATACATAAGAGCCAGGACTAACTAACCGTACAAGTAAGTTCGAAGGTCAAACCGCAGCAACTACATTCTGCTGCCTACAGCTGATGACAATAATATTACAGCAGTGATGAATTTTTTATCTTCCTAAAAATATTTTTCGATTATGGGTCTGAATTTTGTTTTTTTCTCATTTTGGTTTGAAAAGAAACCGTAATAGAAGTAGAAGCTTTAATTTTTTATGACGTAATATCGCAGATATATAAATTATATCAGTGTAAATATGCATTTTTTTATTATGTCAGAAAGTATTTTGTTTTACTTCATTCCAGTAAATAAATTTTTTTAATCTTTTATTTTCGATATGCTCGCGCCCCCCGAGGGGGCGCGCCCCACAGTTTGAGAAACACTGCATTAATATATATTTTCTCGTTAATCATTTTATTCTTACATTATGAATTATTTTTTACTTTTTAGTTTGATTAACTATAAAAGCGTGTTTTTGGGTTTTTTTAAACTATAATTTATTTTTCATTTTTTAGTTCGATCTACAATAAAAACATGCTTTTTTAATTTTTTAAACTATCATTTATTTATTTCCATTTTCAAAGAAAGTAGGCAATTGTTTATGTTATAATAAGAAATTACTGACATGAGTGTTTTCGCTTTAGAGTTGTAACTTAAATTTTTAGTCGCCAAATCTGGAAATGGGAAATTGTTAATTGTCATGATCCTTATCAGGACAATGGAACAAAGTTATTGTATTGTCATCAGTCCTTGAAAAGCGTGCAAAATTTCAAATTAATCAGCCCTTTTAGAGTGGATAAAAATATAGTTCAAAGATTCCGTTACATACAGGTGAAGCTTATAAAAGAGTCTAAAAAGATTACTAATTGAAAACGAAAATTTATTTTGTAAACTTGCCTTTTTTAAACCATGCAAGGCATTTTAGAGTTCAATATGAAAGTAAAGCTAAAATTATTAAGATGATCGACCATTCTCCTTTTATAGATCCTGTCCTTCCTCGAAAAGTGCCCTCCTTTGTTCAATATTTTAAAACATATCTGTTAATCTCTGCATTCAGAGATGAACCAAACATGTTTCCAAGATGTGGAGGAATAGTCTGAAACAAATATCACAGGAAATAACAGTCTTCAATGGCGTGTTTTGACTTTATCGCAAGTAAATTGGGCAGATATAGAAAACTGTGTTGATTTTTTTATCAAAAGAAATGCCTGATATTAAAATCATTGACAATGGTCAGTTTGCAGACTGAATGTATACTTAAATTATAATAAAATTGAAACAATTGGAAAATCAACATGCTGAAATCGATAAGATGGGTTGAAATACTTAACCATTTCAAAAATAAACGCATCCCATAAGAAAATTTAGTTATTCTTTTTTTAAATTTATATTGTGCTGCCCTGGAACTAATGCATCAGTTGAGTCTTTTTAGTTCGTAATTTATGGACAAGTCAGAAATCAAGATTGAATGTTGATATTTTTTGGCTGCAGTGCTTATAGTAAAGATGAAAGGTAATTTTTTCTCCAAAATTTCTGATAAATTATAAAATATATTGGGAAACGAAATAATGCATTTTTGTTTGAATTAATAAAATGTTTCATATATTTACGTTGTAACTTTTTCTTAAATTTTTCGTTCTCCTTTTCATTTTAAAAATCTGGTCACCTTAAAATTATTCCAAAGTCACAAAATTATTTGCCTGAATAATTTAAAGCAAAATGACTTATTATGAATCAAGTAAATTATATTACATTTATAACATAAGTCCTCTAAAATAAGGTGAATATTTATCGCATTAAATTTTTCGTTCAAAGGCAGTTAATTAAGAAATACAAATGAGAACATTTAACTCAAAAATCAAAACAATCTTGTACTCATGTGTTCTTCCGCGGATAGCGTGGTAGATACGAAAAATAGTTCGGAAGATTTATGAGAATTAAATTTGCTGTTAAGCCCCAATTATCAAAATATGTAGCCGATATATTAAAAGAGTTTCTGCAATCCTGAATATCTTTTTTAATTTTTCCGAAAGCATTAATTAGCATTTTTGGGGGGGATTTGAGTATATGTAAGGAATCAAATTCAGTCAAGGCATGCGGTCAAATCTGATGCAATCATAGTCATTTCAAATTGAGTGTATCTACGTACTCATTTTTGAGTAAATCTTTTTTCTCCGTGTAGCGTTACGTGAACGGTGATTGCTTGATTATTTCGTAATTTCATTTTGTTCTTGAATTTTATAAATTAATATTTTGTTCAAAACATTAAAGATTCTACTTTTAAAGTGAATAAAATTGTAAATTTATTTTAAAGTTCATATTTTGTAAGTTAGTAATTTTGAACATGGACATTTATTTACGATATATATTACATGGGCATTTTATTACGATACATATTACATGGACATTTTATTACGATATTAGTCAATCATCAATTGATGATATATGTGCTGCTCACACTGTGTTTTGGACAATGGAACAAACATCATAATGGTAGTTGTTTACATTTTGCCCAATAATGCAGTTAACAATATTATAAAGTTTTTATGTAAAAGACTTATGATATACAGTCGAGTAGGTTCTGGAGAATTAGGAGAAAATTATCATACTTTGCCGCTAATTTTAGCAGGGTATTTCAATATTAATTTCGCGTCCGAAGATGAACAACTCTTGGTAAACTTTCTACAAGATAAATTAGAACTACAAATGAATAAAGTGAATAATAACCGAAATGAGTCTACCAATGGAACAACAATCAATGCAGTTTTCTGTAGATATCTTTTTAATTTTCATTCGAAAACATATGTTTCTTATTTCTCATACCATAAGCCTATTGTCTCGGTCTTACAATCAACTGCAGTAATTACTGATACATCCAAAAATGAAAATAATGAATAAAAATAAAAAAGAAGAATCTATTCAAGAATATTAATTTATTGACGTAAACCCATAATAAATTGAAATATTCGTAGAAAATTAATATGTGTATGTAAGGTTGTGGCTGATTGTAGTATTTGTAGAGTGGTTTCAAGAAAACATCTTCAGCGGACGTTCATCTTTTTATTATGAAGCACACATCAACAGTTTAAAATACAATTGCGGTACATTTTCACATTGACGAGACAGACTTGCGACGATTACAAAGCAAAGCGGACAACGACAAGCAGCAGCGGCATGTTGGAGGACACAACACAAAGACAAAAAGAGCGATAACACAAAATTTTTCCTTTTATACCGGTAGTGGCAAGCGTGTGATTATTACGTAATAGTAGTTCTGATTGAATCGAATGGGCGAGACAGGGATTTCAGACTAGCCGATTACGATTAAGATTACAGTGTTATTTTTAAACAAAAGAATTAAAGTTTGTTGAAATATTAGTACAAAGAGTTAACAAAAAGGATACCAGAGGGAATTATTATATGTATATGATTATACATGCATATATTATATACATTTATACATATATAACACACACACACACACACATATATATATATATATATAAATGTTGTGTTGGTTTGTGTATGCGCGCATAACTCAAAAAGTTCTGCATGGATTAATCTGAAATATTGACACAACGTTGCATTTGTCTCTGGTCAGGATCTTATGTACTTTTTATTTCGAAATTCTCTCTAAATTTTTTTTAATTTAATTTTTAAGTGATTTTTTCGTGTTATGACGTCATACGACGTCACGATTCGCTCTGAATGCGAAAATTTAAACTTTACGCTTAGATTTTTCCAAATTATTGTATAACTCTTCTATGGTTATGTTTATGTGTTGTCATATTTATGTATTTATTGTCCCATGATACGTAATTGGGATTATTTTTCGAATAAATCTTTTTTTTAAAAAATATTCTTTCAAGAACTCAAATTTTGTTTTGTAGGTTTGACAACAGTTGGATAGCATTATCGCGGGATGTTTACGACTTTGATTAAATTCTACATCGTGTTTTTTCTGTAATTTTAAGTTAAATTTATTTCTCTTTCTTAAGCGAAAATGAAACTAACATAATTGACTTCTGTACGCTACTTATTTTTCTACCAAATAGTTTCCGTCAACCATTTACCTGAAATAAACAGACGTAGCCAAATGCCGCTATATAACATTCAATGTTTGCAAACCATATTTTTTTCCCACTTGAAGATATTTTAATGTGACGAAATTAATCAACGGAGTTTTTAATAGTAATGTTTTTTTTTCTTTTTTAGACAACTTTTTAAACTTCATTTGATTCTTACGTATTATCGCAACAATCGCCAACTTTATTGATAACTCGCAAAGTTGGCCATTCCATTTTCGCAGATGTTGTACGCGCGGAATTGGCAATCGTGCTTCGTTTTATACAGTATTGCTAATAGGTTGCGATAATACGTAAGTACCTTTCATTTGATGCTAGTATTGAAATACAAATGTTAAAACTCAGATTTTCTGATTTTGAGTCATCAAAATATTGCACCTTATTTTGTTTTTCAATGCTTTATAAGATTATTACCTTCTTAAACAGATTCCATTTGTAATTTGTTAAAAAAAATACTGGAAGTTATTATGGTTTGTTTTTGTCAGGTACGTAGAGCTACCGCTGTATCAATGATGCAGGAGCCCCAACGAATGTTATTACAATTCCACTTACATGGTGCTCATATCTGAAAAAGGGCCACAAAGAAATTCGGATACAAGACCCACTCAGAGCTGTTTTGTAATTTCATATGTTTTTCGGTAAAATCCTAGGAGGACCCACTGGTATTTTTGGCGCCAAAAATTTTTCCCCAAAAAGCGCCAAATTGAAGGTTTTCAAAAAGACGTCAATGACGAAAAACTCTTGGGAAGCGCATGCGTCAGCGGGGGGGATGAAATGGGCGTTTCGCAAAGATGAAATCGAATAAATACATTAAATTAATCATTATAAAAAGATAAAAACGGAGAAAGCAATGAAATTCATTTTAAAAAAGCATTCTAAAACCAGTGTGTACAACATGATTTACATTTTTAAAAAAGGACGAAAGGGGCGTTTCGCAAAGATAAAATCGAAGAAATACATGAAATCAATCATTTTAAAAAATTTTAAAAGGCACTTACCTTACGCTTGCATTTCGTCATGTTCCGTTGGTGGATACACCCTTGCGATGGATGCAAGGAATTCATGAAAATTGTCATCCACCAGATCGTTAGATCGTCATTCACCATGAACGCATTCATGCTCTTGCCGAACCAATATCTCGTCAAACCCAAGATAATAGTTATAGCAAGTTTGCTTTCGCTAAACCAAGTGCCCTTTCTCACACTCCGAACGACGTCGTGGGGATTATCTTTCGACTGGCTGCGGCAACGCCATTCGTAGCCGTCAACCGTTCCCTTTCGCTCTTGCAAACGCATTTCTTTTTTACACCTCGGACATTCATAACGAGAAGCAATTAAATTAGCTTTCATACATCATTCTAACGTCTATTTCTTCCTCTTTGTGCCCAGGAGCACAAAGAAACCTGTCGTAGCCTCCCTTTCAAGTAATTTCCTTTCACAAGCCATTCTTAACAAAAACCGGTGGAACCTTCTCAAGCGAAGTCAAATGTCAAAAAGACGTTTTTTCGGAAAAGGCGAAAAATGTTGCACTTTTTTTAGGGTTGCCATTTTTTCGGTGATTTGAAAATCCAAATCTTTGGATGAAATGGAAGGGTTACCATATTGTAACCTTTATCGCTCAAAATTTGGCGACCAAAAGTGGGTCCTCCTAGGACTCAACCGTGAATGAGCAAAACAGACAGAGGGCTCAAATACATGTTGAGAAAGCAGGTTGTCATAAGATTGTAATTATTTTTTCAAATTTTACTTTCGCGTTGATAAAGATAGTTCAGCTATTTTTATGTCAATTACTGTTCGTATTGTATATCATTTTTCAATTTATTTTTTAGTATACCGATTAAAATCTTCAACCTACCGTAAAATCCTGCTTACAACGCACACTTTGAACACAAAAAATAAGATCGAAATTTACAGGTGTGAGTTATACACTGGGTATAAAAATGAGGGCTTTAAAAATTAAAAAATAAATGAGCATAAAAAAGTTAAACTTCTAAATATTTTGAAATACTATTTATTTAAAATACATGACTTTCTTTTTGAACTTTAAAGGTGGTAGTTCTAAAAGTATACTATTTTTGCAATTGCTTAGATAAACACCTTGAATAAATTGCTTCTAAACATAACAGCATTGCATTTGTACATTTCAGGTTTCTTCGTAGAAAAGGGGTGCACATTATATAGCGAATATACCTAAAATTTAAGAATTGCAGCTTGAAAGAATGGGTGTGCGTCATATGCCAGACTTTACGGTATTTTATCTTTCTCCGATAAATCTAAATTAAATTAATATATAATTTTTTATGGTACTTATATTTTTTCTTTAGTCAGCCATTTACCTAGGATCAAAAGACATCGCCAAATACTGCAATATGCATTCAATAAGGGAAGAACATTCTATGCCTGTTTGTGCACAATAATAATACTTTTTTGCACTTGGTAGTGAATTTTTCCTCGAAATAGTTATTGTAGTTTTTAATAGTTGGGGCAAAATAACATTAGACTCACGAAATATCTATTTTGTGTAATTTCAAAATTTTATTTAGTGTTACTGTGAAATATAAATGGAAAAATTAAGATTTTCTGATGTATATTTTGTGTTTGTTTTGATATTTATGTATTATCGCAACCATATTGGCAACATTAGGACTTAATTGCCAATTCACCGTGTATGATGCGAACAAAATCGGGGTTGATATAGTTGCAACAGTACCCAAGAACCTTTGTTTGCAACTTTTTTTGGTGATTTTATCAAAATGATAATTTGTTGTTAATAATTGGTTTTTGATAGCTTTTTATCATTTAAGTTTGTTATAGCTAGCTAGCTGTACCCAATCATGTTTTCTGTGTCTCAGTCTGGTTAAAAAGAAAGAAAAGAGAAAGCACACATTTCTAATATCTTTAACTGCTTGCACTTGAGGTATAATTTTTTTTTATAAAAAAATGTGGAAATATACATTAACAAAACTTTTCTAAAGAGATTTATTTCATTTGTAATTTGTTAACATAATACTCCCAAGTTATTATGGGTTTTTTTGTCATGGTATGAATCGAAAATTATTTGCATTGTCTCTATAGAAGAGGTGCCAAGTTTGAAAACAAATTAAATGACTCTTCTTGAGGTGAAAGGGTTAATTTTACAATGCTTATGAGTAGACATTTTGTGTTGCTTCATTGTCTGTATATATACAGAAATTGTCTGCTGTGCCTGCTTTAGAGCAGTAGTTGCCATTTTTCAACACTTCATGAACCACTTAATGTATAACTTTATAATTAGCGTTTCACTAATAGGATTGACCTCTATGTGGTGGAGCACTATAGCTATATTTACGTCTTTATTTAATCTTCTATGCCCTGAAAATAAGCGGTAAAATCCTAGGAGAGCCCACACCCTTGGCGACAAACCAAAAAAGGCGCCAAGCCAGAACAAGATGGTGCCAAGCGAAAGCGACAATGATGGCAACGAAATATAGTGGGATAAGGTGGATGCATAATGAAAATATATGTAAGCAATACAGAAATTAAACATTTGAGATAAAAAATATAAAAACAGCACCTACTTTCTTACTGCTGATCTTTTCCGAGTGGAGGGGACAGAGTAACAACAGATTTTAAAAAAGTCTTAAAGGTCTCATCGCTAAGCGAATGATCGTGTGAACGCCGCCATATTTATTCTGCGAGGTAATGGTCGAACATACATTCGGCGTGGCTGGCACGATTTCGAAGAAAGCGTTTTATTGCGGACTATGTTACATCATGCTGATCATTACATTTAGGACATTCATAACTCGAAGCAATCAATCCTTCCTTCATACACCATTCAATCAATTCTTTCTTACCTTTCGCATTCAGCAAAGCAAAAATTTCTAAAGTAGATTCCCTCACACACGCAACCAGCCCGGAGACCAACAACAAAATGAAATTCGAAATGCGCGCCCACAAAATACGAAAATGCTAGAAATAGTTAGGGTTGTATGTAGTGTTTAAAAGTAGGGTTACCAAGATGGCGCAATTATCACCAACCAAAGTAATTCGCGCCAAGGGTGTGGGCTCTTCTAAGAGTGAACCAAATAAGCTTCACGAAAAGCAACAATCAACAAACTGAAGTGTTTTGCCTACAATTTTCCAAAAAATGGTTGAGGTTACCAAAAATCGCTAACCTCAGGAATTATGTTTTTTTGTTCAGTTATTTCAGTAACTAAAAGCTTTTAGTAAAGAATAATTCGTGTTCCGTAATATGTTGTTTTGTTGTTCATCTTTTTTTAAACGGAATCTTCATAAAAGTATAAATAATTTCCCAATTTTTCTGCATACCATCCAAAATTTTTCACACATCACCAATTGGTGACTGCTGCTCTGTAACACACATCAGTAATTATGTATTAGCATCACTGTAACAAAATTGGTGCCATGTATATCGTACCTTAATATCTAAACAATAAAGATTCTAACATTTTTTTTTATGAAAAAAGAAATGGAGGGAAAATGTTACAATTTGCATGGCGGTAATTTGGCTGTGGTGATGCTAATATTTTACACAGATAACAAATAATTGTCCATGTGAAAAGCTGTCTGTGTCTAGATATAAGCCACTTTGTTTTTAAGATAGGCCCTTAACTTTGTTGATAACAATTGCTAATACTAATCGAATTGTGAATTGCAAAAATACTCCCATTATTATCCACACTTTGTCGTAGTTTTCTGCTGCAAAATCCGTGTTTATATTGGAATTTTTTTGGCGTATTCGATTAAAAATACCTTCAGCCTCTCATTGCGTTGAATTTCAGCTGTGTCAATGGATGCACGTTTAAAGTTAAATATTTCATTAGCATTCAATTGGCAGTCAATTGGCTTCAATAGATAAAAATAATGCCTTCCAGGAAATCAAACTTAGGTTGTCATACTTGCAAGGCAAAAGTACTACAATGAGTGTAATTGCACATCAAACTGAGAAAGAATGGATATCAGCAAACGAGAAAAGCAGACAAAGAATGTCACAAACACAGGCTGAGGGTGCAGCAAAGCAACATGCAGCCAGACTTGAGGAAGCTCATTTGCGAGCACATCATTCGTGTTTTACAACATCAGAAAGATGTTAACCAAAAACAGCACATCTGCGTCAAACATGACTTTGTGGTGAGCAATCACACAATAACAGTCAATTTACATTCCGGTACAACCCAGTGGAAGATTCTAGGTTCAGGCAGCATGTTCTCATTTCCACAATGATGGAAGTGTATCCTTATTGCAATGTTCTGGAATTTAAGGGAGAAACCAAAGGAATGTTTTGTACCACTGAAAAAATTAAACTGCCTCAACTCAGAGAACAGAGCCATTACAAATTTTGCTTGCTAGATATACTACGGAATCAAAACATTTCCTATATGACATCAGGAAATACAATTCATGTTTCCAAGTGACATTGTTTGGATAAATGTGCATTTGTGAACACACCTCTGATTTAATAAAAATATCCATAAGCATTGTAAAACTAACCCAATTCCCTCAATGAATCTAGATTGGAGCCATTTAAAATTTATCTTCAAACTTGAGGTCGCCACTTTAAAGACAATGTAAATAAATTTAGGTTCATAACATGACATAAGGACAAAAATAAGCTGTAATAACTTCAAGCATTTGGTTAACAAATTATAAATATCAGTTTAGGAAAGTTTTTCGTATATATATTTATACATTTTTTTTTTATAAAAGATCATACGTGCATGCAAATTATTTAACATACTGAAAATATGTCCTTTCTGTTAAACAAGACTGAGCCACAGCAACGCGTGGCAGGGTACAGCTAGTATATATATATATATATATATATATACTATATATATAGAGGACTCGAGAGACGTTGTCCTGTGTGTGTACACACATCTTAAATTCAAAAATTCCAGACTTTTATTAATAAGCTTTAACAATCTGAACCGTTTTGAGTAAAATTTGTATTAAAAAGTTATTACAATGTCTAACGTCATTACACATGTATGGTCATCACAATTAAATTAATCGATAGCGTGTGAGTATGTGCATACTATCAGCTAAGTTAAATCTAAAGGCTGTGTGAATAAAAACTTAAACTTGTTTTAATGAAAGGTGAAAAAGTTGAGACTCAAACTATTTTATAACAGGTATATTTATTAAATTGTACATAAACTTAATTTATTCTAATGTTATTAGATGTACAATATTTTCGGTTAATCCTTGAGGGGTATAAACAAATAAATTCGATGGTTTTTCAACTCTGGAATACGCAACATATAATTGGCCGTGAGAAAAGCAAGGATACTCTAAATTTAAGCCACAAATCTTCATTGTTTGACCTTGTGACTTATTAATAGTCATAGAAAATGCCAAGCGAATTGGAAATTGTAAACGTTTAAATCAGTGCTTCTCAAAGTTTCAATATTCGCGACCCAGCATTCAATCATGATTTTCCTCGCGCCCCCCTTATACAATAACAATGTATTGAATTTAATAATACTATACTTTGACGCTAAAACTACGATACGACTTTAATTTCTTAAGTGTCACCGGCGTATATAAACGTCTCGCTCAGCCAAAGTGTTAATTTCCTCAGACGTAAATATACGTCGTTCCAATCTTTTCTGTGTAATGCTATCCATAAAATTATTCCAAAGACTTTGGAATGCAATAAATGGACCTTGAGAATGTTTGCTAATAATTTACTTATTTCAGATTATTTGCTTCTTTATTTCTTCCCACCCCAACACATCACCGAGCCTACAGTTGGAATTGGAGAGTGAATCGCTTAACTTTTAACCGGCACTTAAGGGATTAATTGTAAACCGTACAAATTATCAAGATAAGTGTTAATGCTTGTATATAATTTTACACATTGCAATCCCATGGGGTCTCTGGTAATTATTAAACTTGTTCGTAACTTTGTATTGTTAAAGTAATTATAAAATATATTGTGTAGTACTGATACATTCATAAGTGTATTGTAATAGTGTATTTTATTTTTTATGTTAGGATATATTTTGTTTGTTTACTTTCAGTAAATTAGTAATTTTTCAAAATAATCTTTTGTTTTCGACTTTTCTATATGCTCGCGGCCCCCTCGTAGAGTTGTCAGGCTCCTCAAGGGGGGCACGCACCACAGTTCTAGAAACGTTGGTTTAAATGATATAGGGGAATCTGAAGGAATCATTGGGATCCGTGGTAGAAGTACAACTTCACCTTGAAATTTTCCAATTAAAATAGTGGCTTCAAGAATATTGCCCATAATTTTTTTTATGACTAATCGCTTGCCATTACCCAATTTCGGTGTGTTCAAATTTCAAAGCAAAATTATGGGTGAGCCAATCTTCAATCGCAAATTATGTGGTGGCATTCCCGGTAAATCCAGTGAATTTAAAAACTCTACAGGATAATTGACTACTTCATCAGGATCAACAACAGTGTCAATCGATTAGAATGTAATTTCATTACCAGGCAACGACTGTTGTATCTTGAAATTGATGGAGTCAACATCCAAACTTTTTTGCCGCTAAAATAGCTCATTCACGTAGCCATGCATTATCAGTATAATTATGTCGTAAATCTGGAAAGATATTTTTTATTAATTCATCCTTGGTAGCCACAATGTTGCAAACATTTTCTGGGAGTAGAATATATAATGTATCTTCATACAATTGAATTCTACCATTGCCATTGTCTAGCAATTGTTCAGAGAACCTCGACGTTAATGGATCATTTTGAAGTTAAACACGCATATTAATGGTAAGACATAATTTACTAATACTTCGCGATAGATAAGATTCTTTCAAACATGCGTTTATTTTATCCGCATACGTCGCACGGAGAATGACGGGTAATGTTTGCCTGAAATCACCAGACAGCAACAGTAGAGCACCACCGAAAAGTCTAGTATTATTTTTGATATCTTTCAGGTTCCTGTCGAGAGCTTCAAGCGAATGCTTGTGGGCCATTGCACATTTATCCCAGATAATAATTTTAAATTTTCTCAAAACTTCAGCCATGCCTGAATGCTTCTTTATATTACACATTGCGTCGGGATTTGTACGGACATTTAAAGGTACTTTAAGCGCAGAATGCGCAGTGCGTCCACCATCAATCGCTGCAATGCCTAATGAAGCAATGGCCAATGCAATATGATTTTGGGTTTGGCCAGTTTGGCTGAAAATCAATTTTCGATGCTAACTTACGTCTTTTTCAATTCCTACTATGAGCGCACGATCTCTATACATATTTTATTTGTTTATTTATTTATCTTGGTGGAATTTTCAATCGTTAATAAAACACATTTTAAAGCGCTCAATTGAGCTGAAATGTAATGTACATGATTATTTTGCCTGACAATACAATAATTTAATTATAATTTATAAAAATTAATTGATTAAAACTAATTATTTAAAAAAATTACAAATACAGCCACATTGGCGACTTATGACAAAATTTGAAAAGGTTTTTTTCTCACGTGTTAAAGCATTCAATTGAAAGGAAATTTTATACACACGATTGTTTTGGATGACAATAAGATACTTTAATGATGATTAATAAAAATTAATTGCCACTTAATGTTGTGATTCTGTCATATGTATATACATACTTATATTAATTGCAACTATTTAATAAAAAGTAGCTAAAATAAATTTTTTCTTGCTTGATCTAAGTAGGAATTAATTTTAAACATTTTTTTATATTACTCGCTTTTATAACAATAGCGTTGTTACAACAATGCAGGTGAATGTTGAGTTATATCTTTTGAATGTTTTTAATTAATATCTTTTTAACTAATTGCGATATCGGACCGAATTGTGAATCTCTCACTCTAAACCATTCTCAAATTTAATTGAACCCACACAAAAAATTTGATCGAAATCGGTCCAGCCGTTTAGGAGGGGTTTAGTGACAAACACACGCACAGAAGATTTTTATATATAAAGATATACATACATATGGATGGAGCTAAAGTAGTTTTACTTCTCTCTCAGTCGTGGGGTCTAAAGCATTGTTCTCCAACCTTTTTATCGACACGGACCGGTCAACGATGGATAATTTAACCCCGGACCGCTGAGTGGGAGGACGTTGAGTGTTTATATTTTAGATTGTTTTGTTTTAATAATTTTACTTTAAATGTAGTTAAACGTGTTTTCAGAATAAAATATAGCTACGCCAACAATGAATATAAAGTGATTTAGCAAGGAAAATAAGAATATAAAGTGACTTTCATAAAAAGTAGCCCAAACCCAGTTAAAATATGCTGCAGTAAATAAAATGGAAATAATTTAATGTTTCTTGTGGGGACCAATAGTATTTGATCCACTGACCGGGGGTTCGAGACTCATTTTTTTTTTTGAAAAAAGGGAATAAGACTCCTTTTTTTCGCAGCAAATTTGAACAGGAAAGAATGTAGCCCATTATTAGAGTTTACAAGTGCAGATAAGACACAGGTGTTGTGAGGCATGTGCCCGTGGGTGCCCCATTTCTACGTTATCTACGCGATCTGTTTCAGGAGGAAATAACGAAGAACCAGACATTTCATTCATCTTAATATCTGCTTTTAAGATCTTAACTTAATCACTATACACAATGATAATAATAATCATAGAAATTGGATGTGGAGTGGGAAGACACAATTCGTATTACCAAATAATCACGTAATTGAGCACTATATCTAACTTTACAGATTACGGCTAATTTTCTTAATGCATGTAGTTCCTTATATCTTAATTGAAGACGCTTACTGCTAAATTCTAGGTAAAAGCTACTCTCTTGGTCGTACTGACGTGGCTTTAATCCTTGTGGAATAGTATCCCCCTTTATCTTGAAAGCACAGGAACGGGTAGGTTAATTCTTGTAATTTCCTCTAACTCTAACTTAAGCTTTTCTAATCATAAACATAGACCTCATATAGCAACTTCACATTCAACTCCACCTCGAACGCTAAACTTCTACTATTTATAAGATTCCTAATTTACATACGTTCTTCTTCTAGAGTTGGTTGGAAAGAATTGCCATTCTGGCCCCAAAGAACACCAAGAGGATACTAATGGAAATCGCGATGAAAGCCCGTCACAGTGTAACCTATCTTGTGAATTTTGAGTAGGATAGGAAATTTACTATTAGTATTTTAGCTTCTGAATAAAAGTGTGTAATTTCAAACTATAAATATTTTTTTTGTGTAGTTGCTTATTATAAAATTTGCAATATGTAAGTGTAAAAAATATGCATTTTGTTTCACCCCGATATTACGAATAACCCCGAAGTAGCGAATAAAATGTTCGGTCCTAATAAATTCGTTAAATAGAGGTTTGATTGTATATCGCGAATGTAGTAAATTACTGAAAATAATTAAGAATAATCTTATTATGATTCAAGGTACGTTACATTTTACTTTTACGTTTAAGCAAAAGTTTTTTTTTTTTTTTTTTTTTTTTTTTTTTTTTTTTTTTTTTTTACAAATACGAGCATCGCTTTTAAGAAAAATAATTAACAAAATTAGAAATAAATATGAGTGAATCAGTTCTTACAGAATTTTTTTTTAAAAAAAATGCATTAAACGAGTGCAAAAAATTTAAGTACAAAATGTTTGAAAAACGTATTAAATATATTATTCAAACAAATTATACAAAATTAAGAGTAAAAGATAAAATTTGATGTCATAATTTAAATAGTTCGATTGAAAAAAAAAAGGAAATTTATGCCTTGATGACAAATTGAAAAAAAAATAAACCTAATATCACGATGGTAAATTGGAAAACAGTATTATGTACAGAGATGGCAAAAAGGTTGTAAAAATTTCATCTGTAATCATGAATTGGAAGTATGAAACTTAATACTAAGACAGGAAAATAGAAAGAAAGCTATATATATACTTTTACTCCAGATGACTAACTAGAAATTAAAAAAGGTAAGAAAGTAAGAAATTGAAAGCTTTGTGAATATGAACTAGAAGATGGGAATTACAGCATTGGGATGGGATTACACAAAATCATTTTTCTCTGCTGTATTTCATCGCGGAAGTATAATAATCAAAAGTAAAAAGAAAATAACAGATTGTTTTATTTATGTAATACAATAAAATAAAGCTAAGTTGGCAACCCGTATTTTACATGCGTTGTACGTGATGAAATGGCAACTAACATAATATCTGGCATTTGACACGCACTTTTAACAGAAAAAATAAGATCGAAATTGAAGGGTGCGCGTTATACGCCGGATTTTAATGTATTGTGAAGTCGTCGAAAGGTAGCGTGAAAATAACACATCACAGCAAGGTTGTGGGAGTATAAAAAAATACTTTTAATTTTTTCCTCCAATAGGATAATCGATTTAAGTTAGATTACGAAGTTGATAGTTTCCGTGCCTAGCCAGTATGGTAGCCCCGTTTTGAAGTCGCTCTCTCCACAGCTTGTCTCGGTCCAGTCCGCAAGGCGTTTTTTCTTATTCGCGTTTTGGGTTCCTGGATAGCATCACGGAACAAAAAAAACTCCGGGATTCTCCTCTCCGCTTCCTAAAACGACCAGCCATCGTCTTTTCGAGCTCCTTTTTTTCTTTTTCTCGGTCTCCTTCCTTTTCTTTCCTCCCGCTTTTTCCAGCCTTTTAAAACATCAGGGGCAGTCCATTTCTCCCCCCTCACGTTTTCTCATTGGTGGGCCCATATGAGTCGATCCTTGAACCTCAACTCATTAGAGCCCATTGGTCCATAATCCGCCAATCGTCCACTCACCCGGTTTCTTCACAAACCAGCAGGTGTCCGACACATCCTCCGACGGCCGTACCCCTTCGGCCCACTGTCGTCGTTTTACCGCCTTTGAGGACAATTCGCCATTGTGTATGTAAGGCGACAGTCAGCAGCCTCGAAAGCGATCTCGTCCACAGTAAAATAGCTAGACTATTGTTTGCCTAGTCTAACTGGCACCAAAGTCCAGACGCTAAATAAGCGATAATGAACCCCAGCTGCACGTGCACCCAAAACTCAGTCTAGTATTGTCCGGAAATAGTATTGTCCTGAAAGAGGGAAACTCGTTTCGAAACGAGGACGTCACAGTATGTTCTTCATTTCATGTGAAGCCGCCAACATGGCCGCGTAAGTACCCAACTGTTTTGCCAATATACTTTTCTTTTTAATTATGATTTCTTTATTTTATGTATTCTCGTATTTTAAATATTATTTGATATCGGAGGGGGGGCTAGTTCACCAAATTAGGAGGATAATTGTACGCTACGATAATATCAGTCTAGCCGCCAAATATATCTTGGGCTTGTGTTTTCAAAATCATTCTAAGAACAAATAGCATACCGATATCATATTAGTTCCCCTTTGGCAAAGAAGAGAATCAGATTGTGTGTATGTGTGTGCCAGGAGAGCTCTTTTTTTTTGGAATTATAACTCTGAAGACCCCGCTCGCACGATCGTGGGGCGTAGACATCTTATTCGCTTTTATTTATGGAATGGTTTTATGTAAGAAAAGCCCGAATCGCGCGCGCACGCACGCGAGAGAGAGCTGTTGAGCGGATTTGCAGAAAGTGTGAAGTATCACTTTTTATCAACAGATGGTGGCATAGAAACACACAGAAATTGTTTTCAAACCATTCAAACTTAAAATGTAAATGTAATGTTTTTATTTGATTTTCTAATCATTTACTTATATCAAAGTAGTCATTACGTATGTAAAATTTCTCGCAGTTAAAGGGGAAGTCCAGTCAGTCCTCGCAGTCCGGGAACTCGCAGAAAGTTCCCGGACTGAACTTGTAATGTGAAATTTCACAGAAGGCAGGGAAAATGTCGAAGATGACGAATGCTCTGGACGTCCGCAGACTTCCCGTCCCGCTGAAAACATCGAGAAGGTTTTTGCGGCGGTAAGTAACAAACTTCAAACAATAGCGCAAACAGCAGAATAAGTTGGGTTATCAAAAGCCACATCTCAACGGTTTCTCTCTGAGAACTTAACATGCTTAGGGTGTGTCAACACATTGTTCCCCGCATGTTAAACGAAGATCAAAAGGCAATTCGAATGGAAATGACGGATGACTTGAACTCGGCTGTTAATAAAGAGCCTACCCTACTTAACGGAATTGTTAATGGAGACGAGAAATGGTGTTTTTTATACAACCCGCAACCAAGAGAGCATCCACAACGTGGAAATCACCACAAACTAAATGCAAGTAGAAATTCCACCAAGTTCACCCTAAAGGGAAGGTCATGCTAGAGGGGCTCTTGGATATCCAGGCCATTGTGCCTCTGGAATTTATTCCCGAAGGACGGACTGTGAGTGTGAACCAAAAACTTAATGTAGACATCCTGCGTCGCTTGCGTGAGTCGATCAGAAAGAAGAGACCAAAATTAGGGGATGAGCCGTCATGGGAGCTTTTGGAGAACAGCACTCCTGCAGCACTCACCGATCCTTCCTCGTCACTGACAAAACAACTGTTTTGCCCCATCTTCCTTTTTCCCTTGATCTCACCCCTTTTGCTTCCACCTATTTCCTAAACTGGCACGTCGCTTGCAGGGTCATCTGTTTCAAACTCAGTTGAATTTATAAGTGCATCAGCGACTGAGTTAACGGACATGGCTAAAAATGGATTTCGGAATTGTTTCGATGAACTTTATAAGATATTGCAAAAATGTGTTGTTGCCAAAGGATCTTATTTTGAAGGAGGATGTGTTTCGTCAATTTATTTGATAATATTTTATCAGTTCTAGATTCAGTCCAGGAACTTTTGAATCCTACCTCGAATAAAATGTGAAGAACTTCACCAATGAATTTGCGTAAATAAATACCTTAAAACACATTTCAGAAAAAATTGCGTTAAAATTTCACATTTAGAATACTGCTAGCCATCGTAAATGCAATACCAAGAAAGACAAGAGATAGCCCAACAAAGTTTATTTTGTAGATAACTTGTTGACCAAGTATCAAATGATTATATTTATAGAATTCTGTGAGCATCTGCAGCCAGAGTAGCCATCATTGTTGGAGATCCCCGCTGCCACACGCTTTAGCATTGATTCAAAGAGACTTTGGATGTGTTCTTGGGGTACCGCAGACCAAGCAGCTTCCATACGTTGACAAAGTTGATTTGGTGTAGCAGTTGGGGGTGTAATCTGGGTCGATCGTTGAGCAACCATGGACCACATGATTTCTATCGGCGAAAGATCCAGAGAGCGAGCCGGTTAGGGAAACAATTCAATCTGGTGATTGACAAAGAATCATTGGACAATGTGTGCGCCGTGTAGTCGCGCGATATACTGTTGAAGAATGGCTGTGGCCAAGCCCTGAAGGTGAGGAAGGACAACTGGGTACAACACCTCGGAGCGCTGGCTGTTTAAAGTACCGACAATGCGCACTAGAGGAGTGCGAGAGTGATACCCAATACAGCCCCATACCATAATACCCGATGCATTACGCAGCTGTTCAGCATCCTCTCTCCACGGTGTCTCCAGACTCGAATCCGACCACCTTGGCGTTGCAGACAGATGCGTGACTCGTCAGTAAAGACAACTTCATTCCATTCTGCCGCCCAGATCCTTCTTTCATCGTACCATTGATGGCGGAGACGTCTGTGGTTCTGCGTCAAAGGTAGACCAAGCAACGGACGTCTTGCGGGCACTCTGTGGTAAACAGCGTCGAATGGTACGCGCAGACACTGAATGATACGTTTCAGACTCAATGTGCTGTGCTAAGGTTCATGATGTGACTGAGCGATCCGTCACTGCCATGCGCACAATTTGCCTGTCCTCACGGGAAGTGGTACACTGAGGTGGACGCGATTACAGTTGTTTGGTTTCTACCAACGTGACTACCGATTTCCCCGAAAGATTATGCACAATCACGGTAGGCCACTATCCTTCCTCTGTCGAACTCGAATACTTGATCAAAAGCTGATCGCTGTTTTTTACGAGACATAACTGATCGTATTTTGAAAAAAACCACATGAAAAACACAATTGCTGAACTGGAAATCGTCGAAATTTCAAAGTCTTAAATAACGCTTTGAGGTGGCGCCACAGGCGCGCGTGATGTGCGTCTGCGCTCAAATTCTAATCATTTGCATATCTCACCTCTGCTAATGCATGGTGTAAATTTCATGTTATCCGCTTGCTTCCTTCAGAGTGTTGCATTTACGGTGGCCAGCAGTGTATATCACTGAATAAAATATAGACACGAATATAAAATCGATGGCCAACACACACGCTCGCACACACAGACACACACAAACACACACGCGCGATAGGTTGCAAAAGCTTCGTCATTCTTTTGAATTTGAGGACACTTTTGATATCTATTCCTTCACATAGGCATCCATGTTTGTTTCATGTGTAGAATGTTTTTGAATTTAATATAAATGTTAATATATTATACATGAATATAATTTAAGGAATAATATAAATGCATTACACACCCAAATACAGATTTCTTACACTATTTACACAAAGTTCGTAACAATGCCGCTTCTTCAAAGACTGAATGTCCCAGGAAGTACAATACCTGAGTAAGAGGCATCTATTTACAAGCAAATAATCTACTCGCATAATACTCAAATATTTTTTTTATATCTAATGGGAGATTATGAACAGTTATTAATAGAGTTCATCAATCTACCTAGTACATCCCCGAAAGCAGGTATCTCTTTTTTAGTGCGGAACCATATAGGTGGATACCAATCGCCGCAGGTAATTTTGGCTGTTCTCTGAAGATGCGAAGCTGTACTAGGATTTAATTTTCCTAGAGCACTCCTAGGGATCTTTTACATGCCGTACAATCATACGACATGGCCGCTGTTGATTTTCTGCATCATTAAAATCCATCGACTTGGGCCGTTGTCGAACCCAGAACCTTGTGTGCGAAAGGCCAGCGACAAAACAACCACGCCACCCACCCGACTAACAATCAAATATAAAGTACAAAATACTCAACAGCACATACAAAGCAAATAAATTCAAAATACATGAACAAATGCAAACAGAAATTGTAACATTAAAAGGAAATTAAGGACTTAGAAAAGAGAAATATTTTACATTATTTATAAAATAATTAGTGACCATGTTGAGAGAGATCTCTGCATGTAAGAGATCTTATTTTACTTGGACAAGATAAGGAGCTAGCCTATTGTAATGTATCGTATTGTAATGTACATAAAGTAAATATAACATACAGTAATATAAATGCATTACACATCCGGATACAATTTATTTACATTATTTTTACACAAAATTCGTAACAATATTTAACTTTTTTATTTTATCTATTATGACACTGGATTGTTAGTTCTTTTTGAGTCGCACTTACAATCAGAATTTCGGCTTACGTAAAAAAGCTAATTCATACATATTTTTTGCAGATTTACAAAAACTACTGAACTAATTCAAATGAAATTTGATACGATCTGAGATATTACTAAGATGATAACAAATTAATGATAATCCCTCAAGATCAAGATTTATGCCCATGAAAGCATAACCCAAAAATAATGTAGCGAGACGACACTTATAGAGCATTTGATAGGTCCTGATGGCAGCATAATTCTCACAACGAGCTTTCATGGTGTTTGTGAGGCTTTTTTCTCCACCAAGACACTCATCAGATCCGTAAGTGTTTTGGGAGGGTGCTTGAGGGGTGTACTTGCTATGTCAAGGACATTCCAAGCCAGCTGTATGATTTTCAGGTCTACAGCTCTGATCGTTCTCGGTCTCGATGTATTCGTCGGCTAGTTGAATGTCCTGATTACGAACATTATTGTCTATAACAATGACTTGGGTACCAACAACCCTTCTGAAAAGACTCATATAAGGTTCTGAGATCTCATCCCTGTACCTCTGAGCAGTCAAGGTGCCTTTCTGCAGCTCTGTACGCCCGTTCGACATCATGCCGTCTCAGACCCTAATACCATCCCCTCCATAGTGGTCCAGTTCCATGATGTAAAAGGAACAATATCGTGTGAATATCTGGTTTTCTCTCTAATGTGAACACGTCAAGAATTAGTGTTCGAATTGAATCTGGAGTCGTTAGATAAGAGATCACAGACCCAAAGCTTCCGTCTTCAAGGGTGATGTTGTCTACACAATCTTAGGTGAGCTCTCTTGTGATCTGGAGTGGATGGAATGGATACCATTGATATCCTGGTATAAAGCTCTACCTCTATAAGCTTTCAATAAAAAGTGTGTCCCGAAACTGGTGTATTATAATCAGTTGAGAGATAAGTATCATCACATCTTCTTATGAGCCTTGCATTTAAAATCCAAGTTACGTTCATATCCTCTTGTGATGGCTCTTGGTCTCCCAGTAAGTCTATTTTTAGGTATTGTTCTGATAGGTCTTCTGAAATTGGTTCCACAATCAAGAAACCGTAATTCGGGACCTAATAATCCATCTGGCTACTTCCGCTTGGGACTCATTCGCCTGTTTTAATGTCCCATTGGCTGTCCATTGTAATCCATCGTCCAGTAGCGGTTTGGAAAAGTTTCAAAAACTGTCATAAATATTCAGAGACACGAACAAAACTAAAACCCGCATAGTTACATTGGAAATACCTAACCTACCAGTTTTCTTAATTCGCAGGAAAAAGAGAGAGATCTAATCTGAATAAATAATTAGGAAATGTAATTTCTTAGTTATGTTTACCAATTTCTATTGAAAATGGTTTAGTAGTTTTGAAAAATCCTTGAAAATATAAGCTCTTTAATTTTTTCATACAAATGTTAAAACTATTATTTCATCAGCATTTATGAAAAAAAAAAGAAAATAGAATTTATTTAATTACATTTTTGAAAATAAATATGAGAAGTTGATATTTTTTTATTTGAATTGATACGTACACTTTAACATTTTTAAAAATATCAACGAAAGATTCATGTATCCCTCACAGAATCCTTAGCTTCATAATGAAATTAAATAAGCAAAACTAAGAGTTTTTGTTCTTAGTAATTCATACTTAATTTATAAAGTAAAAGATAACTTCTCGTATAACCATTACTTAAACAAATTACAAATTTTTTACAATTTCATCACAAGGCTATAAAATACTATTTGCTTTAAATAAATTATTCGGAAATCCCCATTAAGAAGGACATTAAAAATCTAAATGTTCATAATAAAACTACCTTTTAACTGAATTCTTTTACTTACTTCAGGATAGATGCGGACGACTAAGTTCGTTTCTACTCTTCCGGGACAATTTTTACGATTCTCCAGACTATTTGAGGAAAAAGTTTTATCTGTTTCGAAACATCCGGACGGATAATTGGTTTCCTTTTCTGTTGTGGTGGTCTAAACGAGATCTATTATGAGATTGCACCGCCACTTTAATTGCATTTTCGGTCGGAAAGCAATAAAATTCTTGGCCGGAAATGTCTGATATTTCAGTGATTTTTCTCATTATCATTGGGAAGTTTGATGGTGCTCTTAATTCCATTACAAGTGATGAGAAATAAAATGTTAAGTGCGGGATTTTAGTGCGGTTGCAGTCAGTGATACATTTCCTTTTAGTTAACACAGTTTAAAATAATGTATTTTATTTTGAGCGAACATTCTTTTATCACTTTGTATCGGAATATCTCGTTATATTTCTTCGGTGAAGAAATTGTAATAGAAATGAATTTGAATAAAGTTATGGTGATAAAATTTTTGAAATGAATTTTAGTTCACAAAATGAGAGTGGGAATTGTTTTTCTAACTTCCAACTCACAAAAATTCTTTTAGTGTTTTATTACTGAATTTTATTGTATTTTTGAACTGAATTTTGCGCGTTTAGGTTTCCAATTTCAAATGGTTTTACGGATAATTAAAGGTCTTTTCTCGTCTCTTTAAAGAGAGAGCAGCATTATTGTGCTACACCAGGGGTACTCAACCTTTTTTTCTGCTGGGCCGCATACATTTATCAGCTAATTCCCACACGAGCCGCCGCTTACATATGTTAGTTTTTTTTACTCGGGCCGCAACATGAGGATAAATGGGGGAGGGAAGAAATGCTTTTAGGCCAATATAACATTTCAAACCTAAAATGTGAAAAATGGATTCAAAAATTATAACTCAGTTCAGAGGGCACTGGGCACGCGACGCGTGGACAGTGGCTCTGAAACAATACTATTTTACGTAACATCCAATAATTGATATTGGCTGAAAAGTTCTGATGATTCCTTCACGGTGTTGCATTTTTTACAAACAGCAGTGTAATTAATTTAATTTGTAATTAATTACTCAATAAACATTTTATTGTTTTTGTCGTACATATTATTTTATTTAACATTAAAAATCATTTAAGCTGGATTTAATACATGGGCTTCTACTTGGAATTATTTAAAATATGATAAACAAAATTTAATTATTTTGAGATACTACTTATCAGTCCAGATGTTTATTTGAATTATTAATATTTGAAAACAAATTTTACCTATTGTTGAAGGTTAAATTTAAGCTGAAGACGCTTTGAATATTTTAATATAAAAACTTCTATAATTTTTATTATTTTTATCCCTTTGCGTGATATTGAATCAGTGGCGCACACAAGAAGGAAGGGTTCCTGGGGGTCCGGACCCCCAAAGCCCTTGATTTTTTTTCCGATTGACTATAATTCTAAGTACATAGTACGTAAAATTTAATTAAGTATTTATTATTAATAATTAATTTTATTAATTAATGCTAATTATTTATTCAATAATTAGTTTTTCACTGTGTTTTGTTCCCGAAAATCGACAAAATCAAAAGGAGCATGATACAAGAATGGTGAACTTTCGACCCCGGACCCCTCCCCCTTGAAAAATTCCTGTGTGCGCCACTGTATTGAATTATCTTTTTGTCTTTTTCCTACGCTAATTTTTCCCCTCATCATTATTTTAAAACTATTTTGAAAGTTTTTATTGTAAAGTATTTTTATTGGGAAGTAATTAATGCTAAAGTATTTTTCCTTTCTCGTAAGACAGTGATTCTCAAACTTTCAATGTACGCGACCTACTGTTTAATCATTAGTTTCATCGCGCCCACTCCATACAATAACAATGTATTGAACTCAATAATACTATACGTTGGCACTAAAGCTGCAATGTACGACATTAATCTCTTATGTGCTACCGACGTATATAAACGTTACGCTCAGCCAAAGCATCAATTTTCTGGACGTATATGTACGTGTTTCCGAAGTACGATCTTTTCTGTGCAGTGCTATCCATAAAATTATTCCAAAGGACTCAGAACGCAATGAAAAGACCTTGACAGTGTTTGCGAAGGGTTTACTTTTTTCAGAGGATTTGCTTATTTATATTTCTTTTCACCTCTCCCTTCCCCTCAAAAAAACATCAAAATACGCTCGTCTACTTGGTAAACGATGACATTGGGGCGAGAATCGCGTAACTTTTAATCGACAGTTAAAGAATTAATTATAAACCGCATGAATTATCAAGATAAGTGTTAATACATGCCCATGGGGTCACTGATAATTATCAAACTTGTTCTTAATTTAGCATTGTTAAATTAATAATAAAATATGCATTGTACAGTACTGATACATTTATAAGTGTATTATATCGGTGTAAATGTGTATTTTATACTTTATTATATCAGAAAGTATTTTGTTTAACTTTCAGTAAAATAATTTTTTAAATAATCTTTTGTTCTCGCGCCCCCCTCGTAGAGTTATCACACTCCCCAAAAGGGGGGCATCCCACCACATATTGAGAAACATGCCGTAAGAAAATCTTTAAATTTCTTTAATGAAATGACAAATAGCACAATCAAGAAATAATTAAAAATGTTATAAGTAAAGGTTTACTATCGTAATGATAAAATATTTTCTCTTCTATTGAAGCTTCTAATCGACAAAGTGAAAATATTCGCGAAATTATACAGGTTCCATCATTTCCTACTACTCGTATCACACATTATCCAGTCGATACGGGGAGGCTTTTTGTATGGTAAGCAGGAAAAAGCATATATTACTGCGTTTTTCGCAACAGTTTGACGTTTTCATTTCTGGACTAGAGAGAGAGAGAATGTTAAAAAAACGGGGAAAGGAATCTTCCAAATGAGCACAAGTTACTATTAATTCAGTGTTTCTCAAACTGTGGGGTGCCCCCCTGAGGGGGCGCGATATTCCTGTGAGGGGGGCGCGAGCATATTGAAAATAAAAAGTTTAAGAAAATAATTTTTTGGAATGAAGAAAATCAAAATGCTTTCTGACATAATAAAAAAATGCACATTTACACTGATATTATTTATATATATCATCTGGTGATCCTCAAACATAAAAGATTCCACTTCAAACGTTCATTGGCTATCTTTGATCCTATAACCAAATAAAAAAGACATTTTGTTTACTTTACTGTAATCATCCGATGAGAGATTTTTTTATTACGTTTCTTTAACCCCTAAAATACTACTTTTGTCTATCATATATTTGACCTTCAAACTTACTGGTATGTTTCACTTCATCTGTTTTTCTTTTAGGAAAGTCGTAAATAATATTTTTCTGTTACTTTTTTTACATGTGAATGAGGTATATGATATATGGATAAGCATATTGAGTACTTTGAAGGATTATTTGGCCATGATGTATTTTTACGCAATTCTATTTTAGAAATAATATCCTTTTTTTTAATATACTTTTAACATGGGATCGGTCGCGCAAAGCGCAGTGTCATCTGAAGTTCACGAAATCGTTAAGGGGTGTTGGAAACCTCTCTCTCTATACTGACAATGTTAAATTGGCTGTTTTCGATGTACCTTTTCTCAAAATCTGTTTTATGTACATGCTTGAAATTTTTCATACTATTAAAGTACACCTTTTTCTCATTATACTAAAATGAGCTTTTAGCTAATTTTGAATTTTTTTAAGAAATTATGAAATATTTTATCAAACATTGCGAAAAGTGACCCATTTTTTACTTAAAAAATTTGTAAAATTTAAATTTTTGAGTGTTTTAAAAAAAAAGCTCATTTTAGTACATATTAGACATCATTATAAATAATTCATAAAAAATTTACATACCTGTGAGCAGTAGTTTCTCAGAAAAGGTACATCGCACATTGAAATTTACATTTTGAGATAAATTGATTTTAATGTATACAGTGAAACTTCTAATCGGCTGGGAAATAAAAAATAAAAGGCTCGATTTAAAATAAAAGATACATGTTTTGGTTCATATCAGTCGTTACACTATTAAGCAAAAACAAAGTAATTTGTTTACAATTTTCGCCATTAAAATGGGCGTGGCCCAAATTCAACGATTATTTAAAAATACGTTTTAAGGGCTTCTAAATACCCTAGAGGTTCAAGTAAGATATTTTTAGAAAGGTTAAAATCTATACAATTTGAAAATGTAAAAATCTCAAATTGTCAAAAAATAAGATTTTAGCTTTCTAACACCCCTTAATTCTGGGAAATCTGTTTATTTGTTACCAATGACCTTGACAGAGTATCCTCCAATATGACAGTCTTAATGGAACTAAAATGAATTTATCACATTTCGCCCTCTGTTTTGGGGGGAGTTGCAAACGTTTTTTTACAATCAAGGTACTAGTTTTGATCGAGTTCCCTGCGCGACCACTTTTGCTCAAAAATATCTTCTATGAACATGCTTTATGTCCTTTATTAAGGGCACGCAGATTTGGAACACTTTCATTAGTTTTATTGGATTTTTTCTAACAAAATAATCAAAGAAAAAATGAAAAGTCCTTGAAAGTAGGTAAGTATATTTTCTCTTAATTAAATTACTCACTGGAATTGTGATTTTTATCGTGTATAGTAAAAATAATTATAAAATAAATTATAGTTTAAAAACAAACTAAAAACATGCTTTTATAAAGAATCGAACTAAAAAGTAAAAAAATAAAAATATGTATCACTTAAAAGTAACATATACAAAATTTAATACTTACCTTGTTAATTTGTACGGTTTATAATTATGATCGTATTATAGCTTTAGCACCCTCCGCTCAAAGTGCATTATTATTGCATTCAATACATTATTATTTTTGGGGTGGGGGACGCGACAAAAATTATGATTCAAAATTGGGTTGCCAGTAGTTAAAGTTTGAGAAACGTTGTATTAATTGCTTTATATCAGAGATTTTCAACCACGGTAATTTAGAGTACCGTAAAATCCATCGTATAACAGGCACTTTTATCACACAAAAAAAGATCGAAATTTACGGGTGCGAATTATGCGCCGGGTATAAAAATGATAACTTCAAAAATAAAAAAAGAGATGTACATAAAAAAAAATCTTAGACTTCAGCAAAGATCAGAATATTGTTTATTCAAAAGAAATATTTATTTAGTACATTTTAAGAAAAATATGCTTAAATTAAGAAAAGAAAAAAAATTATTATTACTAAAATAGGAAAAAATTGGTAAAATTTTATAAAAAATTACATAAGCATGGCCCATTTTGTACAAAAAAGTTTATGAACAAATTTTCAATTTTTCAATTTAAAGCATTATTTTGCTACATATTTTTGAAATGACAATCAGTATAAGAGATATTTTAATTTTTACAAAAACTAGAACACACACACTCTCTCTCTCTCACTTTATCTTAGTTATTAGTATGTAATTGCTTAAAAAAACAGTGATTACGTTCACATAGGGGACTGTAAATTTTGTAATAAAACAGTGATTGATAAATCTAAGGATAATAACAATAGTAACACTCTTACCATTATACAGAACACACATACACAAAAATTGAAGTTAATCATTTTAAAAACTTTTTGAGCAATCGCTTTCCCCATTTGAGCATTTAAAAAAACACATTTCGAGTAAAACGCATTTTAAAGTATGACATTCTGCTCAAAGTAAGGGCATCTGCTTTAACCCCTTCGCGACGGGTAGTGCAAATGTGCATTTTACAAAGTTGTTGTGGTAAGCCGGGCGATGACTTTTAAGCTGGAACGTTTTTTAATGACCACTAGATGGCACCCTATGAAATCAAACGTGGCTAGAGTCACCTGATCTTCAGTTAATTTATATTCTGCCTGGATTTGTGATATTTTGCACATCAGCTGAGTCGGGGGAGGGGGTTTTATATCAACATTCGCGTTTTTAATAACTCTCCCAATGCTTTTTTATTTTCTTTCTCTTAGCAGTGTGGAGTGTTTTAGTTTTAGCGTTAGCTCTATTACTGGTTTTGCTGCTTTCGGATATATTTCGCACAATTTTCTTATTTCAGAAACCTTGACTTCAGATTAGTATTTGATTGTTTTGAAAGCATCTTCCTAACCTTAATATGAACAAAAAGGGTGAAAAACGCCAAAGTGTATAGTCACAAACCATGTGTAAATAAATAAAAAAAACGTAACAAACATTTTATGCTTGCAAATCATACAATGTAGGACTTAGCGTTTCTACATGCTTCGAGATTTTCCACACTCAGTCTTCATTTTAATTTTTCTATCTCTTTTTGTAAATAATTTTCGTCATATTTTTTTTTATTAATTTGATAGTTTATGTATATGTTATTTGATAGTTTATGATAGTATATGTTTCGTCAATAAAAATCTTAGAAAAAAGTGAATAGAGCTGGCAAAGTATATTTCCTAATGTGTGATATTTTTTTTATATTATTTCATATAAATTAAAGGAAAAATGTTATTATATTCTAGTTTTAATGTAACAGACTAGCTAAATTGCCTGGCGTTGCACGGGCTATCTCTACTTTTGTATATAAATTTTTCCTTTCCTTCATAAAATCAGCACTTCTAATACTCTTTTTCAAAAAATGACTTCTACCCCCTCCTCCCGTCCCTCTTCTACTTAGCCCGGCGTTTCTCGGGCTTTTACCAAGTTTATAACTTAAAATTCCCTGTTTCGAAATTTTTTCGCTTCTTTTCTTTGTCGGACAGGTTTATTTCCGCTCGGCGTTGCACGAATAATTTTAAATGCATAACATATTGTCATGGAAATTCATCTTCCCCTCTCGCTATCAGAGCCCTCGAGTAAGTGAACAGCGGGACTAAGTATCACTTACTCACTTTGCAACTTTTTAGACTCCGGAAACGAAAATGTACCTTTATAAAAATAGTTGTATGTTGAAAAAAGTACAGTTTTTTAAAATTACAAAATTTCACAACTGTATTATTTTACTTATTGATACATTTAATTGTTTGGTATTATAGGTTTTGCTGCAAGAGTTGACTAGTAAGTGAATATTAACGTCGCACTGTTCGGCTACACGAGGGTTTTTGGCAACGGAGCTCGTAATTTTGAACCATGGTCAAGTGACGAGGACGACACCTGAGCTGCAGCCCCATCTCCTAACTACCACACCATATCAACGGGATGACTTTTGAGATCTCGACAGATTTAATTTGCATCGCTCCCTTAAACGACAGGGGCCTCTACCACCGTATCAATGATACGGGGATCCCTAGCTACAGTCCAAATAACAGGGTTCTCAAATTTAAAAAGGGCCCTCAGAGGAGTTTTGATACAGGGCCCCCTCAGAACTAGATACGTCAGTGCTTAGGGTATACTTTTGCGTAAGGGCCCATGACCTTAAGTTGTCTTAAGATGCCCCTGAGTATATCGGGTTTCTTCGATGCAGTGGGTAAATGAGTATTAACGTCGCACTGTTCAGCTACACGAGGGCTTTTGGCGACGGACCTCGCAATTTTGATCCATGGTCAAGTGACGAGGGCGATACCTGAGCTGGAACCCCCTCCCCTAACTACAACACCACATCAACGGGAGGACGTTTGAGCTCTCGACAGATTTAACATGCATTGCTTCCCTACACGGCGGGTCTTTAGTGGTACTGGGCTCGAACTCATGACATGCCTGTCATGATGCACTGGGCTATCGCAGCCCCTGCAAGAGTGGACGTCCCTAACTCTAATTAACTGTTAGGATTCGATTTTGATGCGTTTTTTTAAAAACATTTTAGAAAAGGCTCTAGCTTTAACTGATTAATTTCTTTAGATTTTCGATCACAAATATTTTTTTCAGTGATCTTACGTGTGAATATATGTTTTTGTTTGTTAGTCCTAGTTTTAATTAAAAAGTTTATTCTATTTCTAATTGATTATTTGCATCATTTCTCGAACACTGAACCACCGAAATAAAAATGACAAATCAGTCAGTCTATTTATTTTCTATATATATCATTTTCTTGGACGTCCATATTCTAAATGCTAAATTCTAAATGTTGCACAGTTTATTCTACGAGTAATTGAATACTTGATCAAGTTCTTAAGAATGTGTAAGAACGGTGTTCTTAAGGTTTGTGTCAGGAACACTCATTATTTTGCATTTTTAAAAAGTCAATTACCTTTTTTTGGAAAATTACATTTCAAAAACTTTTTGCTTGTCATCTTTCAAATGTACCTAAAAGCAGTGATTCGGAAAACGATGTCATAAAAATGGATTTGAAGGGTATTAAAAATGGATAGTTCGGTTAGTTTAATTACGTTTTAAGTTTTCAAAAGAGCTTTATCTTGTTCAAATATTCCGCAGACATAAAAAGACGACGTGCATTAAAAAAAACACATAGATTTTAAAAAATTCTATGTATTGAAGGTTTTTTAAGGGGTTTTCAAAAGGAAAATATTTGTAAAGATTTCTTCAGTTTTATTTAAATTACTTATATAAATTATTATAGATAAAGGAATATTTTTTACAATATTCATCCGATAATATGTGAATGCGTTTAGCAAAATTAACCCAGCTTGAAGCCATTGAATGTCCCATAATATTATTGTTTATTATTAAAAAAAAATTTTATGCTTTTTTTATTGGGAAAAGTATGCAAAAATCTATTATATAGTTTTATTTTAAATAAATTTCAAAGTTGATTAAAAACAGACTAAAAAAAGTACCCTTTTTATGTTTAATAGCTTAAAAAGCTTTTTAATTTTAAACAAATTTAAAGCTTAAGTAATATCAGTATTTCCCCCGATTGAAAAGTTTTAAAACTGAAAATAAATTAAAATAACTGTTTTCTGCATTTTTTTCTCTCTCTCTTGAAGTATGTACAGGAGAGTTTATAAAAATTTCTTTCAAAATATATTTCCTATTTTCAAACCAAAAACACACAAATACTCTTCAGAAAAATCCATCCATCAAGTCCATCAAGCTTATGCTATTAACCAACTGAAATAAAAGTACCATAAAGTTTCCGGTGCATAACGCGCACATATACTTTAAAGAAGCATTTCTTAGTTTTTAGGTATATTAGCCGTATAACGCGTAATCCTATTTTTACGAAGAAACCTAAAATGTACGTTTACAATGCTTTTATGTTTTGAAGTGATTCGTTTCAAGGTATTATCCTAGCCTTTTGAAAAAATAGCATACTTCTTGGACTACAACTCGTTAAAATCATAAGTATGCATTTCTTTAAAATAAACAGTATTTCGGATACAAAGAAACCCACTTTCTTCTCTATGCTCATCTTTTTATTTTTATTTTTAAAGCTCTCATTTCGATACCCGGTGAATAACGCGCTACCGTATATTTCGATTTTACTTTTTGTGTTTAATGCGCGTTATACACCGGATTTTATGCTAACTTAAACATACGTATTCTGTTTTCTGTCTTTTTTATTATTTTCCTTTCTTTTTATACTTCAAAACTACTATTAGATAATTTTATGGGCTCTAGACAAACCCAGAGGCCACGGTAGCCTAGTGGTGAAGGTAACGGACTCGTGGCTAGCGTGTCATGAATTCGAGCCCAATACCACTGAAGACCCACCATGTAGGGGAGCGATGCACGTTAAATCTGCAGAGAGCTCAAACGTCCTCCGGTTGGTGTGGAGTGGAAGTTAGGAGGGTGATGCTAGCTCAGGTGTCGTCTTCGTCACTTGACGATGGCTGAAAATTACGAGGTCCGTTATTAGTCTTAAAAGAAAACAGAGGTCGTCTAAAAGTAAATATGAGAAGATTTACTTTCCTCTTCTAGAGCGCGGAAGTGCTATTTAAAATTTAGGTTTATTGCTATAAGTAAAAAACAAAATAGGACAAAATATAAAAATGTAAATCAGAACAAACTTACAAATAAAGTAGTGGGATCTTTTTGAGATATTCATAATAATTTAGCAAGAGATAAGGAAATGCGTTCTCCACTCTTTTCGAAAGATCATATAGAAATTTTGTTATTTTAAACCTCACTGGAAATTATCTTTTCTAGAAACGAACCAGCTACTGAAACTTCTGTGGCAAAGTAAAATGAGCGGCCTAGTTTATGGTTATTTTCGATTAGTTACTTTCCTAATTAATTGGGAAAAGTTCCAATTTTAACTTAAACAGAAAACTCTTGATAATTTCAACTAGGAAAAGGTTTCTTAAAGAGGAACTATTTTGATCTCATTTCCTAGTTTTAATATCATTTGGAGTGAAACTCGAACGACTAAAACATCCGAATGAAACTTTCTTTATGTCCCTCGCTTTCATTCCAATTAGAATGTCACAATTCGTGGATTTTGCTCCAATAAAATGGAAGCTTTTGGCCCTAACAGATTCACATGTTTAAAGTAGAAAATGTTTTAATATTTCTGGGTAATTAACCCTCCAAGCGTTTCACACGTAAAATTCCTGCATTTCTAAAGCTGCTTCGAAAATGCACCGCACGTATATTTTTGCCTTCAAGTATGGTTCTCAAAATCGTTTGAGCCGTATATTTCTGAAATTATTTCCCCCTTTAAAGGCTTAACATCTTGAAAGATAATTAGGGACGGTGGAAGCAACGCAGAAGGAGACTGACTGGAAGTTTTATGTCTCGCAGGGAACCCCGTGTTTTGACCCTGGAGCAATCGTAAAAAATCGGGGAAGAATTTTTTTAGAGCCCAGGAAGTGTTTTTTGTGAGCTTGATTTCAGATTTTAAAAGTTTTGAAAAGTCCCGACGCATAAATAAAATATGTTACAATTCCCTTTTGGTTTCATATTAATTTGAAACTGTAACAAGTTGGGGCGTGTCAAGGCAATCTGCTATTTTATATAGTTAGACAACTTATTTTTTTAAAGTATATTCTATTCATTTTATCATCTTAATCAATGATTTCAGTTTTTGAAACATGATTATTTCATCATAGAATGTCAAAAGAAGAAAATAAAACTAAAAAAAAAACACTAAACACACTTTAAAATCTGAAAACTTTTAACTACTAAAAATGAATAAATTAAAAATTCATCAAATAATTTAAAACATTTTCTTACATTTTAATAAAAATAACAACGAGAGAAAAAAACTAATTCAGATCTAGTAGTTTTTGTTTTAGATTTCAAAGCCAGGTTTTCAGGGAAGCTTAAATACAGTGCCTAGTTATATGTTGTTAAGATACACCGAATTATATTTGAATTTTAAGGGCTTGAACTTCAGTTTACATCAAAGACAACATGAATGAAGATCTTCCCACATTTTTTTTAAAATTTGAATGCTTGAATAAATGGTAATCAAAAATATACGGACACATTTACATTAGACATCTATACATATACATAAAAATGAAGTGTCTCTTTGTAATTTGAAATTAACAGCTGTAAGGATCTACTGCCTGCACCTGGCAACAGGTCGAACGAGACACACAATATAGATGGAAGAGGAACCTGGCAACAGGTTGGAACGAGGGAAGAAAGGAAAGCGGTGGTGGAAAAACGAGGTCGGATAAAGGAAAGACGGCGGGACGATGGTTTGTAATCTTGGATGATCTGAATATATTCTTTTTCTTATGAAATGTCCCATGGAAGATGTGCAATAAAACAGAGGGACAAAATCCTGACTGCAATTATTTTCTTTTCACAATTCGAACACGATTAGAAATGAACCCACAGAAGTGCGATGTCCACACAGTGTCAGAAGTGCGATGCAATGGAGCAGAAATTAAATGAACAAAATATTTCAAATTGATCGGTGTTCGTACTACATAATTGTGAACAAGGTTCTAGTGGACATTCACACACACACAGTTTGAAAGAAAATTTTTAACAAGGAAATAGAAGCCTGCAGTGTATTTTCAAGTTGCTGACCACGTGGATCCCGGGAATTGCCCTGCAGCAGTTTCAAGTGAAAAAAAACAAGACCTTCTTCATATGGAGTTTTACCATCACCTGCCGAGTTGGGCTATGGAATAAACAAATGCCTTATTTTTTTTCAGTTTCTAATTAACGGAGCCGTGATATGAAAACAACGAAGGAAATCCCAGTAGTGTTCAAGTACAGAAACAGCGTTCATGTCGAGGTAAGTGGCTATTGTTCCCCTAAGTTAAAATATTGTGTAAATATTTAAAAGAGTAATGGGATGCAGTCATATTTAATTTGTTTGTTTTTTTAAAAATAAAATAGAAAAAGCAGATATATCTGGAAAAAGAAAATTTCATTGGTTTATTGCAATATTCTATGTTGTTGGATTATTGTGTAGATGAAATAAGAAGATTATTGTGTACTTATTTTACCTGGAAATAATAGGGTATAATTTTACATGTTGTAAAATATGTTATTTAGAGTTCTACATAGTGTTAAACTATAATTTCTTTTTTTTTATCATCATTCTTTACTGTTTTGAAGTTGTCTCAAAAATTAAAATTTGTGTATATTGAAGTTGTCTCAAAAATTAAAATCTGTGTATAGAAAGTGTTTTGCGTAACAATTCAGTTTGTAGAATTTAAAAAAAAAAGAATTAGATTAATTTATCTTGAAATAATTGTTGCGAAAAATGTATGTCTGAGTCAGTGAAAAGTATCCATTAAAAAAATGTATATGTATTTCAAGTAGACTTCCTGTTAAAATGTTGTAAATAAGAGATTTTGTAGGTTATTTATGATTCAGAATATGTCATGTTTTTTTAATATTATATGATAGTTTTTCATTTTGAGGAAAAGTGTTGCAATTTGTCAGTTAGATGATGGTTTAATGCAATCTGAGGTTATTTCCTTTGCTCATAAATTAGGATGTATATATATATATTATATTTTTTGTTCCTGCTGTATAAGATTCTTCTTTTAATTAAAAAAAAAAAGAAACTAAGAGTAGATTTATGATTTGAGAAATAATTCTATGGTAATGTAGCTAAAGTATGTTGTTAATTGTGTTTTTTTTTTGAAAAAGGTTTTGCGTTTTGATTAGTAACAAATAATTGTTTAAAATAAAGTTTTATTGTAAGCATATTTCGTATTGTGTTTCTAGAATTTAAGTACTCTTAGAGAAAACGAATGTATTATTTTTTTTGCTTGTTAAATATATAGTACTAGGTCATTTAAGTGTTTGTATTTAAATTTGTCAGAAGGTAATTTGGCATTAGGTTTAGTTTTATTAAAAATGACATTTCTCATTAGAAGTAGGAAAATTGACTTAATTCAATTAGCGCGGGATTTAGATGAGTCACCTGATCCGTCTATGTCTAAAATTGTTTTAAGGAATTTAATAATCTCTAGTAAATATTACAAGGAGGAAGAGGCAAAAGAGTTATTGGAAGTTATTACAGGCGAAAGGTTAGAGACAGAACAGCAGTAAAAACTAGAACAAGAACAATTATCAATTGAAAAATTACTCTTGGAAATAGAATTATCGAGGAACGCTAATCAGAGTGCTACTCAAAATAATGGTCAAACCTCACGTGTAAAATTTTTAGATGAAATAGTTAAAATGGTTAGGCTCTTAACTGTAAAGATACCCAATAAATCAGACGGGTGGGACTATTTCCTTTCTAGTCTTGAAAAGCTTTCACTAGTGAAAATGTCAGCGACGAGTTAAAACCGAAGGTTTTGTTATGTCAAACTTATTAGTTAACCTAGGCGAAGAAGAATTAAAAGATTACGAATCGTTAAAACTGGTTGTGCTCAAGGAGTATGAACCCTCACCCCCCAAAAAAATAAGTTTAGAAAATTTTAGAAAGGCCAAACGTAACTCTGACGAAACTTTCTCTCAGTTCGCGTCCCGTTTAACATCGATGTGGTTATACAACTGTAAGTTAAGAGGAAAGAATGATTTTGAGTCAGTTAATCAACTGATCGTAGCAGATAAAATGTTTGAAATGTTGGACGCTGAGACGGCGACCCATATTGGTGTGCTCCAAGGGGAAGAATGGTACAAACCCAGGGACTTGGGCAAACAATGTGATATATTTTATGCTTTCAAAGGGTAATCCTACGATGGACCTGATAGAGCTAAATGGAATGATAGTGAAAAGATAAGTTTTAATGGTAATTGGGGTAAACAGCCATTTGGTTGAGAAAAAGTCAGATAATTTTTCTTCTAGGAAAAACTTTAATAAAAGTCAAGTAACTGAAATTAAAAAATTCGCTTGTTTCACCTGCGGATCAGATAAACATTTTAAGCGGGATTGTCCAAAAAACCAAGGGGTAGATAATAAGAGACTTAATGTGAATAAGGTGTCAACAGAAGGGACAGAATTGGAAGATGGGACGGTAGCTGCTAGAGTTGATTTGCTAGGTAAAGTCATTCCTAGGCGGGCTATTGAAGACAAATTAAGTAAATTAGTGAAAACATCTATCAGTGTAGATGGGAAGTTAGTCCATGCTTAGTGGATTCTGTACGGAAATTACTGTTATCAAGAAAGACTTAGTTCCTGGAATCTCGGTTGAAGGAGCTCCAATGATTTATTTGAAAGGTATTTTCGGTCCAGCGGTTAAATGTCCTTTAGTATATGTTCCAATTGGTCTTGCTACCGGTGGCCAGGTTAATGTGGTGCACCAGCAAGTGTTATGTGCTTTGGCAGAAGTTTTGGTAGAAGACGTGTTACTTCCACCAGATGTTTTGGATATGTTGGGAGGAGCCCAGAGTGAAGAAAATTCACTGGCTCAAAGCTTTCAGGATCTGAGGGTTGACTCAGGAAATGTAGATGAAACCGAGGTTTCATTGGGTATTCTGCCAGAGAGAGAAAACACAGGAGAACATTGAGGATTCTCAAAGGAGCATGACTTCATGTCGGAATGAAGTGGGAACATTGGGTACTAAGGATGAGGAGGTGACCGCTGAGATGGATAAAGGAAGCATGGTGGCTGATAGTTTTCGTTCCGAGCAGGAGCGTTGTGCCGAGTTAGCATTGGCTTGGACGCATGCTAAGGAAGGCAAAGGAAACTACTATGAAGTAGATGGGTATCTATTTCATAGAGATAAAATACTCGGGGAGAGTATTGGCAACTGCTAATTCCGAAATGCAGAAGAACTGAGGTGTTGAAACTAGCGCATACTTCCATGCTCAGCAGTCACATGGTTCCCAAGAAGACGCTTGAACGAATCAAGTATTCTTTCTTTTAGGAGGGTCTGAGGGCCGACGTGAAGAAATTTTGTGAATCACGTAAAGAATGTCAGCTCACTCGATCGGTTAGGGTTAAAGACCGATCACCCATTACACCTGTGGCAAGGCCTGAATTGCCATTTCAGGTGGTGAATATGGATCTGATAGGTCCAATTGATCCGCCAAGTTCAAAGGGACATAAATATATTTTATGTCTGGTTGATCAACACACTAGGTGGGGCGAGGCTGTGTCGTTGACTAGTCTCAGTGCGAAAGTAACCCGTGAAGCTTTGTTAAACATATTTTCGAGAACCGAGATTTATCTTTTGTTGAAAAGGGAAGGTTTTGTAGAAAAGAATAGCGCAGCATCGTGGGTCACTGTACTGGATTTGTGGAAGTGGTATTTTTGTCGTTCTCTCACGATGAGTTATCTGAAGTATGCCTCATGCGTTATGCCGTTTGATATTTGCATGACTAAAAAAAGTGAGGTTTAAGATTGTATACACTTCTTATGGATGTAATTTAACGACTCAGGTTTTAAGATGGTTAGAGCAGTTTGTTGTATCTCAAATGGTCGATATAGACATTCTGATGCAAATTTGGAAAAATCGTGTAAAGCAAATTGAGACTTTGTATTAGAATGGTTGGGTCGGAAATCATACCGTCCAAAGGCAAATTAGAGCAGTGGGAAAGCTTTTTTCTGTGTTTAATATAGATTTAGTGAATTCATTTCATGAGCTTATGAAGTAAACATGGTCCTCATGAAGATAAGGATTGTGTTGTATATGTTTAGTATTGTTTTTTTGTATAATGTGTTTTATATGTATCTGTTTGCAATCCCATTACAGCTTAGATCTTTCTGGGAACATAGTCACTTATTTCAATTGGGTGAACAATTAATATTATTTCATGTGTTTGTTTTAAGGAACTTTGTCTAGAACAATTATCAAGACTTTTGACTGTTGCAATTATTGTGTGTTCTGTTTGTGAATTTTCTGTTTCACGGTTTGTGAATCTTCTGTTCCTGGTGTCTGAAATGGTAAAATCACCCACAAGGAGCAAATTTTACTCTTAGGTGGGGCGTGTAAGGATCTACTGCCTGCACCTGGCAACATGTCGAACGAAACACACGATATAGATAGAAGAGGCACCTGGCAACAGGTCGGAACAAGGGGAGAAAGGAAAGCGGTGGCAAGGAACGTGGTCGGATAAAGGAAAGACGGCGGGACGATGGTTTGTAATCTTGGATCATCTGAATATATTCTTTTTCTTATGAAATGTCCCATGGAAGATGTGCAATAAAACAGAGGGATAAAATCCTGACTGCAATTATATTCTTTTCACAATTCGAGGACGATCCGAAAAGAACCCACTAGTTTACAACAGCTTTTTACTAAATGCATTTAAAAGTATATACGGTACTCACATGCAAAAATCAATTTTTAAAATTTTTGTCTGTTCGTCTGTTTATCTATCTTTCTTTCTGTCAATCTGTTTGTTCCGGCTAATCTCTGAAACAGCTGGACCAATTTTGACGAAACTTTCACTGCAGATACCTAATGATATAAGAAATAACTTAGGCTACATTTATTTTAGAAAAGAAATTAGGATTCTGAGAAAATAAAATTAGAACCAATGAAATAGTGAGCAATATCCGATTCAAATAGGGATTATTTATTTCAATAGGGATTATTTATTTCAATAGGGACTATTTTTATTCAATAGGGATTATTTTTATTTAATAGGGAGTATTTTTATTCAATAGGAATTATTTTTATTTAATAGGGATTATTTTATTTCGAGAGTCTTCTGTCTCAACGATTGCTAGCAGTTATATCAAACTTTTTTATTTGATTAGGTTGCTGCCATTCACGACATTTCCGGTTCATGTCTTGATCCTAATGATTCTATAGTCCTTAACTGCATTGTCAAAGGACATGCGTCCCTTTCACCCCCTTCCTTGCGGCTTCGTTTGTATTCACGTTTCACCCTACTTGCTACTTAGACCTATTTTGATCCTAAAGATTTTATTCCTCGCCCCATCGACAGTGTCAAAGGTCATGCGTCCCTTTCACCGCTTGCTCAATAAAAAGCAAAGAAAAAAATAAAACAAAAAAGAAACATAGATTCACAAAGTAAAAGAAAAGTTTTCGTAAACTCTGAGAAGTGAATAGATCTTTTTTGTTAAATTCCACGTGGACAAAGTCACGGGTAACAGCTATTTAACATAAAATAAATGCATCAGAAAGTAATATTAACGTATTACACATCCAGATAAAAATTATTTACACTATTTTTAGCTTTTATTACACAAAATTAATAACAATGTGTTACTTTTGCTGAGTAGGTAGGTGTTTTCAAAAATCGATCCGCAAGAATGTCACGGGGCGTCATAAATAATAATAACAATAATAAAAAAAATCAGCAATTATACCTAAAGACTTAAAGTTTAGCAAACATGGGTTTTTTTATCAGCTGAGTTATGTAAAAAGCTTTTTTGTGTGTGTTAATTTATACAATTCACGTAAAGTTAACTCATTAAAAACTTCCTTCTCCTTCAGTCTGTATTTTTTAATTTTTAAATTCACCCGTGCGAAGAACGGGTATACCAACTAGTTTATAAATATAAATAAACATAAAGATCAATTTTAAATTCGAGCTATTCAAAACATTCAAAAATATCCATTTATGCAAAATACCTCAACATTTATCTTTTTTTATAGGCAAACTGAAGAAGTAATTGAAATCTGGATATTTTTTGAAATCTCAACCGTATAAACTAGGAATTTTATATTAGAAATTTCATTTAAAATTTCGAAAAAAAAATGTATCGCGCAGTTAAAAATTATTTACTTTAAGTACTAAGAATTCATTAAGTATAATATAAAATTCAAATTTTATTATATAGCAACTTTATCATTTTTTAATATATTTCGAAAATTTCATGCAATTCGGATGAAAATTGCATGTTAAGAGCAAAAAATATGCTAAACAAATTGATGAATATACAATAAATTTTTACATAGAAGCAAAGCTGAGAAGCTAAACCGTAAGAATAAAAAATTATGAGCAATTTAAGAATTTCGAAATAATTAAAGTTCGAAATATTTATTTTTAAAGTTCATAATAGAAAATTGTGCGTAAACTAATAAAAATTATAATAACCACTTAATCGGAAATATTTTGAGTATTTGCGTAACATAGTATTAGGTACTCCACGCCATGGCGATTATCAAAGTAATTCATAAAAGTTTAAAAAAAAACATACCTAAGTTTTCAGTCATCGTTGTGTCGTCAGTGATCCTGTCTCTGTTGTTGTACGAGCCATGCGGAGGGGGGAAATTGTGATGAATCCCCAGCCCCTCAAGTGTCAGTTGGAGTAAACTTCCTACCAGGAAAACTCAACCCACCTCCCGCATAAAAACTTGACTCTCACTGCCGGACTAAAAGAAGACACGTGTACTAAAGACTCACTCGCTGCTGGTCAACGCTGAAAGAGCTCTCGTTTTTGTCATGGCTTGGAGTGCAGACTTCCTTACTGAATATTGAAATAAAATATAATAGGACAAACGGCTGCCCGTTGCATTTCTCCTGTCAATCCAAGAATTTCTCTAATACATGATACATATATATATATATAATAAATTTCAAAAAGAGATATATATATTCTTTCTCTCTCATTTTTAAAAAGAATTAATGTCGTAAAATATAAATTACTATTAACTTTAATTATAAATACTAGAGGGGGTACCTCCTGTCCGGCTAACGGTGCACCAACTCCCATTGTAGAAATTATGCAACTGTTCATACTCAATGCTCAGATTGCAAAACAGAAATCTACATGTACATTAGGTAGTTCTTTTTATTTACTCTTTTTTTCTTAAAATTCGTTCTTGGTGTACAATATTGGCAACATGATATGAAACAAAGCACATGGTTGCAAATTCAGTGAGTAAGACACATGCGAAATCGGGGTTGCAAGCTTGACTAATTATCTTGAACTTTGGCATGGTTGCGACAGTACGTAATAAATTTAATACAGCATCATGGAAAGCTTCTTTATTTATAAAAAAATAATTATAATTTACAGTTCTTATAATTTGATTACTTTTCTTAGCGTTAACCTTACCACACATGCATGAACTCTGCAATTACTTCAATGTAACTTTTGGTACTTTTCCGGTGATTTTGTTTGTTTTCAATACCATGTTTTCTGCTACGATACAATGCCAACTATTAAATTATCTTTAAGGATAGAACCGATTCTCTTCAGGTTCGTTCTACCAATTCTAAAGGGAAAACTTTTCCATTATTTAAGTCGCGGGAAATTAAAGAATTCGTTAAATCGTAAAATTCGTCAAATAGAGGTTCTGTAAATCATGGGTTCGATTGTATTCTAAAATTCTTTCTAAAATTTCTAAAGTATTTCAGATTGTCAGATTTATCATTTCTCAAGGCAGATTTTATTCAAATTTAATAACTTTTTTTTGATTTCATACAAAATTCGCCCCTCATTTCGTTTACTTCGATAACAATTTGAAACTGTCAGACGACTTTAAGAGCCTTTTGATGAATTCTACTTCATTTTGTTTTTAACTAAAAAATATGTTTCATGGTAATTTATTATTGCATCATTTACCAAGTGGTTTCAAAACTCCACCTTTTTTTTTTACTTGAAAAATAAAAATAAATATGTTTTTTTTAATGTATAGAAATTAATATTTCTCCCATTAAAATACTTTTTATTTTGCTTTTTGTGTAATTGTGGTCATACATCTTTATAACGATTGTAAGGAGTTTACAATTTTTTCTCTTCACTTGAAACTCTTATTTACCTTTATAGAAAAAATATTTTCAAATGGTTGTTCGTTTTTGTTTTAATGAATTATGAAGCTGAGTTTATGCTTGTTAGAATACACATATTTTTCTTTATTTTTCCTTTAATTTAATTTTTTCTCTTATTTTTAATTTTGCTTTTACGAAATAATTATTTCTTATGAATACTCTGTTTTGTAATTATTATAAGTTATTAAGATTTTATGCAATATAAAAAACGGGGTTTTTTTTCATTTGGGGGGGGTGAACTAATGTATAAAGTTAATTTTTCTTTCTACCATTAAATTAAGTGCATCATTAGTTCTGTCTGAATATTTTTAAAAATCTTTTCCTTCAAGGTACTGCATTTTTTTTTTTTTTTTTTTTTTTTTGGTATCACAATTATTAGGAAGTGATTTGCGTTCATTAAAAAAATACAGGAGATAAAAAAAAATTAGAAAAAATATTATGAGTGATGATTTATCTTTAGAGTTAATCAGCAATAAAAATCGAACTTTTTTCAGTCATCTAATACCTTTTTTGTTGTTGTTGTTAAGAGGTTTAAGGCGTCTTTATCTTTATTTGTTTTCCTGTATTCGTTTTATTTTACTTTTAAATTTAACATATCACACGTTTTGTTCAAAATGATCATCTTTTGACTTCACTCGGGTTTTAAGGGGCCACGGGTTCTCAAGGCTAATGATCTATCAAGACATGCACTTCCTCCATGGGAATTTCCATCGTTGCTTGTGACGGATGTTTACGGAATATTCTTACTAATCCTCTCAGGGAATCTTTGGGCTAGCATTCACGTTCCATTCACAGCCATCTCTCTCAAAAAGAAACCCTGATATGTAGATTAGTTCGACTATACAAAATCAGAGTTTTGTAATTGTAAAAAATGGAGCTGAAAAACTGTTACAGGCATTACGAAGGTGAGATGTAATTGATTTTCACCGCTTAACGGAGTTTGCCGCTGTATTAAATTATTGGATCGGGAATTTATAGTCAAAGATAGATTAGTTTTAAATTAAATTGATTACTTGCGCTTGTTCACTTAGGGTTTACTGCTTTCCCTATATCATTTCCTAGGACACTCATTTGTGGTTTAATCTGTTATTGATTAGTGTGCTTGAGTAAAAATAAATAATAGTTATAATGGAAGTTTCTGGCCTTGCTTTGCTTCCTCCTACACTCTTAGGTAAACAAGACGGTGAGGGAGCGTCTTTAGGGGGAAGTCACTCACATGTTTTTCTCAAAGAAAGTATAATACTCAGGGCCATTTTCAACCTCCCTGGCACCCTTAGCACTTAAAATTCCCTCCCACTACTTTCAGAGCATTCCCTTCTTTGTTTTTATCTTGCGAGTTTTGGTTCGAGAGACATTTTTCCTTAACTCTCTTTTTCTTTTTTCTTTCTTTGTTTCTTTCCCTGGGCACAGAAAATCTATGGGCTCCCTTCACACTGGCGGATCGAATTTTGTTTCTAGAAAACCTGGTTAAATCCAGCTTATTTGAACCCTTTCACACCCTTCCAAATCTCGGGCCTCTGTGGATAAACCGGCACTAATCGATAGTCTTTCCATTATCCACCAACTATGAGTCCACCGTGTCCCGGACTGACAACCGGCAGCGTAAAGAAATGATAATGGAATTGTTTGACCACTCTCTTGTTCATTTCGTACTTTACGGCATCACGGACCGCCCATCCTGTTGTGAATTACTTCAGTAGATTAATGAAATCGTTTAAAATTACAGTATAGAATACACATTATTATATGAAATGCTATCGACTTGTTAATTATCTTCGCTTATCACTTTATTATCTACTTTTAGACATCTTTAGTCTTCGTTGAGTCAATACTTGTAAAATAAAGGTTTCCTTCGAGCTTCGATCATCACTAATTCATTCCTGACATCAATGCAATCAATTTACAATTTCAATATCATTTTGAGTGCATTGTAACATCAAAGCGTTAAGCTTTTCAGTGATCGGTCTCAGTTTTCAGTGAGGTTTTCTCAGTTAAAAGAATTATCGGAAACGCTCAAGTTTTTTATGTACCCTAATAGGACTTCATTTTATTAACTGAATTTGTCCCAATTCGATTGGTTGGAAATTGAAAAATCTGAAATGCATGTGTGACTGGTTTCCCGACTAGTACAATATGGATTCAAACATTTGCTGAAAAAGGGAGAAATTTAGAATTAATTAAAACAGAAAGATGAACACGCAATATAAGTAAAAATGCTGGTATTGAAATTTTGATTTGATTGATTGATCGATTGATTTATGACTATTAACGTCGCACTGTTCAGCTGCACGAGGGCCAATGAAATTTTGGAAACATGGAATTCGATTCCAGATACATTTAACCGTTTGAAGATGCTAGACCATGCTATTTTAACCCTATTTTCATCTATCTACGACTACGAGTCACTACTTACAGAAATGAAGCGCATTAAAGACTCGCTTAGAAACCGTTTGGCAGATGACTCCAATTCAGCGTGCATTCTGCTAAAAGTAGCATCTTACAATTCTAACATAAGTTTTTTTCATCTAATCTGCAATAACAGAAATCACACTAATGTTACTTTAATTTGAATTACTTGTATAACTAAAACCTTTACTACTATAACGTACAAAATGCATTTTTTCGTAGTAAATAAAGAATTTTGAGTTGTTAGTGTTTAGTTTCATTATTTTCCCAAACAATCACTAGTTAAAATTATTTGACGGTATACGTCTATATCTTATTTAATATTTCTTGAGAAAAAATGGCACGTTGATCTGTAAAGGTTCACCACATCTGCCACACATAAGACAAATATACAAAGCATAAATAATAATAACAACAATAAAAAGAAAACACAAAGCGTAAGAATAGGAAGAAAGAACATACATTATTCCAGCATTCTTACATATGCTTCAAAAGTAGTAAAATTATCCAATACAAATGCACCGTACAGACCCAAATACTAAAAAAAAAAAGAGAGGGGGCAAGAAACATAACATGTTTTTTTCTAGTCATGTTTTCAGTTGACGGCATCACTTCCTCTTGATACTTTTTAACACCCTTTTATAAGCTTCACTTGTATGTAACGGAATCTTTGAAATCAATTTTTACCCACTTTAAAAGGTCAGATTAATTCGAAATTTTGCTCATATGTCCAGGATCGATGACAATACAATAATTTAATAATTTTATTTCATTGTCCTGATCAGGATTAGCGATTTCCCATTTTCAGATTTCACCCCACATATGGCGATTAATTTCAGATACCATTTCCGGATTTAGTGACTAAAAGATTAAGTTATAACTTAGTTCGATTAACTATAAAAGGGTGTTTTTTAGTTTTTTTTAAAACTATAATTTATTCATCTTCATTTGTCCTTCAGTTGAAAGAATAAAATTATTCAGCATCGGAAGGAGGATTATTCGTTTAAGATCCCTTCCCCTATTTTTTTGAAAGAAACACAAAAGAAGAAAACAGCAGTGTAAAAATAAATAAATAAAGAGAGGAAAGGGGGAAAAAAGAAACTATTACATTTTATATTGGAGATATCTTTTTTGCTACATAAAAACAGGAAATGAACCTCAAACAAATACTCGCATTGTTAACCAAGAGTTAAACCAGGAAACTGCAATATATTGTGTGTCGGGTGAGTGGGTGAGTTAGTGAATATTAACATCGCACTGTTACCTACACGAGGGCTTTTGGCGACGGACCATGTAATTTTGAACCATGGTCAAGTGACGTGGACGACACCTGAGCTAGCATCACCCTCCTAACTACCACACCAAACCAACGGGAGGACGTTTGAGCTGTCGATGGATTTTACGTGCATCGTGCCCCTACAAGGGGGTCTTTAGTGGTACTGGGCTCGAACTCATGACATGCCTGCCATAATCCAATATCTTGACCACTGGGCTACCACAGCCTTATATTGTGTGTCGGACATATTGACCAAGTGACGAGGATGACACCTGAGCTGGCACACCCTTTTCCAAGCTTCCATACCACGCCGTCGCCTCGTTTATTTAACGTGCATCAGCCCCCTGTCTGGTGGCGAGTCTTCAGCGGAACCGGAAGTCAAATTCCTGATATGCTAGACACGATTTCGTGTCCATTCGGTGACCACGGCTTACTTTTAAAGAAGATTCATTCTCTAAAAAGTAATGTAACTTTGCTTTAAAGAAGAAACAAATGAATAAATTTAATGGTAAATTGGTATAATGATGACTGAAATACGCAACGATGTCCCAAAATCTGTAGAATGAATATACTATCGCATTCACAGATAGGCGTAAACGTCGCATGGACCAATAGTTGAAGAATCACTTAGAAACTAACTTTTTAAAAAAATTAAAGTGAATTTAGAAAAAATATTTTGAAATACAAACCATCATCACCCATCGTTTCATCCTAGCAAGCTTCCTGGGTGTCCAGGAAGTGTCAAGCTTCAAGCTGGGTGTCAAGCTTCCTTCCGTTTTTGTGCTACATTGCCACTACACACAATCACAAACTTTTCCTTTTAATATTATTTTATAGTTGGCAAACTTTTAAAGGAAGAGTCAAGCTGTAAGGAAAACAAAATATATAATGAATCAGAGACTTTTATACAAAAAAAATTAGTGCACCAAGAAGTCGTCAAAATGAAACGAAATTTTACATACGTAATGACTACTTTGATATAAATAAATAATTAGAAAATCAAAGAAAAAAAGGATAATTTATTTTTATAGAAAAAGGCAAAAGAACGGAGTATTTAATACCCTATTGTACCCCCTCTAGCATCAATGCACGATGTGATACCATCGAGCATTGAGGCATACAAGTTCTGTATGATGTCGTGAGACATTTCGTTCCATATTTGCAGTAATCTTGCCTCTAGTTCGTTCAAACTCGGGGGATGCCCAAATCACCGTATGAAATGATCCCAGATATGTTCGATTGGAGACAAATCTAGGGATCGGGCCATCCAAGGAAGGATAGTAACAGTGCGGAGACAGTCTTGTGACACCCTTGCCGTGTGAAGCTGATCATTGTCTTGTTGAAAAAGGGCTCCTGGGAGAAGTTGCATGAGTGGCAACACATGTGGATATAGGATGTGATGAACATACCGCTCAGCTGTCATGGTGCCACTGATCAATACTAGGGGGGATTGTGTATTGTAGGCAAGGGTTCCCCATACAATCACACCAACTGTGGGAGCGGTGTGTCGCTGTAAAGCAAAGGCAGGATTAAGGCGTTCACCACGGGGTATTCACACACGAACACGATTGTCATCACTGCTGAGATTGAATCTGGATTCGTCGCTAAAGACGATATGGTTCCATTACGCTGCAGTCCAGTTTCCTCGTGAATGGCACCACTCCAAACGGAAGTGTCGATGGGTGGGCGTCAAGGGTAGTACACGCAATGGGCGTCGCGATCCCAAGTGTCCTTCAGCCAGGCGCCTTCGTATGATTCGAGAAGACAGGTTACCCTAGTGAAGGTTCTACGTGCGTGTGGATGGCGGCCGATGAAGCAGTTGGCTGTACGCGTGCATTTCTTACGATGTGGTGGTCTTTTCGACGACTGGTCTGTCGAGGGCATCCTGATCCTGTTTTTCGTGTGAATGACATCTATCGGATCCACTGGTCATAACATCTCCTCACAACACATTTAGAGTGGCCTAATTGACGGCCTACTCGTCTAGCTGAACTTCCAGCTTCCATCATGCCGATGATTCTCCCACTCACAAAGGGCGACACCTGCTCATATTGTCTTCGAAAGCGGAATAATGGCATGCCTACCTCAGCTCTTCCTTTGTAAACGATTCAGCGCACTCAAACAAGCTTAAGTTATCTGTTTTATATTCCACGGTGAACGACTTTAAATGTCCTCTACTGGCTATACGTAATGCTCAATCTCGCTGCATTTCTAATCATCTGCATATCTCCCCGACATGTATCTTCCTGCCAAGTTTCATTACGATCCCGCAATTATTTCTTGGTGCTCTAATTTTTTTTTGTCCATGAGTGTATACAAAGAGCCACATATAGAAGAGCATCCAATGACAATCGTGATCAAGACTGTTGCTCTCCTGTTATATTTTAATAATGTTGAGTAAAATTTTTGGAAAGTAACATTTTCCATTCCTTCAAAAACTCCCTTCACATTCTTCTGAACTTCACCCGCCAGCAATTTTCTGTTTGTCAGATGTGCTCAGAGAGAAAATAAGGTTAAGAGCCCCTAACCTACCGTAATGAAATTTGATATGTATGTCTCTGCTGTTGAAATGAACGGGTTTCACAGAAACCGACTCTTGAAGGTGGTTACTGGAGCTTATTGATAAAAAAAATTCCGTTTTTGTTCTATTAGATTTATAATTGAAATTTGGCACGCATGTTTATTTTATTGAGTAGATTATTGAGTAGATTGAGTAGATTATTTTATCGATCCTCTAAAAGTGAGTTTTGTGGAAATCCGCTTGGGAAGGGATTACGAGAGGGTAAAAGATAATTCTACTTCAACTTTAGAAATTATTATTTGGAAGTACTGTCGTTTTTAAATTAGGAATTATAAGAATATTTTTCAGTACAATCAAATTCTTAATGCTAAGATATCAATAATTTATATAAATATATAAACAGTATATATTAATATAACATCATGAAATACCCAAGGAAGAGAGCGGGTAACGGCTAGTATTTGATAAGAGTGAGGAAGCCGTATCAAATAATCATTATTCTGTATTTATTAATTGTAACAAGTAATAGTATGTCTTCAGAATCAAGTTACATCGTTATAGGTACAGTAATCAATTTTTCTATCATTAGAACAATATATCCCCCATTTATCTCGAAGTGTGTTATAAATGACGGAATTACTATACTCGTCACGTTTCACAAAGCCAGTTGATAGTAATACATCTAATGCTAGTCATTGCGCAGTTTGGGTCAGTGAACGCTGTCTCAGGGTTACAAGATCTGTGACAGGCCAATAATTTACAGTCGGGGTCATACGAGAAGCTCATGACACCCCCAAACTGACACCTCGCCGCTCCACGTGGATGCTCGATCAGTTTTAATGTGCTGCATTCCATTATTATTCCATATAAAAGCATTTCGAAAGTTCCAGTGGTTTTCCTGGAGCTCTCCGAAGAAATATATTGATTTAATAATTTAATACTAGGTGAATAAGAAGAATATGCATTACTGATGCAATTGTTTAACAAATATCTAGAAAGCGCTTAGAACACTGGAGAACTTGAGAAATAAAATTAGAGGGAATGGTGAAAATTGAAACAAATAAAAAGTGTAATGCGATGGCCTAATATTTTTGCGTTGTTGAGAGCCAGTGTTTGAAAAAGGAATCAGTCGGACTCCAATTTTACGAATTCTCCTGGACTGATTATTTAATTCGTTAATTCGCGAGCGGTGTTATTCACAATATAGGGATCCAAAAAATACAAAACTTTTTCCCTTGCCTACTGCAAATTTTACGATATGCAACTAAGCAAAAAATATCCACAGTTAGAAATTGCACATTTTATACTCAATAGAGCTAAAAATGTAGTAACTGAATTATTACTAATCAATAAATTGGAAATTTTAAAATACTGACATATGGATGTTTGAAAATCTTTTTGATTACTGACTCCAAAGAGTTCTCTTTCGATTTAATTACGGAGGAGAAAATAACGCGTCATTTATATCCTTCTACAGAGATATATTTCCACAGCTTCCAAATAATGTAATACAACGAACATTTTTGCGGCCCAACCAGTAAATCGGTACACAATAATATATCGAAATTTCTCTTAAAATAGTAAAGATATTAGAAGAGAAGAGATGTCAAGTATCAGGATGTAAACATTAAATTTTTCTTGTTTTTTTTTAAATTATTATTTGTGTTTATTATAATGAATTGTTCGAAATAAACTTACGTTCCTATGAATACCGATTTTTCGTGTGGCCCAGCTAAAGTTAAACTTTGTTTGTTTGGCCCAAGTTAGCCTTTGAGTTTGACACCCCTGATGTAAAGCATTAGAAAATATAACAGTTTTGGTAGGAGTTTCAGAAAGGAATGTTAATGAACTTAATTTTGGACGTGGGTGTATAATGCTTATATTTATATCTAAGTCCTAGCATTAAGCATTCGATTGTATTCAAAAACATTCTTGTAACCTTTACCTATTGATTTAAAAAGTAAATCAAGAAATGAGAAATATTATCGCCGGATGTCACTGGGCATATAGCTCGTGAAAAGCGAGCCTCCTTCCCATATCATAATAGCGATGTTTCCTGGGGAAGTAGCATGCCTTGGTGAAGAGAGAACAATATGATTGGTCGCTTGTACGAGGAAAGGGGGTGTGGCTATGCAGAACTTCGAGACGAAGTCAGAGTGGTGAAAAAGTTCATCTTGGAGTGTCTGATAGACTGCCTTGTGATAGGACGAGGGGGGTGAGTGAAATGGCTCTAGATTGGCTGCCCTGAAGCTAGAGAATTACATATTGGGTAATTGCCTGTGTGGGATGAGAAATATTGAAGAAGAATTATCTTTTACGCTTGTCGTGAACGAAGCCAACGAATTTGTAGTTGAACTAGAGTGGTGCTGTGAGCGCATTCCTTTTTTTTTCTTTCTATAGTAGTTGTAGTTGAGCCTGTATTTTGAACGTGAAATGTAAAAGTTGTCTATTTTCCTTATCCATTAAATCTTTTTTACATCAAAAAGGACTCTCATTTTCTTGATTAAGAGTCTATTTTGAACAAAGGAATCGAATTTTTAGGTCAAGCTCATCCCGGGCGTTAGAAACGGAAGAATAAGGTAAGTGATACCTTTATTCTTACGTTAGAATTTGTGAAATCGGAAATTAATTTTTTCACAATATTCACTAAGCCCCCCCCCTCCCTCCAAAGTGGATTTCCAAAAAATCCATTTTTAGTGGATCTCTACTAAACAACAAAAAAAACATGCTTGCCAAACTTGAAGTCTAAGACTAATTCAAAAACTGATTTTTTTTTTTTTTACCAAAATGCCTTTAAAACCCCTCGAGCTTTGATTTCCGTAAGATTTGGTTTTTAGAGGATATATAAAAGAAACATGCATATCATATTTCATTCCTGTAGATCTAGTAATTCGAAAACGGGATTTTTTTTTCATCTATACGCCTCAGTAACTCTCCGTAATCCCTTCATAGGAGTCGATTTCCGTAAAGTTTGTTCTTATTTGATTTCTATTCAACAAAAGAAACTTACCGTATTTCAATTGTGTAGAGCTCAAAAGCAAGGGTTTTTATCTATAACGCCCCCTTAATCTCTAGCAACATTTCTTGGAAGTCAATTTCTAAAAACCCCATTCATAGTGGATTAATATCCAGCAAAAGAAACCTGTATGTGAAATTCGAAGTGTTTAGATTTAATAGTACAAAAACCGCAAAACCTTTGTTAACGAATCGCTACTCAAGAAAAGGAGCGTATCTTACTACATTTCAAGTCTATCAGTTGAATGATTTTAAAAAAGGAAATTTGTTTATGTTTAACGTTCCTAAAACCTTTCCATTGGGAATGTAATTCCGAAAACCACCTTATTAGCGGATTTCTGCATTATAAAAGGAACATGCCTACCAAATTTTAAGTCTTTAGGTCTAATAGTTCCTGAGATATCGCGATGAGTGAGGGAGTTCCTTTTCTCCTTTATATGTATCGATTAATACGAATCTTTAAGTTTGTTTTTAATTTCACTTCAGCTGCATAACATTCTAAACTACAAATTGGACTATAAAATATGCACTCTTTCGCTAAATACAAGACTGGGGGCCTTTCATTTCACACTAATATCTTACATTATGCTATTTGAAACAAGAACTTATTTTTTTAATAATATTGTTACGTAAATCGGGAATAGAAGATTTTATGCAAATTAGTCACAAAGAACAAAACAGTTCTTCAGGAAATTATTGTCGAAAAATAATCCTTGAAATACATGAATAAGCACTCCATTTCGCTTAATAAATCTTAGAAGGCCGTCATGCCTTCTACAACGCTCAGACACAACTATCAGTGTCTAAAATAAATACAAGTATGTCGAAAGATTATAAACAAGCACTCGCTCGTTCTACAACAGCCATAGTAATAACTAATCGCTGGTCGACTCTTCAGGGTCAAAACAAGACTAACTAATCGCGAGTCAAAATAAGACTAACTAATCGCGAGTTCAAACAATACTACTCTTCAATGATCAAAATAAAACTAACCCAGTTTCGGCGAGTGACTCCCTGTTTATAAGTCTCACGGATTTTCGAGAAAATCCTCTTGCGTGATAGATCGTGATATTGGTAGATTTCTCCACTAAAATCCAATACAATCCGTAAGGTCACGAACTCGCCAAAATGGTCACCAAATCAACAAAATGGTTGCCTAAAATAATGCCAACTTGGCTCTATCACCAAGATTTCGCCAAGTTTCCATTGAATTGCTTTTATAATGTAAGGAACGATGTTGCTTGCAAATATTACAATTTTAACATAAAATAAATTCACCATAGAGTAATATAAACGTATTACGCATCCAGATATAAATTATTTACAATATTTTAAAAATTCATTCCACAAAATTCGTAACAATATTATTTTAATTTATCTGCAATGTATACATTTCCATGTTCTGCGCTTAATTACATGTTTTCTTAACTTCACACTGTTCCAGAAACTTTAAGTTTACAATTTACTCGTACTGATACTTCCAGAATTGCTACTCGAGTGAGCATAAAATGCGTTAGAAGCATATTCCGTAAAATTAATGACACCACTCGACGCAGTGAGACAGAAGCCGTCGCCTTCCAAGAATAAATAACTCCATGTCTCGCGTGCATAAATCTGCTTTGCATAATTCAGAGCGATGTTTATCGGTTGAGTGACTGCGATTTGGATATTTATTTGAAAAGGACCAGAAAGCTGCATTAGTTATTTCATTCGCCGATGAAATAATGTTCTATGAATGTTTTCTAGAATATTCTTCACAATATGAGCGTTGCAGTGTTTTTAGTTGTCAATAGCAGGCATTGCAGGAATTAATTTTGTTTTATGAATTCGCATTCAAGCAGGATAGTATACAAATTGAAACCAAAATTCCATTTCAATAAGAGAAATAATATTTCGTCTAAAACTGAATGAAGTAAAATTTTTGTTTTGATGCAATGCACCACAAAGTTGGGTGACATGCATTTTTTTTCGAATGCATTATCCTTTTCAGAGGATGCATTTCGGGAGGAGTTATAAATAATATAATAGCAACAGTAGTAGCAATAATAACTGTCTCAATTGTAAGTGATTTATTGAAACAAAAAAGATGCTTGACGGTTCATTTCAATTTTTGACACTAAGCTATCTCGAAACATCTGAATCAAGAAGATAATTTAAAATTAAAGCAGTAAAACAACTGGAACTCCTGCCTTTTTTAATCATCTATATATATATAAGACGCATTTGTTGTCTGTTTGTCTGTTCCCTCATAACTCGAGATCCAGACACCCAAATAACGTGAAACTTGGTACACGTACACAAAATTACACCAGAAAGGTTCTTAAATAGGTTTGGCGTTCATAATTCCTTCCAAATTTTTTAAATTTTAATTTTTAAGTGATTTTCCAGTGTTATGACGTCCTATGTAGTCACGTTTCTCACTAAGTGGACAATTTATACTTTACATGCATTTTTTCAAGATTATTACATATTTTTACTGTAGCTTTGTTTATCGGTTGGAATATTTATTCAATTTTTCTATTCTTTGATATTTAATTAGGATTATTTTTCGAATAAATAATTTTTTTAAGGATAATTCTTTCAACAACTAAAACTTTGTTTTGTTGTTTTGGCAACATTTAGGTATTATCGCGGGATGTTTATGTGCGTGATTTTGCTTGCAAATTATAACTTATTTATTTCTTTAGAATGCGAAGATTATAATTTTGACAAACTAAAACTTCTCATTGATAAGGGTTATATTTCAGTTCGGTTCAAATGTGGTATAGGGGGCACTTTTGATTTGGCGATTTTCTTCGGATTTTTATCTAAATGTCATGGTGAGATATCGAATTCATTCTAAAATAAATAATACCGAAAAAGTACCTTGGGGACCACTTTTAGTAACCAAAATAAAGGACTGCGCCAAGTAGCCCCCCTATACTACACTTGATCCAATAATATGGTTCTTTGCAATTTCATGTGTCTTTATTTTAACCTTTAAGGGTATAATACTACTGGCTTCAGTGCATAAAATTGCCATGCAGAAAATCATACTGCCCAAGCAAAAGCAGTGCTGGTAGTAATTACATATCAAACTGGAATAGGCATCAGAGAATGAGCAAAACAGACAAATGGCTTAAATACCTTTTGAGGAAGCAGGTGGTCATAAGATAAATTATTTTTGAACTTATGTACTATCCTGGCTATCGCCAACATTCAAAATAACTTGCCAAGTTAGCAACCCCGATTTTACATGTCATATATATATGTTGAATTTTGAGTCGTGCTTCGTTTCATATATCGCCAATAAGTTGCGGTTATATGTAAGTACCTTATTTTTTCAAATTATGCTTTTGCATTGATAAAGTTAGTTCAGTTCTTTTTTATGTCGGTTAATGTTAGTATTGTACTTCATTTTTTCAATTTATTTTTATGCTCGGGATGTATATATACTTTGGATAATTTTTGTAGTACTTGCGTATTATTGCACAATCGCCACGTTCAAGCAACTCGCCACTTTGGCAATTCCAATTTTTGTGCGAGTTGAATTAGCAATCATGTGCTTCATTTTGTATAATGTCACCAATAGTTTGCAATAATACATAAGTACCTCTAATTCTGTACATTACTATAACATTAGACTGGCCGCAACATATACCAATTTGGCGTGATTTCAGAATCATGCCAAAAATGAGTATGTTGAGGAAGCAGGTAGTGGTAAGATAAATTATTTTGGCACCTATGTGCTATCCTAACAATCGCCAACATTCAAAATAACTTGCCAAGTTGGCAACCCCGATTTTACATGTCATATATATATGTTGAATTTTGAGTCGTGCTTCGTTTTATATATCGCCAATAAATTGCGGTTATATGTAAGTACCTTATTTTTTCAAATTATGCTTTTGCATTGATAAAGTTAGCTCAGTTCTTTTTATGTCGGTTAATGTTAGTATTGTACTTCATTTTTTCAATTTATTTTTATGCTCGGGATATATATATATATACTTTGATAATTTTTTTAGTACTTGGGTATTTTTGCACAGTCGCCAATGTTCAAAAAACTCGCCACTTTGGCAATTCCAACTTTGTGTGAGTTGAATTAGCAATCATGTGCTTCATTTTGTATAATGTCACCAATAGTTTGCAATAATACATAAGTACCTCTAATTCTGTACATTACTATAACATTAGACTGGCCGCAACATACCAATTTGGCGTGATTTCAGAATCATGCCAAAAAATGAGTATGTTGAGGAAGCAGGTAGTGGTAAGATAAATTATTTTGGCACCTATGTGCTATCCTAACAATCGCCAACATTCAAAATAACTTACCAAGTTGGCAACCCTGATTTCGCACGTCATATATGCTGAATTGCGAGTCATGTGCTTTGTTTCATATAATGTCGCCAAAAGGTTGGGGTTATAAGTAAATACCTTATTTTTTTTCAAATTATGCTTTTGCATTGATAAAGTTAGTTCAGTTCTTTTATGTCAGTTAATGTTAGTATTGTACTTCATTTTTCAATTTATTTTTATGCTCGGGATATATATATATACTTTGATAATTTTTTAGTACTTGGTTATATTTGCACAGTCGCCAACGTTCAAAAAACTCGCCACTTTGGCAATCCCAACTTTGTATGCATTGAATTGGCAATCATGTGCTTCATTTTGTATAATGTCACCAATAGGTTGCAATAATACGTAAGTACCTTTAATTCTGTGCATTACTATAACATTAGACTGGCCGCAACATACCAATTTGGCGTGATTTCAAAATCATGCCAAAAATGAGTAGTTAACCAATATGAAATTAATATTATGAGTATTATCTTAGCCTGTTTTATCTTTCCCCCAGAGTAATCCTTAATTAATTCAATATATAAGTTTTTTTTTTTTTTTTAATATTTTAGTACTTACATTTTTTTGGTTATTATGTACTACAAATATTTTTTGCACATTGCGATGTCTTTGGCAAAATTAATCAGTGGTATTTTTCTTAAATATGTTTTTTTTATCTGTTTTTCTGTTTTTGACAATTTTTAAAATTTTGTTTGATGTCTGTCTGAAATGCAAATAGCAAAATAAATATTTTACAATATATATATATATATTGTGTTTGTATGAAAATGTTTATACTGATTTATTCAAAATATTGAGTCGTCTTTTATTTTTGATATCTTTTTTAAGATTTAATTTTATGTTATAACTAGCTATACCCAGCTAAATGTTGCTGTTGCTCAGTCAGCTTTAAAATACTGGTACACCATAAAGTATGTGATGAAGCTTACAAAAGTAATAATACACAAGAATTCAAACAAATCTATATGCATATAAGACGCATTTGTTGTCTGTCTGAATAAACTTTCTCTTTCACACTACATCATTTGGATAAATTTTCAAAAATTTGTTTGTGTGGTTAGTAATTAATTATAATGCTATAATTTTAATTGAATAAGCAGATATTGCATTTTTATGTATAAAAATAGTTATAACTACTGTACTGTATTTTTCAGTGAGTGAATATTAACGTTGCACTGTTCAGCTACATGAGGGCTTTTGGCGACGGACCATATAATTTTGAACCATAGTCAAGTGACGTGGACAACACCTGAGCTGGCACCCTTCTTCCTAACTACCATGCCACACCAATTTAGCAGGAATATTCTACCAATACTTAGCTGGAATATTCTTTGAAATCCACTCTTCCAAGATATATGATGGCACGGGTTCTATGATGAGTATTTTAACGGGGAAGGCAAATAGTTTTGTAGCAGATATTACATTTTCAGCTGCGAGCGTTTTCAGCAGATTGCAAAGATTATCATTTTTGTGCCCCAAAATAGTTAATGTCAAAATTTAAGTGTCTTACATTTATGAAGACCTTAGAAAATGATTTGACTATTTATTTTAAGTGAATGGTGTATATAATTAATTTTACAGTGGAATATATTTAATTAATTTATTAGCTCTAACCGATTAAATTTCCCTAAGTGGAGTATTTTGTTTATGTATATCCCTTAATTTTCAATGTAGTGACCTAAAAAAATATTGCATGAAAAAAATTTCTGTAGATCATAATGCGGTAGATAAAGCATTAACGTGCATCGCTCTCCTACACGGCGGGTCTTACGAAGCTCTAATAAAGTTTGAGCTATGAAAGTAGCTAGACATTTGCCAACTTGACTCTATTGTCAACATTTCGCTATTTTTTCCATTGAATCGCCATTGTTATTTAGGAAACGGTGTTGCTTGCGAGTATTACAATTTTCACATAAAATAAATTCAACAGAAATTTATATTAATGTATGACACTTTCAGTTATAAATTATTTACAATATTTTAAGCATCAGAAAACTTTTAACAATGTGTTACTTTTGCTGAGCAGAGATCAGCTTAGGGAGGTATTTTCAAAAATCAACCCTCAAGAGTTTTACGGGGAGTTATAAATATAAAAAAAATCCTTTTTATCAGCTATTAGATCTACAGACTTAAAATTTAACAAAGGTATTTTTTCTTTCTTTTTTTTCTTCAGCTGAGATATGTGAAAAGCTTTTTTTGTTTAATTTGCAATTCACTTAAAATTAACTCATTAAAAACTTCTTTATCCTTCAATCTGTGTTGTTTAACCTTTCAGTTCACCCGTGCGAAGAACGGGTATACCAGCTAGTTATTAATATTTGACTGCCCTTAAAAAAAGACAACTTATTATAATATAGAAGAGTAAATTTTAATTGGGATTAAATTAATCCATATACACTACTGGCCCTTAAAATTGTTACATCTGGAAGAAATGCAGGTAACAAAATGATATTTACTGGGCAAGTATATTATACTAGAAAATGATTAAATTTTCAAGAAATTTGGGTGCATAGATCCTGAGAAATCAGTACCCAAAACAACCACCTCTGGCAGTAACAACAGGTTATATACCTGGGCATTGAGTCAAACAGAGATTGAATGGCATGTAAAGGTACAAATGACCATGTAACTTCAACACGATACCACAATTCATCAACTGTAGTGACTGGCGTATGGTGAAGAGCCAGTCGCTCGGCTATCATAGACCAGAAGTTTTCTATTAGTGAAAGATCTGATGAACGTGCAGGCCTGGGCAACAGTCGAACATTTTTCGTATCAAGGAAGGTCCGTACAATACCGGCAACATGCAGTCGTGCATTATCATGCAAAACCTTTTGGAAACGGCAGGTTTTGAGAGAAAAGGTCCCTTCAAGACAGCACTTTTAGCTGTGTTGACCCCCCTTTTGTCACTGATTGATGCTACAATATAACGGTGGACATTGGAAACTGGATAGTAGTTAGTCTCCCGCTGATGAATGGGAATTTGCACGGTTTAGAAAGTCCCTAAATACAAAGATCATCCTTTTCTTAGGGAAAAAGTTTTTCCTGGAGAATCAAATGTAATAATAACTAATGATTTTAGTTCAAGAAATTTATTTATTTTATTTTTATAAAAGTAATTATTTTCTAACAATTTAAGCTGTATTCCACTCAGATTTCTTCTTCAGTATTATAGAAGGCATTGAAAGAAATAGCAAAAAACGGCGATGATAATAAAATGCGCTGTACGAAAGAAGGAAATTTATATTTCATCATAAGCAAAGATACAATAAACCAAACCAAATTTAACTGATTTTATTCAAGTAGAATGTGTTTATATTTTGACAAAATATAAATATAATTTATTTATATTTCAGTAAATTCATTAAAATAGCGAAAATGATATAAATTTATTTTTCATTATTTTAAACGCAGACATTTGAGTCATATAAACTTTATTTATTCTATGTTTAAACTTAAATAACTAGAAATAAGAAATAAAAAATATAATACCTTATAAATTTTAGGTTAATTATAATCAATAATATAAAATAAAAGAAAAAGTGAGGTGTTGAATCTATCTCTTTATGTCACACGAGTTTATACGAGTTTCAGATTTTATCAAATCAATAATGGACTATTCTAACAATAATGGATTATTAATCTGAGGCTCCTTATCAGTTTTTAATGAAAATATCTGTTTTGAGATTAATGCATAACTCTTTAATCAAGAAGAAAATACGTGAATTATGTGAAAGTTTTTATAAGTAGTCGCAAAATCAGCATGCCAATAGACATATCGGCATAAATCAGCTGTTTTTTTGGAAACTGCATTTTACTCAATGTATAATTGTTTTTCTCTTTTAGAATATGCGTGCAAAATGCAGTATACTCTTAAGAAAAATTTTTTTGTATCTTCCATATAAAGAAATGATAGATTTGATGTATAGTTGTCATTTTTCATTGCTTCCATATTTCATTCTATTTTGATACATTAGAATTCACCATACTTAATGAATCCTAAGAATAAGTCTTAATTTTATTAAAAGGCATTTTTCAAAAATTAAAATTCTATGTTTCTTTCTTTCAATTTTTGCTATCTATGCAGTAAATAATGATAAATTATTTACAGTGTCAAATAAATGTGATGGATAGCTCAGAGAGAGAGAGTAGGTGTTTCACATTATACTACAAAATATGAATATCCTAAGGCTATAAATGTTGGCACTTAACATTTGTATAGTCTCCACATGCTTTTATTGAAAAATGGTCACAATTAGGGGTTCCATCATGTAGCAGAGCTGGTATACATTAAATCAAATCCTAACGTTGCCGTGGTGTGGAAATTAGAAGTGGAAGCTTCAGCTCGGCTATCGTCCTCATTACTTTATCCCTGATGTTACTTACAAATGAAACATTAATAATTTATCGATTTAACTACGTGTTCCTAAAAACAAATGCTTTAATACACATAAAATATTCACAATTATATTTTTTCCAACAGTAATAAATTGTTTTTATTAGAAAAAGATAGGAAATACTCTTTGAATTTGTAGAATACTCGATAGTAAAACACAAACACTAATTTGATAATAAAAACAAAGTTGTAACTACACAAATATTTTAGTTATCGAGAATCAAATTTTTCATATAACTCGATAAACTTTTTTTACTTAAAAAAATCTACCATCCTCATTTGTATTTGTTTCTTTTACAATTAATTACAATGTGCTGAATTTTTAATTTTTTTTACCTTTCATGCAAAAAAAGTTATGTTCTTATCTTTCAAATAGAGAGTATTAGGTTTCATTTATAAGTTTCAATAAAATTAGAATTATTTTAATGTTTCAAGTAACCCCGCCCCCTTTTTAGCTTAAATTCTAAGTTTAATTCCCTGATTTTTGTGTGATAATAAATTCATTTTTGTGCGTGGCGAACTCGAGGGACAGCCAATATATCTTACGCTGTCAAGCCTTTCAATCAACACACAAAATATTACAGGAATTTCCCTCCTCTTCTAACCACATAGTCGGGTCATCATCTCCAACAATATTTTTTCGTTCACACTTTACGACCCTACCCTCTTTTTGTCTATCCTTTCCTGTAAGGTCCCCTTCATTCCTCACAGCTTGCGGTCTAAAATGCTGATGCAATACCGGTTCTTCGAAGGGAGTCCTCTCTCGTGATAACGTTTGTGTAACAGAAGAGGCCTTCTTTTGAGCTCTCTGGTCATCACTTACATTGTATTTATTCAATTTCCGACAATTTTAAGTTCAGGAGATGCACATACCTAAAATTTTATGCTGTCAATAAGTTACACGGAAGGAATCACAGAAAAATAGTTATCCGACTATGCATTTACTGCATGTTTCTAACTTCGATATACAAGAAACCAGATGTTTATTTCTAGGTTTTATTACACAGCGTTTGGCTAACAATGACCAAGACTTGAAAGAATTAATGATTATTAGGAATGACACTTAGGGGATCTAAACAATTTGTGTAACGTGTTTCTCGAGTCAATTTATAATAGTTATCTGATACTTCATTCGTTTCAAATATTCAATACAAGAGCCTCAGAATAGTAGAGTATTATTTATATTATTATTAGAATTATTTTGGAAAGGGGATTTATTATCTTGCATAAAAAGTGATACTCGCTAATAATTATGGAAAAAAAAATAAGGAAACGAGCATATTTTCTTTTTAATTTTGATACTTTATTCCATGAGACAATACGTTTCAAATATGTTCACCAGTTTTCAGGCACAGTTTAAAGCATTTTGCAAAATTTCTCGTAGTGTATTTACTTTTTGTAATTATTTTATTTGAAAGAAAAAAAGAAAACCTAGCTTTATTTGTTAAAAAAAAACTCTTGTTTGAAAAAAGGGAGAAATACAACAGCATAGAACTTAGAAGTAATGCAACAAAAGAAAATATGTAACAAAAGAAAGGATTTCTTTCTTGTGCTTTTAAAGCATTACATATATCGATGCACTTTTCTTATGCTTTTGAATTCAAATGAATGTATATAAAGAAAATGATTTACACGTTCAGTGTTCAATTAAATTTTAACACTGGAAAGACTGAAACAGTATATATTGGCCAAAATCAGTCAAAAGGACTGCATCATGAAAGAATCATGTGCTTCCCGAACTTTTAATACTTGGGACCCAATAATCTTTCGCAATTTTCATCGCACCCCCCTCCCTACAATAACAATGTATTGAATTCGATACTTTGAGGATATCGCTACAATACGTCTTTAACCTCTCCATCACCGGCGTATATAAACGTCTTTCTCAGCCAGTGCATAAACTGCCCCGGTCGTATATATACGTCTTTTTGAAATACGATATTTTCTGTTCACTGCTATCTATAAAATTATTCCGAAGGCTTTGGTATGTGGACCCTGACAGGGATTGCGAAGGATTCTCTTACTTCAGAGGATTTCCTTTTTTGTCCTCCCCCCAATACATCACATATGCTCTCCGACGTGGAAAGGCTGCGGTAGCCGAGTGGTATAGGTATCGGACCGTGACTTGCCTTGTCACGAGTTCGAGCCCAGTACCACTAAAGACCCGCCGTGTAGGGCAGCGATGCACGCTAAATCTGTCGAGGGCTGAAATGTCCTCCCGTTGGTGTGGTGTGGTAGTTAGGAGAGGGGGTGCCAGCTCAGGTGTCGTCCACGTCACTTGACCATGGTTCAAAATTACGTGGTCCGTCGCCAAAAGCCCTCGTGTAGCTGAACAGTGCGACGTTAATATTCAATCGATCAATCAACCGACGTGGAAAACAGTTGCATTGGAAAGCGAATCGCAAAACATTTAAGAGATTAATTTATAAACTGAACAGATTATCAAGATAAGTGTTGATTTTTGTATATTATATATGATAAGCCCACGGGGGATCACTGGTAATTATTAAACATGTGCTTAACTTAGTCTTGTTAAACTAGTTATAAGATACGGTGTGCAGTACTGGTACATTTATAAGTGTATTATATCAATGTAAATGTGTATTTTATTTTTCATTATGTCGGAACGTATTTTGTTAGTTTACTTTCAGTTAACTAATAATTTTTTAAAATATTTTGCTTCGAATTTTAAATAGGCTCGCGCCTTCCTTCTAGGGTTATCACACACCCCCTAGGGGGCACGCCCCACAGTTTGAGAAGCACTGAACTAATGTGTAAAGAAATTTGTTTAAAAAACTCATTTTTAATATTTTTAAAATTATTTACGTTTATATAACAAAATATTAGTAAATATTAGCAATTAAAAAAATTACTTCATTTGGGAGAAAAATATATTCTAAAATATTCCAAGAAATTGTGTCATTATATACATAATTGTTTTCCAATTGAAATTAAAAAGCAGTCAAAATGACTTCCTAGTCTTAAAGAAAGAGTTTTGGATTTGTAACTTCACTTTTTGCTCCCCAGCTACAAAGTTTCAACTGTTATATATCAATTGTTATAATAAAAAAAATTTAATACATATCTTCTATTTTATAAATGAGTCCGAAATGCTAAAGTATATAATATATATCAATGACAAATTCATGCATTTTTTGTTATTTATACACGATTATAAAAGCCTTTTTTCTAATGTTTCAATAAAGAATACTAACTACAGATTTAATAATGATTTAATGCTTCAGACAAAGAACGCAAAGGATTTGCCAAGTAAGAATGATTTGAATGACATTTCGAAACATATTTTTAATAGTTTAAATATTTTTTTTTTGCTTACAATTTTTAAAAAATCATACTTTTTGCTTAATTTTGTAAAAAAATCTGTCGCTTTTCATGACGCACAATTGGTCTTTTTATCATTTCATTTCCAGTCAAAAGTAAAGCTTTTGCTTTCTGGGTTAGTTGTGTTTTTTCCAGATAACTTCATTTTCCTCTTGCGAGAGAACCTAATTTTCAATAACTATGCAAAGAAATTCAATGATATGTCTTTAAATCCTATCCTTTATATTCTAACACAGTTAGAATCGCCGAAAATTTCATCTTCAGAATCAAATAAATGTTTCATAACTTCGTTTGTGAGGAGTCCTCTTTTCGTTTAATCATTAAAAAACAATCAAGTAAAATAAAATGAGACAACTAAATAAAAAAGAGGGTACAGTACATTCACTTGCAAAGTATAGCGCGTACGGGGGAAAAAAGAGGGACTTCTAGATAAGTGTGAAAGAGGGAACTCTATCCTCCTCCCCTCTGAAAATACAAAAGAAAACGGTCAAGTCATTGAAGTTTCGGAACTGTAATTGGCCCCATGCTGATTCGAAAGAGGTTTAAAGGGGAAAGCAGTGCGCGGCCGCTACACCGATCAGAGCCCAGGCCGTCTTGAAGAACAACAGGCCGAGACAGAGTGTTTATGACGTCACAAAAGGAGGGAAAGCTTTTCTACGCGCGCGCATTCGCTCTGTGAGGAATATAAAACTTTGAACATTTATTTATTTTCCGCATTTATATTGATTATTTCTTTTTAATTCTCACTTAGAATATTTTCTGTTGAAAATTATGCTTTAACACGCTAGAATGATGCATAATATTTTCCCGGATAAAGGGACAAAATCATTCGTGAAAGGCTCCTAACAATATAAGAAGAATCCAAGAAAAAACTGACTCAATGTAAAATAATTTCAATCAGATAAAATAAAAAAAACATTTACTTGCCAAGAAAATTTGAAAAGTAGAGCATTAGAGGCATATTAATAAAAAATCAAGTGAATTTAGAAACATTTTGTTGGAGTTCCTTTTTCCTGTGAAATGACATTTTTAATGCTCATAGAATCAATGAATCATAAAAAAAGAAAGAATTATAAAAAAAAATGTATGCAAAAATATATACAAATATTGAAATGACAAACAGTTTTAGACACCACAGTAATTATATAGTAAAAATAGATTCTAGATTATACGTTAAAAGTATCCAATTAAAATAATTCATTCATTCAATATTCAAAAACATAAAATAATTTCAATCCAATAAAATTAAAAAAGAAACATTTACTTGTAAAGAAAATAGGAAAAGTAAAGTATTTGAGGCATTATATTACATAAAAAATGCATATGACAAGAACAGTTTAAAAACCATAATAATTATATAGCAAATATAGGACGTTAAAAATGTATATACATTAGAGTAAATACACTTACCTATATAAATAATCAGAAAAAAACTTTTCACGGAATATATCATTAATGAGGCAATGTACTGATTAGTTTCAAATTTTGAATCATTTGCATTTGTGACAATCAATATTATTTAAATTATTAATTACATTATTTTTATGCATATGCATTAAAATTCAATATTATGCTATGGCAAAAATATCTAAAAATCAAACAAAAGTTTCGAAATTTAAAAAATAACATTTTACATACTTGGAATGCTAAAATCTTTATGAAAATAATTTAAACGAATAATGTCAATGAATAATTTTTCTTCAAATAATAGTTATATGAACAATTAAACATGTTCATAAAATGTAAATAGTATTAAAAAATTACAAGGATATACATGCACAATGAATAACATAAGAATCGATAATTGAATATTTAAATAGATAAAACAGAAAAATACAAAAATCAAACATTAATTTAATTGGCCTTAAATTTCTTCCTTTTTCGGTTATCCTTCATGGTTAAAATTTCTTCACTGCGCTTTTTTGAATAATTATTTAAGCATATATTCCCAAATATAACGAATACTTTTTTAAAATATGAAAATGCAGGGGAATGTTACAATTTACACAAGGTGAATGAAACGAATGCAAGACTTTCCAGATACGCTTCTGTTATGCTTGTAAAGCAAGATAATTGGCAATCAACTTTAAGAAACTTCGATTCGAATGTTTTTGATATTAAATAAAAAGGAAATATTGCGTTGAAATTACTTTCTTAACAATATCTGTGGGCATTTTTAAACCTCCTCTATCCAGAAGTCTCAAATATTTTGTCCCTTCGGTATTTTCCGAGTCGAAATTAATCTGCTAATCTAAAATAAATGTATGTTTGCAATCGGAGCATTCGAATTTTATATTGTAAGGAACCGCTGCCTGCACCTGGCAACAGGTCGAACGAGAGACGAGAACAGAAAAGGATCTGGCAACGACGGAGGGAAAAAGGTCGGAACGGGAGAGAAGAGAGAGGGTGACGAAAAAAGCCGGGGTCGTGAAAAGTAGACACGGCTGAACGATGTATCGTAATCCTGTAACATCTCAATATATTCTTGATTTTAAGAAATGTCCCATAGAAGGTATGGAATAAACAGTGGGACCAAATCCTGTCTGCAATTATTTTCTTGTCACAATTCGAACACGGTCGGAAAAGAACTCACGAGTTTACACTGGTGTCAGAAGTGCGATGCAATGGAGCAGAATTTAAATGAACAAAATATTTCAAATTGATCGGTGTTCGTACTACATAATTGTGAACAAGGTTCTAGTGGACATTCAGTTTGAAAGAAAAATTTTAACAAGGAAATAGAACCCTGCAGTGTATCTTCAATTTGATGACCACGTGCATCCCGGGAATTGCCTTGCAGCAGTTTCAAGTGAAAAAAAAAAAACAAGACCTTCTTCATATGGAGTTTTACCATCACCTGCCGAGTTGGGATATGAACGAACAGATGTCGTATTTTTCTTCATTTTCTGATGAATGGAGCCGTGATCTGAAAAGTGTTCAAGTACTGAAACAGCTTTCATGTCGAGGTAGGTGGCTATTGTTCCCCTAAGTTAAAATATTGTGTGAATATTTAAAAAAGTAATGGGATGCAGTCATTTTTAATTTGTTTTTTTAAAAATAAAATAGAAAAAGCAGATATATCTGAAAAAAGAAAATTTCATTGGTTTATTGCAAAATTCTATGTTGTTGGATTATTGTGTAGATGAAATAAGAAAATTGTGTACTTATTTTACCTGGAAATGATAGGGTATCATTTTAAATGTTGTAAAATATGGTATTTAGTGTTCTAGTGTTAAACTATAATTTCTTTTTTATCTTCATTCTTTACTGTTTTGAAGTTGTCTCAAAAATTAAAATCTGGGTATGGAAAGTGTTTTGCATAACAATTCAGTTTGCAGAATTTAAAAAAAAGAATTAGATTAATTTATCTTGAAATAATGGTTGCGAAAATGTATGTTTGAGTGGGTAAAAATATCCATTAAAAAATGTATATGTATATCAAGTAGACTTCCTGTTAAAAGGTTGTAAATAAGAGATTTTGTAGGTTATTTATGACTCAGAATGTGGCATGTTTTTTTAATATTAAATGATTGTTTGTCATTTTAAGCAAAAGTTTTGCAATTTGTCAGTTATTTGATAGTTTAATGCAATCTGAGGTTATTTCCTTTGCTCGTAATTTAGGATGTATATGTATATTGGTTTTTTGTTTCCTGCATAAGATTCTTTTAATTAAAAAAAAAGAAACTAAGAGTAGATTTATGATTTGAGAAATAATTCTATGGTAATGTAGCTAAAGTATGTTGTTAATTGTGTTTTTTTTAATTTTGAAAAAGGTTCTGATTAGTAATAAATAACTGTGTCTCATATAAGTTTTATTGTAAACATATTTCGTATTGTGTTTCTGGAATTTGAGTACTCTTAGAAAAAACGAGTAGAATTTTTCTTGCTTGTTAAATATATAGTACTAGGTCATTTAAGTGTTTGTAGTTAAATTTGTCAGAAGGTAATTTGGCATTAGGTTTAGCTTGATTAAAAATGGCATTTCTCATTAGAAGTAAGAAAATTGACTTAATTCAATTAGCACGGGACTTAGATGAGTCACCTGATCCGTCTATGTCTAAAATTGTTTTAAGGAATTTAATAATCTCTAGTAAATATTACAAGGAGGAAGAGGCAAAAGAGTTATTGGAAGTTATTACAGCCGAAAGGTTAGAGACAGAACAGCGGCAAAAACTAGAACAACAAGAACAATTATCAATTGAAAAATTACGCTTGGAAATGGAATTATCTAGGATCGCTAATCAGAGTGCTAATCAAAATAATGGTCAAACCTCACGTGTAAAATCTTTAGCTGAAATAGTTAAAATGGTTAGGCTGTTAACTGTAAAGGTACCCAATAAATCAGACGGGTGGGAATATTTCTTTTCTAGTCTTGAAAAGGCTTTCGCTAGTGAAATGGTTAGCGACGAGTTAAAACCGAAGGTTTTGTTATGCATGTTAGGAGACAAAGTGTCAAACTTATTAGTTAACCTAGGCGAAGAAGAATTAAAAGATTACGAATCTTTAAAACAGGTTGTGCTCAAGGAGTATGAACCCTCACCCCAAAAATATGTTTAGAAAATTTTAGAAAGGCCAAACGTAACTCTGACGAAACTTTCAGTTCGCGTCCCGTTTAACATCGATGTGGTTATAATACTGTAAGTTAAGAGGTGCGAATGAGAGATTTTGAGTCAGTTAATCAACTGATCGTAGCAGATAAAATGTTTGAAATGTTGGATTCTGAGACGGCGACCCATATTGGTGTGCTCCAAGGGGAAGAATGGTACAAACCCAGGGACTTGGGCAAACAATGTGATATATTTTATGCTTTCAAAGGGTAATCCTACGATGGACCTGAGAGAGCTAAATGGAATGATAGTGAAAAGATAAGTTTTAATGGTAGTTGGGGTAAACAGCCATTTGGTTGAGAAAAAGTCAGATATTTTTTCTTCTAGGAAAAACTTTGATAAAAGTCAAGTAACTGAAATTAAAAAATTCGCTTGTTTCATCTGCGGATCAGATAAATATTTTAAGCGGGATTGTCCGAAAAACAAAGAGGTAGATAATAAAAGACTTAATGTGAATAAGGTGTCAACAGAAGGTACGGAATTGGTAGATGGGACGGTAGCTGCTAGAGTTGATGTGCTAGGTAAAGTCATTCCTAGACGGGCTATTGAAGACAAATTAAGTAAATTAGTGAAAACATCTATCAGTGTAGATGGGAAATTAGTCCATGCTTTAGTGGATTCTGGTACGGAAATTACTGTTATCAAGAAAGACTTAGTTCCTGGAATCTCGGTTGAAGGAGCTTCCACGATTTATTTGAAAGGTATTTTCGGTCCAGCGGTTAAATGTCCTTTAGTATATGTTCCAATTGGTCTTGCTACCGGTGGCCAGGTTAATGTGGTGTACCAGCAAGTGTTATGTGCTTTGGCAGAAGTTTTGGTAGAAGACGTGTTGCTTCCACCAGATGTTTTGGATATGTTGGGAGGAGCCCAGAGTGAAGAGAATTCACTGGCTCAAAGCTCTCAGGACCTGAGGGTTGACTCAGGAAATGTAGATGAAACCGAGGTTTCGTCGGGTATTCTGCCAGAGAAAGCACAGGAGCACATTAAGGATTCTCAAAGGAATATTACTTCATGTCGGAATGAAGTGGGAACATTGGGTACTAAGGATGAGGAGGTGACCGCTGAGATGGATAAAGGAATCATGGTGGCTGATAGTTTTCGTTCCGAACAGGAGTGTTGTGCCGAGTTAGCATTGGTTTGGAAGTATGCTAAGGAAGGCAAAGGAAACTACTATGAAGTAGATGGATATCTATTTCGTAGGGATAAAATACTCGGGGAGAGTATTGGGCAGCTGGTAATTCCGAAGTGCAGAAGAACTGAGGTGTTGAAACTAGCGCATACTTCCGTGTTCAGTAGTCACATGGGTCCCAAGAAGACGCTTGAACGAATAAAGTATTCTTTCTTTTGGGAGGGTCTGAGGGCCGATGTGAAGAAATTTTGTGAGTCAGGTAAAGAATGTCAGCCCACTCGATCGGTTAGGGTTAAAGACCGATCATCCAGTACACCTGTGTCAAGGCCTGAATTGCCATTTGAGGTGGGGAATATGGATCTGATAGGTCCAATTGATCCTCCAAGCTTAAAGGGACATAAATATATTTTATGTCTGGTTGATCAGCACACTAGGTGGGGCGAGGCTGTGCCGTTGACTAGTCTCAGTGCGAAGGTAACCTGTGAAGCTTGGTTAAACATATTTTCGAGAACCGAGATTTATCTTTTGTCGAAAAGGGAAGGTTTTGTAGAAAAGAATAGCGCAGCATCGTGGGTCACGGTACTGGATTTGTGGAAGTGGTATTTCTGTCGTTCTCTCACGAAGGGGTATACCGCGTGCGTTATGCCGTTTGACATTTACATGACTAAAAAAGTGAGGTTTAAGATTGAATACACTTCTTATGGATGTAATTTAACGGCTCAGGTTTTAAGAATGTTAGAGCAGTTCGTTGTATCTCGAATAGTCGATATAGACATTCTGATGCAGATTTGGAAAAATCGTGTAAAACAAATTAACTTTGTATTAGAATGGGTGAGATGGGTTGGGTCGGAAATCATAACGGCCAAAGGCAAATTAGAGCCGTAGGAAAGTTTTTACTGTGGACTTAATATGGATTTAGTGAACTCATTGAGCATTCACATTCATGAGTTAATGAAATAAACATTGTCTAGATTAAGATAAAAACTGTAATGTATATATTTAGTATTGTTTTATTTTGTATAATGTGTTTTTTATGTATCTGTTTGCAATCCCATTACAGTTTAGATCTTTCTGGGAACATAGTCACTTATTTCAATTGGGTGAACTATTAATATTATTTCATGTGTTTGTTTTAAGGAACTTTCACTAGAACAATCATCAAGACTTTTGACTGTTGCAATTATTGTGTGTTCTGTTTGTGGATTTTCTGTTTCACGGTTTGTGAATTTTCTGTTCCTGGTGTCTGAAATGGTAAAATCAGCCACAAGGGGCAAATTTTACTCTTAGGTGGGGCGTGTAAGGAAACGCTGCCTGCACCTGACAACAGGTCGAACGAGAGACGAGAAAAGAAAAGGATCTGGCAACGACGGAGGGGAAAAGGTCGGAACGGGAGAGAAGAGAGAGGGTGACGAAAAAAGCCGGGGTCGTGAAAAATAGACACGGCTGAACGATGTATCGTAATCCTGTAACATCTCAATATATTCTTGATTTTAAGAAATGTCCCATAGAAGGTATGGAATAAACAGTGGGACCAAATCCTGTCTGCAATTATTTTCTTGTCACAATTCGAACACGGTCGGAAAAGAACTCACGAGTTTACATATATTATGCACACAATATCCCGCTATATACATTAAAGCTTGATACTCTTCTATTGAAATATCATCTGATTTATTCCTAATGTTTAATATTTCGTTGAAATCTGTAATATTTACTTTAACATGAAATATCTCACCTGAATAATTGGAAATTGAATTTTTTAGTGAGTTAGTACCTTATTTGTCTGAGTGCAAAGTAAACACACTTTTAATGCGCAACTTTTTTTCAGCTTGCAAAATTTCCTGCACAGTGACATGATAATTTGCTTCGGACATTTGTCTGTATTGCCCTAATCAGGATTCTAAATCATCAATTTGGAAGTTTCCAGTTAAAACATATTTGAAATTCTGTAACCTTCTCGTTCATTTTGTTTTAAATTTTTCCAGCAGTCCAGCTACTGAACAAATTTTGAAAAAGAAAAGTGAATCCTGCATCATCCATTGATGGAAAAGGAACACTGTTTTTCAATTTAAGATATTGACCCTTAGTTGGATTTTTAATATTCATTATTTGCCAGAAATCTAAAACCTGTTTGATTAATATTGCAGTGTCCCTGAACATTTCTGGGTAGCCTAATTTATTTTTTAATATACTAGATGTATGGTCGGGCGTTGCACGGGCTTTCTCTACTTTTATAAGAAAAAGCTTCAGCAAGATATACTTTTTCAAAATTTCTTCGTGTTAAACGGACTATTGCAGTTTTAAGAAATAGTGCACATTTTTCAGAATCAAAAAATGCTAACTCATATGTGTATTGATAAAATAAACTTTAACATAAGAAATAAAATTGATACAAGTGTCAATTTATTATGTTATTTTTAACATTTAAAGCTACCATTTTTTTAAAGTTAATCTGTGTGGAACCATTAGCATGTAAATTAAGTATTATATTTAAAGCACAGTTTCCAGTGTGAGGGGCGAGGACCCTGTTCCACAGGTCACTCCACAGTATGCAAAATAAGTGTTTTCATAAAAAAATTGTTTTAATAGTTGATTATGTAAACACTTATACTGCCTTACCAACATAGTAATAACATTAAAACAAACACACACCTCAACAATCAACATTAATGTTGACAGCCAATATTAAACGCGAATTAACTGGTACAGTGATGAAACAAAAATAACATTAAAACAAACACGCATCACCAATCAACATTAATCGTGAAAGCCAAAATCAAATGCGAATCAATGTTGAAAGCCAATATCAAACGCGAAGTAACTGGTACAGTGATTAAACCGAAAACATTAAAACAAACATCTAAACAAATAAACATTCAAATCAAACAATCAATAATTAACAATTGAATATCAAACGTGGATGAAATTCAAAAGCAAAGAAACAAAATTAACATTAAAACAAACATGCATCAACAATCAACATTAATTATGAAAGTCAAAATCAAATGCGAATTAATGTTGAAAGTCAATATCGAAAGCAAACTAAATTGAACAGCAATGAAACAAATTTGCTGCCTCAAAATTTTCAGCATTACAATTTTAAACATGCTTTTCCCACGATTGAAAGGCATAACATAATGAGGAACAGAATTAATGGAACAGATTTCTTCAAAGACATTTACTGTATTAAGAATATTTAACAATTCCCTGAAATATGTTAATCTAGGAGGATTACTAAGAATTTTTCGAACCGAAGATATATTTAATTCACGATTTTTATTAAATATAATAATAGGGAGAGAGATATGTATTTATTTTCAGGGATTTTAGAGTAGGAGGACAATTTTCGTAATTAATAAAAAGAAGTGTTATGCTACTTTCACAATCCTGTTTTAGAGCATTATTTTTAGATAAGAAATCAGATATGGGATTTTCTCGCATTAGCAGATTTTCTTTTAAACATTCAAAACTGGTAATATCGTCTTTCTTAATGAAATTAGTAAGCAGTTGTTCGTCTAATTGTTTCATTTTTTCCTTTCGTTGAATTGTCACCGAGCGTTCTTTAATTTTTTCATTCAAGTAGGATGGACAACCAGGGAGAGAGAAAATGCAAGGATATGCATTCTCTAATAATTTTGGATACAATCTAGGTATTTCTATAACAGTACCAGTCTTGTCTGTAATTTTTTCTTTTCTCAGAATGAAAAATTCAGGGAAATGTTTAATGCACACTACACTATTGTTAGTATTTTTAAAATCCCCAGGAATTTTCTTTTTCCAAGTTTGTAACAACTGTTCATACATGGGAAACGAAACACAGAAACGTACGGGTGTCCCGTTTTATTAGAGAAAAAATTTGGTACACAACAGTAACGAGGCATTATTATGAAATGTGTGCAGTTTTAGGTTAAGTTATTAATAATATTTTTCATTTAATTACGATTTGTGACAGAATAAACAAAACACTAATTTTACACTTAAACAATAATTTCTCTTATAAAACAAATATCTTTTTTTACAAATAATCAAAAATGTTGGCATATATGCGTCAGTTTATTATATCTTTTTCTCAAGACTCAAAAGAAAAACATTCAATGACAAGAATAAAGTTACACAGTAATATAAATACCGTACCTTTTTCTTTATAGTTAATAAAGAAAACCCGAGTAATCTTTTTCCCAGAAAATCCATTCAATTTATCCTGAGTAATGAATATGAATACACGTGGGAAAATCTATCAACTACTTCAGCATACAAGATGGAAGTTAGAATGTAATCGTATTCTCTCGCTAAATTCGTCCCTCATTTGATCACGTGACTACGTTCAGGACATTGCAGTGTCAGAGCTTAGTCTTTCTAGAAAGCTTTGTCAGAGCCCCGTTGATACGCCACCACGAAATCTCGAGTGTAAATCAATCCTATGGAGTTTCTTTCTCGTATATTTACATCTAGCATATTGCTTTCAATTGCATGAAATAAAATGCATCTAAAAAAGCGAAGAAAAAATTAAATTCTTCCATTATTTTGATTTTTTTAAAAAAATTTCTAAGTATTTTTAAGTATTATTTAAAGATCTGAAAATTCATATGTAGTGCATTAAAATGATCATAAAAATATTTTAAATTATCGGATAAAAAAAGTAAAAACAGGAAAAATTTCCTTTTTTATGCTCTTTCAAACGCGCGTACTTTAAACTTTTTAAATTAATTTTTTTGCGAATAATTATTAAATCAGTATTGCACATTTGGTAAGAGGGGAAAGTAAACTTGTAACTCCGCCTTCTTGCGGAAGGATACATGAAATTTCACCGTATGTTCCATTGATAAATGGTAATTTAAACTCTTCAGTGAGAACAGTGTAACAGGTTTTTTTTTCTTTTCCAAATGGAGCTAGTTTTCTAAGAATCCATAGCGTATTCAAGAAACTATTTACATTTGCTCAATTCTTTGACAGTTCAGTGCATTCTTTGAGTTCGCACTTGAAAATAACTGCTAATACGTCTTCTAAAATAAGTTATTCTCTGTTTCTTTATTCTATATTTCTTAATTTTTTTATATACTAGACAAATTATATTTTGTTAATCACTAAAATGAACAATTAATATTTATTAAATACCTCTTGAATCGTCAGGATAAAGTGAATCAGTTTTCGCATCATTTCCTTACAAACTTCCAAAATTGAGAATCGTGTGTTTTGCCAAGTTTCAGATACCTGAATATCAACTCTTTTAAAAACTATTGCTAGTTAGGTAATGTAAATATATATGTAAATACTTCGCTTCATGAGAATATGTAAGGAAATCATAAAAAAGAATTTTTGCTTTTGTTTTATCTGCTTTTTATTGTTCTGTTTTAGTTAATCTTCATATAAAGTTTAATATCTTCAATGAATGCAAAATTAAAAAAATTGGTTTTTTGAAAGTATGTAATATGCTGGTACCCTCAAAATTTTCAAAATTTAGCCAAGCTATTAAAAGCTGCCTTATATATATATTTAATATCGTAACATAAGTGTGTACCTAATCATCCAATAAAATAGTTTTTTACGTAAACACTTTTGTTACATATTGTGGAGTGATACGTTGAACAGCGTCCTCGCCCCTCACTCTGGAAACTGTGCTTTAAATATAATATTTAATACACAGGCAAATCATTCCACAATTTTAATGTTTGACATCTCAGGAGGTTGGAAGAATTCGTGAAACTCTTATTTTCCACCTCTCTTTTTGGCTCGTTAATTTTAGTTAAAATTATTTGTTAACTGCGAAATGCTTTAAGATTTTTGATATTTATTATTCTAAATATATGAATACATTCTTTTGTACCATTGCTTATGTAATCCACGACACTTTTCTCTTTGACGCATTCTTTTTCAAAAATAATACTAATAATCGTGATGTTTTTATTTGCTTTTGTACTTATAAAGCAAATTTGAGTTTCTCTTTTGAGGAAGGAAAGAAGCGAAAGACAAAAAGAAAAAAATTTTACTTACATAAGTATAGAAATCATCAGGAAGTTCTGACATCAAGAGAGTAAGAGGAAATTTCTCAGAGAAAAGGAAAAAGTAATGCATTCGTTTTGTATGCCCATACATTTTATTCTTCATCAAGGATAAATGACGAGGACGTCACCTGAGTTTTCCCCTTTTTTTCCACATCCTGCCAACAAGACAGCCTCTACAAACTTACATCTATCAAACCCTCTAGATCAGGGGTGTCCAACACCCGGCATGTGGGGTGCATGTGGCCCGCTAGTACTTAAGTTGCGGCCCACCAACTCTTTATAAAAAAAAATTTAATATCAGATTTTTAAAGTTTTTTCACTTTGAAATTTATTTAAGGGGAATTTTATATACATATTTAAATCTACAATGTATTCACCTGTTAAATGTTCTTGTTTTAAAATAAATCCTTTTTGATAATAGAAACGTCCTTTAGATTAAAATAGATTTATATTTTATCAAACAGTTACGTTTGATTTTACTATAATAAATTACTTTTTTAATAAATTCCGAATTGCATTATGCATATCCCTTACTATGGATGGTACATGATTTTTTGTGTGTGTGCGACTTTCATTTCTCCTCCTTTTTTCTGTTTGTAGTGCCCAAAAAGCAATAGAGGCAGTCAGAGATGTTTTTTAAAGTTTAAAAAAGTTATTCAGGACGGTTATGATAAAAAGCAATGCATATTTAATCGTTTGAGAATGACAGCACAATCAAATTTCAGCAACGAGTAACGAAAGATCAATTCAAAAGGAGCTCTGTAATTTTCAAGAAAATGCCAACTGTAATATTTTAAACATTATTGGATTGTATTAATATATTATATAAACATTATTATATTATGTATGTCTGTATACATGAAAAATAATGAAAACAATTATAATTAATTCTGTTTTAAATTTTCACTCCAGTAAATGGTTTTTTGTTTCCAAATCTGATATAAAGGTACATATTTTTATGTGCGGCCAGTGAGATTATGTTTTTCCGGAGTGTTGGACACCACTGCTCTACATCATGGGTTTTTTTGTTCGTATTATTGTCTTGCTATTTGTATGTTTGTATTATTGAGAAACTCTAGATCAGGGGTAATCAAAATTAAGCAAAAATGGCTCATTAGTTTCAGGTTATAAATACATGCAGAATGCACAAGATTTTTCACACTGCTCTAAAAGTTTTAATACCAATCAGAACAATGGGTTTCTCAACGTATAGGGAAACAAAAAGAATGTGTGAAAACAAATTAGACACAAAATATAAAATGCGACTGCAAATAAATTTACCTAGACTCAATTGCAAATAATTTGCGATTGAGTGAAAAAAAATGCAAACATATCCCAATTACTAAGTATAATACATGGGTAGGTGACATCTGGAGTATAGTTTATTATTAATGCGTGAATTATATTAAAATAGTAAGAATTTTTCTTATAACAAAAGTACAATACTTTTTACAATCTATAAAGTTCATCCAAATAAATTTTTGTTGAATGTTTTCATTTATCTAACATCTAGTAAAATGCAATTAAAATGTTAATTATGTACACTTTGACTGCTAGTTTGTTTTTAAAAAAGTATTTCTAATCGTTCTTTTATAGGAAAAAAAGCAAAACTAACAAAAAAATAATACTTAGATGAAATCCCCCGAGAATTCAAATTAACTGCTGCATATTTCATTCACGCTAATTAGAAATATAATTTATCGAATGTGTCACATTTAATGGGATCTTACTTCTTTAAACAAAATCTGTAGCGGATTTATAATTAAGTGCCACAGTAAATTTCACATAAAAACTGTTGCTAGGTTTCGCATTTTTTTTTTCCTTCTCGGAACAAATTTTAAAGACTCAAAACATCTCATTAGTTTTCGTGATATAGCACAAATAAACTTTCGTTCTTTTTTTTTTGTTCTTATAACTTTGAGAGATATTTATAAATCAATATTTTTAATTTTTGAGCTTTTCCACTTGGAAAAAAACCTATACTTAATTTAAAGATTACGTGTGAAAATCCAAAAAGCCAATCACTGGTTATGGGAGCTGCTATTTTTGTTGTTACTTTGAATAGAACATAATCCATTTACGTCAAATTGTTTTTTGTTTCAAATTTAAATAATTTCTATTAAAATATTTCGAAGAGATGGTGTATTTTGATTCTTAAGACAGGAATTACTTACATGTCAGGCAAAAGAAAAAAATATATCAGACAAAATTTAAAAAAAAAATTCTGAATTTGATTTTACCGAATATATTGATGCTTTCTCTTATTATAAAAATTCAGTTTCAAATAAATACTTTTTTTTAAGAATCAACAATACCTGACGAGTAGTTTTAGATTTAAAAAAAATCTGTAATCATTTATCAGTAAATTGTAGCTGCTTAAATGCGACATAGAAACCTGAAAAAAGTTAAGGCTAATCTAATTTATGTTCTTTTTTCATAATAAGTAGTTTATTTGTCTTTTAAATTTATTTTAATAGATATGTTAAACTGAAAGTAACCGACCACGCGCGCGCGACTGAACTACTTGATATCTGCTAACCATTGTGATTCGTCTACTGGTCGCAGTTAAATAACGTCTACTGTATAACACAGGGGTGGGCATATTTTTCTAGGGTACGGCTACTTCTAATTTTTCAAAGTGTTGCGCTCTCCACCCAGTGACGTAGGTATAGTGAGCTAAAAGAAAGTATACAATACAGTCGGACCTCCATTTTATGAACCTCTATTTTACGAATTTCTCTATTTAGCGAGCTTTTTCCTGGAATTAAGAACATTTAACGATTTTCTTCGCAAAATAACCTCCAAAAATTGCGAAGTGCATTTTCTATTCAGCGAAATTTCTCTTATGATTCGATTTTTTTCCTCCTAATTTTTTCAAGTACCGCATTTATTCGAATCTAAATAGCAATTTTTTCCTAATGTTAATGTTACTGAATATCGGGCGTGGTTTAGAATCGAAGGTGAAAAGAATTTGTTGGATGGGGTACTAAGAGTTATCACAACTTCATGCATGTATTTAAAGGTTTATAATACTGATAAAATAACTCATTATTCACTTCTTATTAGTTTTCCTTTAAAAGGTTTTTTTTTAAATTTCGTAAAACTGGATATTAATAAACCATTTTAGACTATTTTTACAAAATCTTTTCGAGAATTCAGATTGCTGCTTAGAATCGATGGCAGCTTAGATTCGAAAAAATACATTATATTTCTAGACCTTCGCATGATGGAATGATTATTAGGTCTTAGTGAAAGGGGGCGCAACAAAATTTCTTGATGGTCCACCGGTCAATCACAATCGATTTAATGCCCACACCGGGTCTAATACATATTTATTTTTATCTTTTAATTTGTGATATTCCCCCCACCCCCTTCTTTGGAGAATATCTCTCGGAGTATCCGTTTGAGCTAGAGGTGTAGGATTAACGAAAGAACTAGAAGGAATCATTATCTTAATATGACTTTATTAAGGTGATGGCAGGCCATTAGTTTAACACCTTACATGACATCTAGATGGCGTTGGCTATTGCGAAATTTTTGGCACAAATATTTGTCTCAAGACTCCAAAGATGAGCAATAAATTTCTCTCTCGGGTAACCTTTTCAATGAAATTCTACCCTTCAGCGAAAGGGAACACGCGGGGGGCTAAAGGAGGGGTGACAGTCGTAAAACTGGTAAAATAAATGTTAGCTCTTTTTTTTTTTTTTTCTTTTTCGGGGGAGGGGGTTAAAGCAGCAGAGTGAATCTTGACCATGAAAGACTTCTCATTTCTGGACATTGGTCAATCGTCAAACTTTTTCAACTCTTGGAATCCCTAGAACTGTAACATGTTTTCGAGGAATCCCCTTCCTCGCTGAAGGGAATATATCTTAAAATAATATTTAAAGTATATAGATAAACATATTTTTGATATTATATGTAAAGACAATTCAAAAAAATAATATATTTTTTATTAAAAAATTTTATGATGTAATTTTAATGTTATTTACTCATTGATAATATAAATTTGTGATCCAAATGTCACTTACGCATGCATTATACTTAGTAACTGAGATATGTGTTCACAATTTTTTACACAAACTATCGACGTATAAGCTTTTTGAAATTATCTGCAGTAGCATTTCATATTCCGTGTTCAATTCGTTTTTGTATTTTGTTGCCTATCGCGTTAAAAATATGTTTCACTTTCTAAATACATTTTTGTGAATGGCATGAAAATGTTCATAGCTGTGTGAGAAATTCTGCGTATATGGCATGAATTGGTAACCTAAGATATAGGTCTTCTAGCTTAAATTTAAACATCGAATCTGTTCATATGTCGATAAATTTTTTTATCTTCTTCATTATAGGTGTTTTTCCCCCCACAAATGTAAAAGGTTTCAAAATATTGTACTAACTAGTATAAAATTACTTCGTGGAACTCGGTATAGCAAATAATAGTATATTCACAATCTACTGCATAAAATAAAGTTTTAAAATTCATTTATTATATTACAATAAAAGTTAAAAAAGATCTTTAGATAATTGTGGCTAACCGAATTTCATGAGAACATAAATCCATTTTGCATACATATTTGTAATTTTTCTTTCCCATTTTTTTTTTTTTTTTATTGGGACTCGTGGAACACAGTTTGTCGATCAATTCTCTAGATAAATGATGTACAGAACGAAAATGTTTAATTTTTCCTGAACAAATGATTTTTAAAGGAAGAATAGGTGGATTTAAAGCAATGAAAAATTAAATTTCACGTTTTAAAATGAACAAACAGTATGATACAATTTTACTTTTATACAATAGAACAGGGGTTGGCAACCTATTTCACGAGAGGTACAATTCTCAGTGGTACCCTGAATTACTCAACAAATGTGTCAATTTTTGAAAGGATGGAAGATGATAAATTTATAATGGTCCTTATTATACGAAAATCTCCAGAATTATGGACAATTGCGAAATTTTGAAAAAATCGGAAAGATATCTCGAAACATAAATTTACAGCTATTTTGTGAATTATTGGATGTCATTGCTGGTGAGATTTGATTGTTTGAAAAGAGAAGATCGCGTGCACTCTGCTCTCCGCTTTTGGTTGATTTCGAAAAAGGCAAGAAAAAAAAAATTTCTGTGTGTGTGTGTAGCGCACTTCCTTCAATAGAATCCTCCCCTTTCTCTGCGGGGGGGAAAAGGGCCACAGTCTTTGCGACTGTGAAACGAAATACTTGTTCTTTTGGGGGGCGGGGAGTAAAATAGTGTTGAATCTTGACCATGAGAGAAATCTAAAATGGATTTCTTACTTTTTCGACTCATGGATTCTGATAATTTGTTATGAATGCTTTATTCGTTTCTAACTATGGAAAAAATCCTATGTATTTTGCAATCTAAATTTTAGGAGCTGTTCTTGTTTTAATATAGATTTTACCGTCAAATGTCTTTTAAAATGTCAATAAGTTGTTCGCTCTCCTTGATTATAGGTGTTTTTATCCACAAATAAAAAAAAGTTCATTTTCCATTACAAAACGATTTAGTTGTGCAAAAGCAATGTATTAACGTGAATAAATTTGTTTTGTTGGTCCCGGTACAGTAAACAATGAAATGTTCACAATCTAGTAGGCACTACATATAAAAGAAAAACGATTTAATATTCTTTTATAATGGAATAATAAATGTTTCTAAAAGTATTACAAAATAAAGTTCTTATGTACAAAAAAATTTTTCAGAAATTTCCAATTAGGTAACACTTACACCTGTATTACATTATTAAAAGTTTAAGGGAAACAATTTTGAATAGAATTTTCTTTAAAAAAGTAGTTTTATATATATATATATATATATATATATATATATATATATATATATATAAATATTATAATATATGTTATAAATGTTAAAAAAGTTAAAGGTTATCAATTTTGATATTTTTCTAAGATAGTATGCAGCTATTTCATTAAAAAACTGGTTAATTATGGTTTTGACCATTATTTTACATATAAAATATTTTTCAAATTCAAAAAATATTTTTATAAGAAATGGTTAGTAAATGAAAATAAGCATTACAAAAATTATTTCATGTTCAGCAAAAAAAAAAAAAGGAAGAAAGAAGGAAAGATATTTTGAAATTAAAATTTACTTTTGTAACTTTAGAGGATGATTAAAATATCATTTTAAGGGAGAGAAAATAGGCTGGCAATTAATTATAAAGCACAATTAATCAAGCATATAATATATAAACATTGCCTTTATTTTTTCTAAGAAATTTATGTTTATTTAATGAATATATATGTCAATAACAATCAATTTGGAAGTTAACATTATATTTAAATCAAAGAAAATTGCATTATTGTTTAATTTTTAGGCATATTTGGTAACAAAATAATAGTTTCATTCTATGTAGGAATCCAAATAAATTATTCTTCCTCTCTTTCTGTTTTAGTACATAGGAAAGAAATTGGAAACTTTTATAGCTTTTTTGTACTTTTCTTTCCTAAAGACTTCGGACCAACAAGTGTTTTCCGGTCCCCTCTGAAGTGAAATTCCCATGAGATATTATACATTGTGGGGTGGATGACCAGAGTACTTAGCTCTTCCGAGCTATAACCTCTCGTCATTAGGATTTCGAGTGTTACGACTCTTACATTTTTTTAAATAATAGTACTTAAAAGTAAAAAAAATTTTTAAGGACAGTAATAGAAATAAAAAATTTAAAATTAAAAGAATGCATTAAGTGCTTGAAAAATACCATGAGATGTTAACCTCATGACATGACGAGATGCCTTTGAAAGGACGCTAAACGGTATTGGGGATGACAAAACGGCAAAGTAATTTATCATATAGTGATTATACTGAGTAACAGATTGTTTTTAAACAATAATTTATGGTAAAATAGCTTTGTAATAATTAGATTGACTTAAGTTTTCTAGTGGATAGATTCAATATCCCCCCCCGAAAAAAGGTATAAATTGCTCTTAACTGATTATGATATTTCCTGAGAAAATGAATAGAAAAAATAAGAAATGTAAAACTTTTTAACATTTGAAAATCGAGCAATTTGATCCACAATTACGAGATAAAAAAAAGCAAACATTATTAATTATAACAGTTATATTTTTCCTTCGTTTATAAAATAAATCATTCATTTTAAAAGTCTTACAAAATTAAAAATTATGAATATTTGGGTTTAAAAAATGAAAACACCGTTTAATTATTTAGAAAATTAAGTTTCAATTTTTTAAAAATTATTGTTTTTAAAAGTTTATTCAGCAGATATATCTTTTTCTGAATGCTTTACTTTCTAATTCAAAAATGAACTAGTAATAAAAATCAGTATTTTAATTATAGTAATAAAATAAAAACTCCAATGAGCAATAAATATATGTTCATATCGTAATGCCCAACATATTTCTTTTTCCATAAAGAATTCATAATAAAATTTTACTACTTAAAAATTTTTATCATATATTTAACTAAAATGGATAAAATTTGAATTAACATTAATTCTACATTTTATATGTGTAAAATGTATATTATATGCGCAAAGAAAAATCCCAACTTCTATTATGTTAAAAATTTAGTCAAGAACTTGATCAAGTTATTGAAAATGTCCAATGACAGAAAATGCCAGACAGTATTTTTAATAGAAAAAAAAAGGCAAAAAATTTAAAGATAGAGAGACTTTAAAATCGCGATATTGCCATATTTATTCGAATCTAAGCCGCACTTTTTTTCCCGATGCTTAGGCTACAAAAATTCTGGTGCAGCTTAGATTCGAAGACTGAAAAAAGTTTTTAATGCTGGTAAAGTAAATTAATTATTCACTTTTTATTAATTCACCTTTTTTTTTTATTATTTCGTTTAGTTAGTGATTGAATATAAACGTCATATTGATCAGCTACACGAGAGCTTTTGGTGACGGACCTCGTAACTTTGAACCATAGTCAAGTGACGAGGACGACACCTGAGCTTGCACCTCCCATCTCCTAACTACCACACCAATGAGAGGACGTTTGAGCTCTCAGATTTAACGTTCATCGCTCCCCTACACGACAGAATTTCAGCGGTACTAGGCTCGAACTCATGATACGCCAGCCACGAGTACGTTACCTTGACCACTAGGGTATCGCAGCCACTTTTCATTCCGTAAATATATCATATATCGATAATATATGTTACACTATTTTTTTTCACAAAAATGTGCTGAGAATTTGGGGTGCGGCTTAGAATCTGAACATAATTAATTGAAAAAATAAGTTTCTGTTAATTAAATTAGAAAACAATATTTTGTGTTAATAATTGTTCCAATGGTTTATGGTAAAGTTTTATGTCAAATATAAAATCGATGGGAAAATTTTTTTTGTTAATTAAAAAGAAAATAATAATATAATGATAATAATTGCATTACAATAATTAGATTAAAATTTTAATTTGTGAGTAAGGAGTAGTTATTTGTGTTCTTATTGTGAGTTAATTCACAACTTTCGATCAAGTATAAAGTAAGTATACTTTCATTCTTCGTTAAGTCATTTCGCAGAATTTAAATATTCTTAGACATTCCTTCAATGACAAAAAAAAAAAAAAAAAAAATCTAAGCAGTATAATTATAAACGATTTTTTTTAAAGCACACATGCAGAAAATATTTAAAACTTTCCTAAATCGGAAAGTTCGTCAGATTTGAGATGTTAAATCTCTGTACATCATAAACCTTTTCCATTGTCCACAATTTGCAAGTTACCATAATTTCAGCTGGCGACTATATTTCAGAAAGATATCGCCAAAAATAAGTATACGTAGCCAAGAATAAATTCGCTTTTCAAACGATGGTGGTGCCATCTGTTTGAGATAGTCCTAACTACGCCAAATATAATTCAGAATGAACTTAAAATTTAAAAAAAGTTAATTAAGAAAAACATAAAACTTAATTCTGGCTACACTAGTCCAAAGAGGGAAGCTTTCTTTCTTATATACTATTTAATTCTACTCTAAAAAAAAAATTTTTTTCTGTTAAAATGTCTTTTGCGTTTCCACCTCCTATACTTTAACATAGAAAATTCAAATTTCATTTGCAAAAATGCTGAAAACTGTGTAATTTTCCAAAAAATCAAAATTCAAGAAACACTATCCTTTAAACAATTATTTTCTTTATATCCATAAAAAATTTTATTATTATTGGAGCTTTTTCCTGCCCACAAATGTCTTTGCCGTTTCATCCCTATCCTTTAACATTGACCGAAAACAGCCTTAAGATATTCAACTTAAACCTTTAACAAATTAAATTACAATAATTAATGTGAGAGAATCTACGATGGAAAAATAAGCAACACACACAATATCTAGATAATAACGACTTCATCTAATTCGGACCACTATCAATAACTGAACCAACTAAACTCGATTCTAATTCAATCGCTGATTCTAATATTAAATAGTCAATCCTACTTTGTTGCAGTTTGAAGAATCAACTAATATTGTCCTATGATCAGTCTTGTCTTTATTTGCATGCACTGGTATGCAACTTGTATTCCACATATTCAATCACTTATAACTTCTAATTACCACCACGTATCTTTATCCAAACTTGAACCACGAACTGAGTTAACATTTCTCTGCTTGCCATCAATTGCCATACATTGCCATTTCGTTTACTCTAAGTTCCGCTATTTAAAAGCTTGTTAATTTGCATCTTTCATTCACACTTCACTTCTTGGATTTGGCTGGAAAAGAGTTGCCATTAATTCTGGCCCAAAGAACACAAAGGACATGTTAAAGAAAAGACACGTGAGCCCGTCACAAATTGTTCTTTACTTTATTTTTATTCTCTTTTTATTATATTTATTTATTAATTATTTTTATCATTGGATTTAGCTTATTATTTCTTGTCATTATTTCAAAATTTATGCTGATAGATTTAGCAGCTACAACTAAATTATTTTTGGCTACGCTTTCGTTTGCTTTTTTAGCTGCTATTCCGCTTTCTGAATCTTTTGATTTTTATTTTCAAAATATTGGATTTTTAAGATAACTTCAACTCAATAGGTGTTGAAGATAGGCCTAATTTAATATATTACAAATTTCCGTACATATAATTTAATTATTTATAATAAATATAAATGCACTTAGTTTTCATGTGTAATCTTATAATAAATGAAAATGATATTTCATGAAATAATATTAAGTTTTACCAATTTTTATGATTGACGAGTATACTCGTCACGGGGAAGTTGCAGGATTTTGTGTCATGACGAGTACACTCAGCACGCGTAAAAAGTAGTGGCTTTTTTGGCTATTTAAATTATAATTATTGAGAAAAACAAAATGTATTTTCAAATTTTAAGATATTTAGAATATTTCAAGAAAGGCCATCTAAAGGGTGTTTTTTAGAGGTATAGAACTTTAAATTGCAATAAAACAATGATGTATTATTCGATTGACATGAATTTTTTTTATTCGAAAGATAATCTTGTGGCATTACATGTTAAATATGATTTCTGTCATACGACTGCCACGGGTGGCTCGGATGTAGTCCAATCTGGACGTCCAATTTTCGATGACTTTTTCCAACATTTGTGGCCGTATATCGGCAATAACACGGCGAATGTTGTCTTCCAAATGGTCAAGCGTTTGTGGCTTATCCGCATAGACCAATAACTTTACATAGCCTCACAGAAAATAGTCTGGCGGTGTTAAATCACAAGATCTTGGAGGCCAATTCACAGGTCCAAAACGTGAAATTAGGCGGTTACCAAAGGTGTCTTTCAATAAATCGATTGTGGCACGAGCTGTGTAACATGTTGCGCCGTCTTGTTGGAACCACAGCTCCTGGACATCATGATTGTTCAATTCAGGAATGAAAAAGTTAGCAATCATGGATCTATACAATCACCATTGACTGTAACGTTGTGGCCTTCATCGTTTTTGAAGAAGTACGGACCAATGATTCCACCAGCCCATAAAGCGCACCAAACAGTCAGTTTTTTTGGATGTAACGGTGTTTCGACATACACTTGTGGATTAGCTTCACTCCAAATGCGGCAGTTTTGTTTGTTGACGTAGCCATTTAACCAGAAGTGCGCTTCATCGCTAAACAAAATTCGCTTATGAAAATTCCGCTCAGAACCATTATTTTCGAAATAAAATTGCACAATTTGAAAGCGTTGTTCAGGCGTTAGTCTATTCATGATGAATTGCCAAACCAAACTGAGAATAAATCACTTGACAGCTGTTAAATCGGTCACCATCTTGGAAGTAATGCCAACTTAAACTTCTATACCTGGAAAAAAACACTCTTTATGAGACAAAATCTATGAGATCTTGATAGATGTATAATTTTATTCTTCAACTTTTGAAGTGATGAATTCTAATTTGAAATTCTAATTAATTAATGTTAAATTAGGTCTTTTTACGCATCCAAAATTGTTCATATTCTGTAGCAATATTGAGAACAAAAATCAGTTTAAAAACTGCGTGTTAATATAAAAACTTTTGGGATTCAAAATACTTGAAATTTGTGAACTATTTGCAAATATACTCGAAAAAGAACTTGTCCTTCTTCAATAATCCCGTCAAGTGGTTTATTTATTCATTTCACGTTCGATCGCCTCGTTTTTTTTCTTTAAAGATAAAACATCCAATACATCAAGCTTTAAGAGAATCTTTCTGTGAAACAAGATGTCTTTCTAACATAGTGTAGTAGAAGGAAAGGTATATTTGTTTCCCCGAAATAGAAGTGTTAAGTAATAGTTTATTATCAGCAATTGAAATTATATATATATAAATTGTTCGAACTATTTATATTGATGGAGTCTCTGATCTGAGAATAGAGACACTATAAAATGTTTTCTTCCCCTAACAGTGTTCTACTTCATTAAATCCTCAATCTTCTTTTATTTTTATTTCTTTATTTTTTGTTTTACCTTCTTCGCGTTTTAACCTAGTGTTTCAGATCTTAGAATTAGAAAGAGTGCTTTTTGTTTTTAAATTTTATTTAGAGAAATGAAATGATTTCTCGGGACATAAAACAATAATAATGTGATCTCTTTTTCGTTAATTATATTAAACTATAGCCGTTATCCACCTACTTCGATGATAATTTTCGACTCTGTAAGACTATGCATTCTATTTTAGCTATTGATATAAAATCCTAGCATTAAGCTTTGAATTGTATTGAAAATCGCTTTTATAGCCTTACCTGTAGATTTAAAAAGGACTACTTAAAATATGAGGGTCTAACAACTCAAAAACAGGAATTTTTATCACTAATGGCCCCTTAATCTCTTGCAACCCCTCTTTGGAGTAGATTTCCAAGAAACTGGTTCTTATCGAGCCTCTAGTTGTGTTCAAACGTCAATGTACGTCTAATACATCAAAGGTGGGATGTTTCATTTATAACGACCCCCCCCCCACCCTCTTAACCCTGGCAACACCCCTTGAAAGTACATTTCCAATAAAACCGTTCTTTGTGAATCAATACCCAACATCAGAAACCTACGAAAAAGCAAATATGTAAATTTAATGGTGAAAAAAAATTGATTTTTTTTATTTATGCGCCCCCTTAACCACTATTGGTATCTGATTTCCACAAAATCCTTCTTAGCGGGTCTCTACTCAAGAAAAGGAGCATTCATACCTAATCTCAAGATTGTAGAACTAATAGTTCAAAAACTAGAATATTTATCAATAACGTCCCTTAACCCCTTGCTACGCCCCTTGTGACGTATTGAGTACGAAAACTCACAGCCAGGCTAGAGATATAAATATGTACAATTTATTTACAGAACATTCTAAAAAACAATCTTACATCCAGAGCACGTTTATGCCTTCTGCCTCAAAACCGATCCTACGCATGTCCTTTCCAGACGAGTCTATCCGGAAGTGAAGTGAAGTGAATGTGAGGTTTAGTGGCGCAAGGGCCAAATTTGGCCAAGCTGCACCAAAAACTTGTTAAAATAAAAGCCGTATAATTTTAAAAATATATATGTTTAAAAGTATATATGTACACATATATGCATGCATGCATGCATACATACATAAAATATATTAAAAATACAAAGAAACATACAAATCAAATTAAATGTAAAAATCCAATCTTTAAAAGGAAGGCAAAAAGGTTTCGGTGGGGAGTTTCCCCCACCAAGTCAGATAAGGTTAAAACAGATGTATGAAAGAAGGTGATGCGATGACAGTTAAAAACAGGACAATCTATTAAAATATGACAAACTGAATAAGGGACTTTGCACGAGGGACATTCTGGGGCATTTTCACCCAACAGAAGGTGCCTGTGCGTGAAACGAGTGTGACCAATGCGAAGTCGAGTCAAGCGGACATCATGTCTTCGCACTGGTAGTGCTGCCCAATGAGAAGTGGAAGGATGAATGCTATGCAGTTTGTTGAGGACCTGTTGATCCCAAGTCTCTTGCCATACACGATGGATATAGTTCTGTGCAGAAATTTTTAAATCCCGGCAACAGACAGGCTGCTGCATGTGATCAGACATGGATCGTGCAGCGGTATCAGCCTGTTCATTACCAAGTATACCCACGTGTCCAGGTACGCAGGAAAAAATTATATCAAAACCTTTTCTTTCCAATTTTCGCAGAAGAATAAGTATCTCGATCACAGTGGGGTGTCGGCGTTCTGTTAAAAAGTGCAAGGATTTTAGAGCACTCATGCTGTCAGTGTACACACAAAAATGACGGTGGTTGGAAATTAATATATGTTGAAGTGCGATAAGAATGGCAGTTAATTCTGAACTAAGACAGACATGGAATTATGTAGGCTAAAACTTAAAATGGTATTATTAAAAACAACACCACACCCAACATGTCCTACAGCCTTCGATCCGTCCGTGTAGACGGGTAGGTACTTAGAATACTTACTGCGATGAAAAGAAAAGAGTTGCTGATAAATAACATCAGCAGTGTCTGCTTTGTGATAGCCTGAAAAGGGGTTGTGATAGTTAAAAATTTGGATGTCCCAGGGTGGAAATGCAAAAAAGGATATTATTTTCCTGGATATTTATGTTATTTAAGTGGGCGTCATTTAGAACAGCCTTTGCTCTTTCCGAAAAAGGTTTGATGTTAAATGAACGGGCCTCATAGAGTCGGTTGAGACCAATGGCAAGAGCAAAGGGTTTTAAAGGATGAGAAGGAACAGACATGGCACGAATAAAATAATTGGCACTTGATTGCCTCCGTCTTAGTTCTAAAGGTGGTTGATGGCATACCACATACAAGCTGGTAACAGGCGAAGTTCTGAAGGCACCAGAGCAGATTCTTAGAGCAGAATGATGTATTGTGTCCAGTCGTTTTAATACAGATGTAAGAGCAGAACCGTACACTACACAACCATAGTCCAAACGTGAAAGTATTAGTGCTTGGTACACTCGGAGCAACGAGACTCTATCCACTCCCCATAAGGTTTTGGATAGAGTCTATCCGGAACGTAGGGGAACGGGATTCTAGGAAACCCTTCTCCCCCACTTCCTCAGGCAGCAACACCATTCGCTTCTGGTCCTGGAACAACGTTCGCCACAACTGCTCCTTCCTCTAGAGAGAACTTTTTCTGATGAAGGAAAAGTTCTGTTCTTTGAAGATCCACTAAAATCACTTAGGAGATATCATTTAAAAGTTCTAGGTAACACTACCTCGTTAACAGTGTACAATTCCCTTCTGGCCAGAATTACATACTACAATACAATTAACATATAAAAATTCAAAATAAATGAGAAAATCACAACTTATTAGATATTGACAATTTACACTTATCTAGTGAATAACTCAAATCAATAACACAATCATATTTACTCAAATCTCATATTTATGAACTAAAAAAAACATCAAACTCTTTACACATTTTACACACAGTCTACTTTAGAATAATTCTAATGAAATGATTACATCACCGTATTAGAAATATATAGTTTTTTAAAAATAAGAACAATTTTTTTTTGAATCAAAAATGTTTCAAGAATCTTTCTGAATCACACAACTATATTAAATATTGAGATATATGCACAACATTCAGTATTATTATCATAATAAATCCCTACTCATAAAAAATGCTTATATTCAAAAATTGGTCTTGCCTATATTATGCATGTTTAAAAAGATACGAATATCATTTTCATTGTATAAGAAAATAGTATACCTAATAAGCAATATTTTTCACAAAATGGTTTTCTTAAACCACATAAACATTCTAGTTTTCAATCAGAGAAAATACTTTGAACATATTAAAATGTGAAGATTTTTTCCCCTCACAAAACTTTCTCAGCACATTCATGCACATAGATTGATAAGGTTTTATTTTAAAAGAGAAATCTGGATCAGAAACAAATCCAGTTTAGCAGCATCTAAGTTGCACATATTGCTTTAATAAGAGCCACATTTACGATTTCCCTTATGACTAATTAATCGTTGACAATGAATATTATTATCAATTACAACCTGATTCCCAACCTTAATAGTATATTACACTTTATTTTGCACACTTGGATGTGTGGAAAATTGCATATTATATTATTTAATATATTAATCTCACTCACTTAATTATAAAATTTTAGCATAAAAATGAATACATAACATGTATGTATCCCTGGTCAAATCTTATGGCACATATTAATGGAACTAGATTTTTTTTTCAGGCGATTGAATATCATATATTTTTATTAGAAACCGAAATTAAGTTAAAGTTTATGATCTGCATACAAAAAAAATAAATAAAATTGTTTCGGGTTGAAAAATAAACCGTTTCGTGAAATCAGGGGCGTATAAAACTGAATTAGTCGACAGATTTTCCTCCAATTGCTTAAAGAACTCTGGACATTCAGAAGTCCATTTAATGTCGCCTTTCTTTGGTTTTCTTTTTAACCTTTCTGTCACTGTCTGGTGGCACCTCGGCGAAAAAGACATGTCAGGTAAAATATGTTTGCCTCTAGTAGGTGCAATAGGAAGGGGTTCTATTGTATGAATATATAACTCATGTCTTACAGGCACTAATTGTATGCTTCTTCCTGATCACTTTCATTATCATTCGTGTTATTCTCTATCCCCTGAATCAAGGAGGCTGATTCCTCATTTTTCAGCTGTGCTTCCATAACCTCACAATTACTAAGTTAAACCAAATTCCCACTGTCCGTGCCCTCTTCTGTAAACGAAGGCCCAAAATCCTCCCCATTTTCAACTACACATTCTCCCAATCTAAATTGATCATCGTCATTTTCTAGGCATGTGCTCTTTCCTGTTTCTTTTCTTCGTTGTCTGCGAGTCTGAATTTTATTCCCTATTTCTGGTCTTGGTAGACCATTCTGTTCTAAATCCGGTTCCAGGAGCTCAAGTGTTTGATCCTCCAAAAAATATTTTTCCCCATCCAAATGTCCCAGACTAACAATTGGCTTTGAGACCACGTGTATTGGCTCACACTCAATTTTTCTTTCTGCGGGTTGCAGACAAGTCATAGTATCATCATGATTGTGTTTCAACATCCCTTGCTCACCTGTAAACATTTCAGGTGCCACACATTTTTCAAAACCTATATCCAATGAGGCTCCTGTTTCTCTAAGGACAGGCATCACAACTTCATTCTCCTTACTTTTAATTATACATGGATCCAGTGAAACGTTTTCGGACTTACTATGTACTTTATTTATATTACCGGAGTTGTATTTCTTTAATTTAAGAAGTGTTCCTAATTCATAAGTGCTTAAAATATATATTTCATTTAGATCAAAATATTTACTGACACGTGACGTGCTAGTTTTTAACCTTTTCTCAATTATCATACTTAACATTTCTCTAATGAATTCTTCGTAATTTGAGCTATTAACAATAAAAATTTTAACGTCTATAATTTTTAGATCGTCGTTTACTTTTTCACCTAATTGTTTTGCAATATATCTTAGTTCTAATATTGGACTTTTTCCTAAATAAGCCACTTTTAGCCAAAAAGTTTTTACAATAAAAATATTTCAAACCTCACAGTTAAAATGAATGCAGTATCACTTATACACTTTTCTTAGTAAAATAATATTAAAATAGTAAAATTCAAAATTAGTAATCATTAATAGCAAAACTACAATACGTATTTGATAAACTAATATTCATATAGAACAACAAATTGCAAAGTATCAAAAGCAACAAAGCCTTCTATTTTTCATACAAAATAGCTTAAAATAAATATTTAATATTCATTTATTTTTTTGAAAAAGAATTATTAAGATTTTTATGAAACCTTTCTACCAGTAGCTTACGCAACTCTAAAAAACGCACCGGAAATGCAATGAATAAAATACACAGTATTACATAACCATGCTATTCGCACACAAAAAAATATATGTGCTTAACTAAACAATTTCCACTATCACAGGATGTGACTCATATGCAAATTTAAAAATATATATATCTATATTCAAATACAAAATTTGCTTCCCTAAATTATATGATTATGAATACAGAACCAATTACAACAGCATTAAAACAATCTATTCTCAATACATGTAATTCAGTTTAGTCACCAAATTTTAATACTTCAAAACACAAAAATATGCACAAGATATGATTTAATTCATTTGGCCAGGTAGAGAAGGAAATCGTACCTGAAATATATTTTTGTAGATCCTCACTACGTAGTTAAGATTTTTAGTTTCCGGGCGGCGCTTCCAAGACCAGGTTGATATTATATCTTCTTCTTTCCTATTTCAGGAATTCTTTGCTGCCAGGGCGGCGTTTCTTTTAAGACCAGGATGGTCACAAATCTTCTTTCCTCTTGCAGGAATTTTTTGTTGACAGGGCGGTGTTTCCCCTAAGACCAGGATGGTCTAAACACTTCTCGATTACCGGGTGGCGTTTCTTCAAAGACCAGGATGGTCTAAATAATTTTGATAGCCGGGGTGGCGTTTCTTCAAAGACCAGGATGGTCTAAATAATTTTCGATAATCGGGATGGCGTTTCTTCGAAGACCAGGATGGTCTAAACACTTCTCGATTACCGGGTGGCGTTTCTTGAAAGATCAGGATGGTCTAAATAATTTTTGATTGCCGGGGTAGCGTTTCTTCAAAGACCAGGATGGTCTAAATAATTTTCGATAACCGGGATGGCGTTTCTTCAAAAAGACCAGGATGGTCTAAATACTTTCTTCCGTTCTGTTCAATCTGAATTAATCCATTATATCTCTAGCCAAAAATTACATTTGAGTAATTATCTCCGTCGGTGCCTCCATTATATAGACTGTGACGTATTGAGTACGAAAACTCACAGCCAGGATAGAGGTGTAAATATGTACAATTTATTTACAGAACATTCTAAAAAACAATCTTACATCAAGAGCACGTTTATGCCTTCTGCCTCCAGTCGGGACCCTCAAAATCGGTCCTCCATATGTCCTTTCCAGACGAGTCTATCCGGAACGTAGGGGAACGGGATTCTTCTTCTCCCCCACTTCCTCAGGCAGCAACACCATTCGCTTCTGGTCCTGGAACAACATTCGCTACACCCTTAGGGGTCGATTTTCGCAAAACTCTTTCTAAACAGTTCTCTTCTCTATGAAAGTAAAATGTCTGTCGAAACCAGTTTTCCAGCTTCGGTCTTTTTTAAAGATGAAGCATCATTCATTCCTGAAAGTGTTTTCAATGCTCCCAACTCACATGTATGGGCTTATGAGAAATTACGCTTTGCAACGTTTTGCTTTAAATGTGAGCTCTGAAATTATTGGTGTCTATTTGTTGGGATCTTACTGGCCAACACCCTGATCGGTCTGCAAGAAATACCTAATCTTTATCGAGAGTCAGTGTTACAGACTTTTTGGGGCGTGATTCCTCCACATATCCTCCGAGATATGTGGTTTCAGCATGACAGGCTCCCGCCAATAAATAGCACAGTTGGTATGCGTGATTAGCTGAACCGAACATTTGGAGCTCGAGGGATTGTCAGAGTTGGACCGATTGCTTTGTAACCCAGGCCATGGAAGACTATGTGTACGAGACTCCTGTTGACAGTGAAATGGACCCTGTTGTCCAAATAGTAGCACAGCTATTTCGAAAGACTAAGCTCTGACACTCCAATGACCTGAAAGTAGTCACGTGATCAAAGGAGGGACGAATTTAGCGGGAGAAACAATTAAATTCACACTTCCATCTTGTATGCTGAAGTAGCTTATAGATTATCCCAAGCGTGTTTATATTCATTATTTAAGATAAATTGACTGGATTTTCTGGGGAAAAAGATTATTCAGGATTTCTTTATTAACCACAAAGAAAAAGGTACGATATTAATATTACTGTATAACTTTATTCTTGTCATTGAATGTTTTTCTTTTAAGTCTTGAGAACACGATATAATAAACTGACGCATATATGATAACATCCTTGATTATTTGTAAAAAAAGATATTTTGTTTTATAAGAAAAATTAGTGTTTAAGTGTAAAATTAGTGTTTTGTTTATTCTGTCACAAATCTTATTTAACTGAAAAATATTATTAATAATTTAACGTTAACCTAAAGCTGCACACATTTCATAATAATGCCTCGTTACTGTTGTGTACCCAATTATTCTTCTAATAAACCGGGGCAGCCGTACGTTTCTGTGTTTCGTTTCCCAAAAGATGAACAGTTGTTATACAAACTTGGAAAAAGAAAATTCCTAGGGATTTTAAAAATACTAACAATAGTGTAGTGTGCATTAAATATTTCCCTGAATCTTTCATTGCGAGAAAAGATAAAATTACAGACAAGACTGGTACTGTTATAGAAATACCTAGAGCGTATCCAAAATTATCAGAGAATGCATATCCTTGCATTTTCCCTGGTTTTCCATCCTACTTGAATGAAAAAATTGAAGAACGCTCGGTGACAATGCAACGAAAGGAAAAAATGAAACAATTAGACGAACACACAACTGCTTACTAATTTCATTAAGAAAGACGAAATTACCTGTTTTGAATGTTTAAAAGAAAATCTGCTAATGCGAGAAAATCTCATATCTGATTTCTTATCTAAAAATAATGTTCTAAAACAGGATTGTGAAAGTAGCATAACACTTCTTTTTATTAATTACGATAATTGTCCTCCTACTTTAAAATCCCTGAAAATAAATACATATCTCCCTATTATTATATTTAATAATAATCGTGAATTAAATATATCTTCTGTTGAAAAAATTCTCAATAATCCTCCTAGGTTAACATATTTCATCGAATTGTTAAATATTCTTAATACAGTAAATGTCTTTGAAGAAATCTGTTCCATTAATTCTGTTCCTCATCATGTTATGGCTAATCAATCGTGGGAAAAGCATATTGAAAATTGTAATGATGAAAATTTTGAGGCAGCAAATTTGTTTCATTGCTGTTCAATTTAGTTTGCTTTCGATATTGACTTTCAACATTAATTCCCATTTGATTTTGGCTTTCATAATTAATGTCGATTGTTGATGCGTGTTTGCTTTAATGTTAATTTTGTTTCATTGCTGTTCAATTTGATTCGCGTTTGATATTCAATTGTTAATTATTGATCGTTTGATTTGAATGTTTATTTGTTTAGATGTTTGTTTTAATGTTTTCGGTTTCATCACTGTACCAGTTACTTCGTGTTTGATTTTGTCTTTCATGATTAATGCTGATTGTTGACGCGTGTTTGTTTTAATGTTATTTTTTTATAGCTGTACCAGTTAATTCGCATTTGATATTGGCTTTCAACATTAATATTGATTGATGATGCGTGTGTTTGTTGTAATGTTATTACTATGTTGGTATGGCACTATAAGTGTTTACATAATCAACTATTAAAACACTTTTTTTTATGAAAACACTTATTTTGCATACTGTGCAGTGACCTGTGGAACAGGGTCCTCGCCCCTCACTCTGGAAAGTGTGCTTTAAATATAATATTTAATTCACTAGCTAATGGTTCCACACAGATTAATTTTTTTAAAAAAAAAATAAATGGTAGCTTTAAATGTTAAAAATAATATAATAAATTGACACTTTTATCAATTTTATTTGTTATGTTTAAAGTTTATTTTATCAAAATACACATAGGAGTTAGCATTTTTTGATTCTGAAAAATATGCACTATTTCTTAAAACTGCAATAGTCCGGTTAACAAAAAGAAATTTTCAAAAGGTATATCTTGCTGAAGCTTTTTTCTTATAAAAGTAGAGAAAGCCCGTGCAACGCCCGACCATACATCTAGTATATTAAAAGATAAATTAGGCTACCCAGAAATGTTTAGGGACACTGCAATATTCATCAAACATGTTTTAGATTTCTGGCAAATAATGAATAGTAAAAATCCAACTAAGGGTCAAAATCTTAAATTGAAAAACAGTGTTCCTTTTTCATCAATGGATGATGCTAGATTCACTTTTCTTTTTCAAAATTTGTTCAGTGACTGGACTGCTGTAAAAATTTAAAACAAAATAAACGAGAAGGTTGTTTAAGCGAGGAAACATTTTTTTGCTTTGAGGCATACGGTAAATACCATCCCAGAACTAATAAAGTATCTTTTGACGGAGCAGAATTTCAAATATGTTTTAACTGGAAACTTCCAAACTGATGATTTAGAATTCTGATTAGGGCAATACAGACAAATGCCCGGAGTAAATTATCATGTCACTGTGCAGGAAATTTTGCAAGCTGAAAAAAAATTGCGCATTTTAAAAGTGTGTTAACTTTGCACTCAGATAAATATGGTACTATCTCACTAAAAAATTTAATTTCTAATTATTCAGGTGAGATATTTCATGTTAAAGTAAATATTACTGATTTCAACGAAATATTAAACATTAGATATAAATCAGATGATATTTCAATGGAAGAGTATCAAGCTTTAATGTATATAGCGGGATATTGTGTGCATAATATAAAATTCGAATGCTCCGATTGCAAACATACATTTGTTTTAGATAAGCAGATTAATTTCGAAGCAGAAATGTCGAAGGGACAAAATATTTGAGACTTCTAGATAGAGGAGGTTTAAAAATGCCCACAGAGATATTGTTATGAAAGTCATTTCAATGCAATATTTCATTTTTAATTTGTTAATATCTAAAACATTCGAATCAAAGTTTCTTAAAGTTGATTGCCAATTATCTTGCTTTACAAGCATAACTTGACTTACAAGCATAAACGTATCTGGAACTACATGAGTTGTGGAATGTCTTTCATTCGTTTCATTCACCTTGTGTAAATTGTAACATTCCCCTGCATTTTCATGTTTTAAAAAAAGTATTCGTCACATTTGGGAATATATGCTTAAATAATTATTCAAAAAAGCGTAGTAAAGAAGTTTTAACGGTGAAGGATAACCGAAAAATGAAGAAATTTAAGGCCAATTAAATTATTGTTTGCTTTTTATATTTTTCTGTTTTATTTACTTAAATATTCAATTATCGATTCGTGTGTTATTCATTGTGCATGTATATCCTTGTAATTTTTTTATACTACATACATTTTATGAACATGTTTAATTGTTCACACAACTATTATTTGAGGAAAAATTATTTATTTATTTACGTTATTCGTTTAAATTATTTTCATAAAGATTTTAGCACTCAAAGTGTATAAAATGTTATTTTTTTAAACTTAAAAACTATTGCTTGATTTTTAGATATTTTTACCATAGCATAATATTGCATTTTAATGCATATGCATAAACATAATGTACTTAATAATTTAAGTAATATCTTTACAAATGCAAATGATTCAAAACTTGAAACTAATTAGTACGTTGCCTCATTAATGATATATTCTATGAAAAAAATTTTTCCGATTATTTATAGGTAAGTGTATTTACTATAATGTATATACAATTTTAACGTCCTATATTTGCTATATAATTATTATGGTGTCTAAACTGTTCTTGTCATATGCATTTTTTATGTAATAATATGCCTCAAATACTTTACTTTTCCTATTTTCTTTACAAGTAAATGTTTCTTTTTTATTTTATTGGATTTAAATTATTTTATGTTTTTGAATATTGAATGAATGAATTACTTTAATTGAATATTTTTAACGTATAATCGAGAATGCAATTTTTTTATAATTCTTTGTTTTGTTATGATTTATTGATTCTATGAGCATGAAAAATGTCATTTCAACGGAAAAATGAACTCCCGCAAAATGTTTCTAAACTCACAAGATTTTTTATTAATATGCCTCTAATGCTCTACTTTTCAAATTTTCTTTACAAGTAAATGTTTTTTTTTTATTTTATCTGATTGAAATTATTTTACATTGAGTCAATTTTTTCTTAGATTTTTCTTATACTGTTAGGATCCTTTCATGAGCGATTTTGTCCTTTTTTTCCGGGAAAATGTTATGCATCATTCTAGCGTATTAATTCATAACTTTCATCGGAAAATATTCGAAGTGAGAATTAAAAAAATCAATATAAATGCGGAAATATTATGAGTCTATGACATGAAAAGAAAGAAATGTTCAAAGCTTTATATTCCTCACAGAGCGAGTGCGCGTAGAAAAGCTTTCCCTCCTTTCGTGACGTCATCAAAACTCTGTCGTGGCCTGGTCCTTTCAAGATGGCCTTGATTGTAGCCACCTCAGGCATTGTCCGTGATATGCCAAGCGTTTTTGAAATTGTTCGGTGGTCATTGTAATGGTACTTTGAATCCTGTGTTCGCAATTTCGCGCCCCTACTTTGAACCTGTCCTTTAACTTTTTGAAACAAAAATCGCATTTATTATTACTTAACTGCACTGTTTCCTTGCGTTCACTTTACTTGTCCGTTTTCTTCACGTAGATGACGTTTGCAGACATAATTTCCTTTGTGAAATCTGTTTCCTGATTTATTCCCTACCTTCCCACGAAATTTGCACATTAGTTTTGAATCCCCCTGTATATATAGACAAATGTTTCCATCCAATTAGTTTTAATGTTGTCGAATTAAAATTGAGAGGAATATTGACATCAATTAACAATGATGATAACAATAATAAAATAAAAATAAACTCCAAATTTTTTAAAATAGTAATAGCTCAGGTGTTTCAGAATTTTTTTTTTTAACTATACAAGGTAGATACAAGAAAAGCGAGACTAAGTGTGTAGCTTGAAAAAAGAGTGGAGTTTGTATTAACTGTTTTGGAGAAACCACCCCATGCCCACATGAAACATCCATGTGGCCAGTTTCGCCTTAATCGATCCCGTTAGCTGAGAATATTGCGTCATTGTGAGTTGACCACGTACAACTGCATTCTTCTGAAAAAATGTCGAATCAACATCAAGTTTCTTGTACAACTTAAGAAATCAGCAGCGAAATTATTTCAAGTAGTAACCGAGGCTTATGGAGATGAAATTTTGTATCTGTACACATGTGTTTGAATGGTTCTAGTGGCTTTCAGGGGGAAGGTTATTGCGGAAGATGATTAACCTGCTGGGTGCCAAAGGTCAGCGATTACAGATCAAAATTCATGGTATGAGTAGGTTCCCACTCACATAAGTAGTCAGACTATTGAACATTGAAGTATTAAAAAGGCTTCGTTAAAAAGTTAGTGAAAAAAAGGTCAGAATTGCGGAGTGATGAATGGATGTTGCACCAAGACAATGTATCCTGTCGCATGGTCCCATCTGTCAAGTAGTTTCTGACCAGCAAAAACATTACTGCCATGGGCCATCATCCTTAATTACCTGATTTGGTCCCATGCGACTGGTTTTGAAGTGAAGCTTCTTAGCGTTCGAGAATGTTTTATTTAGAACTGCTAAATCTACGTCGACATACCTATATATATAGGTATGTCGACATACGTCGCATATATATATATATATCCCAATGATTTAATTTTAAAGGATATTTTTCGTTCTTTAAACATCTATAGTATTTATAAGTAAAGGATTTAAAAAAAAGGGGGGGTCAGGCACTTAATTTTCTTTTAAATACTAAAAAATATTGAAATAATTTATTTGCCTGTTCCAGTTATTCTCTCAGAAAGGTACAGATACAGCATATTAAACACGCACACACATAACAGATTTTAAACTATCAGAAAAAATTAAAACAAGTAGAAAAATATTAAAAATAGATTTTAATTTTTTTTTATTATGTAGTTGAGCTAAATATTTTATGAGTTTATACGTATTTCTCCTGCTTTCTTTTTTTTAAAAAAAAATACTTTTATTCTTTTTTTTTACCATTATGGTAGCGCTTTCATGAGTTTTTTTAAAAAAATTATATCCTACTCTAGAAACTAAAAAAAATATATCTTACATAGTTTTTCATGAAGGATGATTGCAATACTCTGTCATTTATCAAAGTATCGCATGAACGAATTCTAGGGGGAGGGTTAGCCAAAATATGTATTAGAATTTTTTTTAAGAGCACATTCATAGTAAAAATGAATATAAATATTTTTAATAAGATAAATTATTATAACAACTACATAGTAATTTTAGTGGAAAATCATGAGCTTATATGAATTTTTGAAGTGAAACTTCTTAGCGCTCGAGAGTGAATCAGAAATTTGCCCAGTTTTGCGTAACAGTGAAAAAGCGAACGGAAGTAGTCTCCCCACCCCCTCCAATCTCCTCGAATCGTCACCATGATGACAGGATAGCGAGTTGGGAGGGAAAGAAGGAGCGGGGACCCAACGTGACTTACGTCATATCCGTGTAAAAGTTCCATGATTGCTCACCTCCGATTGGTCAACTTGCCCGCCTTCCTATTGGGGGTCCTTTTACCCCATACCCGGGAACATCTATCAACGGTTGTATGAGATGCAGTGACATTACGGTTTAGACAAAATAGCTCTTGCAGAAAAAGCGTTCTTTTATTAAATATTTTCTTAGATTGTTTCCTACATAGCGATGTTTTCGGCGGTTAATTTGCTTTTTTTACTTTTATTTGCGTGAATTATTATATTAATTCTAGTCAGAACGCCTAAATCAAATGCACAAAGAGGAAAAGTGTTTCGGGAAAGAAAGAAAAAAGAAAAACTCGCAGTCAAGTCGAAAAAGTGACAAGAAAAAAACAAAAAAAACAGAAAAATATTGCAAATTTATTAAGTGCTACTGCGGAATCTCCATCAGAGTACAGGAGAAAATATCAAGCACGGAAAACCATTGCAAAATACTCTCTTAATTCTCAGTTTAAGGAATAGGAATGCTATTGAGACTCTTCTAATGACTGCACAGATTAATACGGACTTCGTGAACCACCCTGTGCCATTAACTGCAGAGCCCTCAACAATTCTAGTGTGTGTTGGAACTGATGCATGTAAATCAATAATAAATTCTATCTTACGTTACAAAGACTATGATTCCCATAAAAATGTTCACAAAGATTTTCAAAAGCGATTCATTGATAATCGTTCAATTGATACGGGCGTTCAATTTATGATAGATTATGGTTTAGAGATGATTTGAGAACGTCTGTTGCTGAGCACAAAAAATATTTTACAAAATATTTTACCGGGAATTAATTTAGAAGACATATTAAAGCATGCTACAATTGCCGACAAAGTTTAAATAGGAAAAATATACGAAATTTATCAAAATATAATGGTATTGTATATCCAGAAATTCCAGGACATTTTTCTACTTTGGATATGGTATCAGAAAGACTCATTTAGCCATGAATACCTTTCATGCAAATTAGGTGATTGAGACGTGTGATGGGTCAATTTGGAATATTAGGGTAAATAATCACTGTTCCAACGTCGCCAAAGAAGTTTCACTTCTATGCCAGAAGGCCAGAATTTCCTAATTTAGAATCAGCCCCTGAGACGGCTTGGAATTTGCGAGTCCCCGGACCGGATGTGGTGAAATTCCTTTTGGTGGGGTGCGTTAATAAAGTTCCCGCGTTAAGAAAGTTCACTAAACCCATAAATTGTGAGGTGGTGTAACACTGCGCTGGTCTCTGTACCAATTAGAGACAATTACAGTGGACAAGACAAAGAGTCCGCTCTAGGATTTTTGTGTGAAAAGTCGCAAAATAAACGGGAAGCACCCGATTTTTGACACAGAGGGCCGATCCCAGAGCTGCAGACAATCTCAAAAAACTCCGGAGACTCCGAGCATCAACCATGTTCATTCCCTTGCACTTTCCCTCACTCAAACTAAGTTAATTTTTGATCTTCTTGTAGTGAAGTAAATTTCCATATACTTGTGCTTAAAATAAATTAAATAATGTTTCAAAACTATACGATCAGTGTATGATTTAGTATGAGATGAGTGTTTTAATTTTAGAATTAGTTAACTTATTTAATGGTCATGATGCGATGGGAAATTAGGAATCTGGGTTCAAAGTTTTAGAAATTAAATAAGTTTAAAATAGCGTCGCATCATTTAATATTGTAGTCAAGTTGCTTACGTAATTTCATTTGCTATCCGTAAAAGTAAAAATCATTTCTCCAATAGGCTACATACCTTAACTCTTAAAATATGAGAAAAATAGAAAATCCAAGTCTTTTTTTTTCTGTACATTTTGACTCAGATTTTTCACACAATATACTTTTTCTCATTTAAAAAACTGTCATTAAAATGTTGTTGGCCATTTTTTTCTTTTTGTCTAAACTAAACAGGAAATCATTAATTAGTTCCATTTCATATTCACATCTTATTTAATACAAGTAAATCCCTTAAACCAAATTATCTCAAATACAATTCATCTCTTACATTGAGCAGTGGACACGGTAGCCTAATGGTGGACTCGTGGCTAGCATGTCATAAGTTCGAGCCTGGTGCCGCTAAAGACCCGCCGTGTAGAGGGGATCGTTGCATGTTAAATATGTCGAGGCTTAAACGTCCTCCCATTGGTTTGGTGGGGAAATTCGAAAAGGGGGTTTCTAGTTCAGGTGTCATCCTGGTCACTTGACCAGGGATCATAATTACGAGCTCGGTCACCAATACATATGTAAATAGACTCTATCACTCCCTCTCACCTACGTTGAGCATGCTTTTCAACAATACAAAGGAACTTTTAACATAAATCGACCAAGTTGACTTATCTCATTTATAAGCCGTCTGCTACATTAATTATGTTTTCACATAATACAAGGGAGCTAACTCTTAATGTAGGTAAGTTGCAAAAACCAAATTTACTTATCTCAATTACAAGCCGTTTTTCCAATATTCAGCATGTTTTCCAATAATACATGGGAACTATTAATACATGGGAACTACTAATTAATTAAGTTGCCAAAAACCAAATTTACTTATCTCAGTTGCAAACAGATCTCCTACATTTAGCATGATTTTCAATAATACAAGGGAACTGTGTTCAAGTAATATTAAAACAGAATTTCTGTAACAAAAATACTTTGCTAATATAAAATATTTGCTAATTTTAAATTTCCTCCAGTAAATCTGTATAAGGTAATTGGAAGTTCAATATTATTTTGGAAATATATGCTTTCTTATGTGCTTAGGCAAGCCGTTTTATATAATGAATTTTACATACGTATTTTTAACTGATGGGACGAGCTGTCTCAACCCGGATGAAACAAGTGTAGTTTGAGTCATTGAAAAAGTAGACATTGTAATAAAAATAAGGCTTTTATTTCAGACGAATTGCAGGCTGGATGGCGTAGTTGGGTTTGTCGCTGGCCTACTGCACCTAAGGTGTTGGGTTCGACCCCGGCCCAAGTAGGTGGATTTTCATGATGCAGAAGATCGACAGTGACAAGTGTAGTTTGAGTCATTGAAAAAGTAGACATTGTAATAAAAATAAGGCTTTTTTATTTCAGTCGAATTGCAGGCTGGATGGCGTAGTTGGGTTTGTCGCTGGCCTACTGCACCTAAGGTGTTGGGTTCGACCCCGGCCCAAGTAGGTGGATTTTCATGATGCAGAAGATCGACAGTGTCCATATCGTATGATTATACTGCTGGTAAAAGATCCTTTGAGTGCCTGTTTGGCTTAGGTGCTTCCGGCAAAATTAAATTCCTAGAACAAGTTCGCATCAGCAGAGCTCAGGTGCCTCCCTCTGGGGAGAAAACGGGTGTCAAAATTCCTTGCTGTAATTGGTATAGTCTATATAGGTGTCGCACTTAAAAGTGATACCAGCTCCTTGGGAATGTACAAGGTCTGCAATGTTAAAGATATCAATCCACAGCCCCCCATTGTAAAAGAAAACAGACTAATCAATTTATAATTAATTCAAATATAATAGCCTTGGTGACAATCCTAATTAAATTCTTAATCTAAGCTTAAAAGATTATATAATCGATACTTATCTCTTGATCTACTAGTAGATCACTTGTCAGCTCTTTTCGAAACTGCTACAATCCTTTTCAAATCATTTTTTTATTATTATTTGCACTTCTCGGAATGGCACTTATAGATAAAATGATAACTTCAGGATGAACGACTCACGATTCACGATTAACTTTAACTCAGTTCTTGCCATGGTTTAAACAGCATTTACATTAACATAACATCATATCTACGGAAGGCGGTTTTAAACTCAAACCACAGTTAAAGAAGAATTTCCCCTAGAAGATTAGTCGAAGGACCGCGAATACTAATATGAATAAAATTGGTTCTGTTGGATATTAAGAGCTCATTTAATTTCGCTTACTTCCGCCACTCTCCGACGAGTCGTCCATAAATTTTAATGAGAATGTTAGGAGATGAATTTACAATTTTTGGAACCAGCCAGAAAAGAAAATATAAAATTGTTCGAAAAAAATTAATTAATACAGATTGTTGTATTTTAAATTTGAAAACATTGTTAATGTATTTTTAAAGTGTTGAGAAAATGAAAAGTTGCTTTGTTGTGATTTATTGGATTACGTATTTATGTCACTCTGTAAATAATGTTTTATTTCCCAATATTCAAATGTATTTTTAAAAGAAAATATTGAAAGTTTGAGAAGCACTGCTGTAATTAGAGCAATAAATATATTTTCACTTCTTATTCATGTCCTGTCTTTCTTGCGCTTTGTGTCGTTCCTGACACGCCGGGAAAGTGCTTCCGACCCTGCATTGCTATGAGATTTCCCATCGTCTAGGTCAGGAGTACTCAAACTTTTTTTTCTGCTGGGCCACATACATATATCAGCTATTTCGCGCGGGTCACATACATATGTTAGTTATTTCACACGAGCCTCAACATGAGGCTAAATGAAAGGGGGGAGAAATGCTTTAAGAACAGGATAACATAGGAAATTTAAAATGTGGAAAATTGATCAAAATATTATCATTCCTGTTTTGCTTTTTTTTATTTATTATTTTTCATACTTTTGTCTCTAACACTAAATTAGAAGCATTTAAGAAACACTCCTTCACATTTTCTGCATCAGTAAACGCTTTCATATGATTATCAATAATATAACAAACTTCAAAGTATGTCTTTGTTACCGCTGTGATATTACCACCGACTGATTGATTGATTGATTGATTGAATATTAACGTCGCACTGCTCAGCTACACGAGGGCTTTATTATCACCGACAAAACACTTTGTTGATGTTGCAAAGATTATTCAAGAAAACCTATGTATCACCTCTTGAAAGAGATCTTCGAGAAAAAGTGTCATTGAATGATTCATGTTTATTGGTATTTTTTAAATACAGCACTTTCGTGACAAAACAAACAATTTCTATCCCCCCCTCCCTGTTTGTTTTTCGCTGCAAAATAGTCAGCCTCCCAATTGTCTTGAGACGATATATTTTCTTCGAATATTTTTCGCTTACAAGATATGAAAGGTAGTTAAAAATGAATTCCACCTATAAAATTGTTGCTACCCCACTGTTGTCTGTTATCACTAACCGTGACCGTTCCAAATAGAAAAAGAATATCAATTCGTACCCGTACGACATCGACAGCAAAAGGCAAAAATTATGTATTGAATTTCTTGACAAAGAATTTCCACCAAATTTTTAATACAACGTTCTTAAATAAGTGAATTTCTCAGAGCAATGGGCCATGACCGAGCTACTTAAAAAGTCTCGGTGGGTCGCATGCGACCCGCAGGTTAAGTATCGCTGGTCTAGGTCAGGGATGGCGAACCAGTGGCACGCGTGCCATTGATGGCACGCGACACAATATTTTGGGCACGCCACCGATCAAAACGGTTTGCGCTTTAATTCAAAATAACTAAGTTCAATATGATGTATAACGAGAAACATGAGTGATCGGTCACAGTTTTCAGCGAGATTTTCTCAGCTCGAAGAATTATCGGAAACGCTCAAGTTTTTTATGTACCTTGATGAGACTTCATTTAATAAACTGGATTTGTCCCAATTTTATTGGTTGTAAATTGTAAAAATTGAATTGAAACTCTCTGATTGATTTCCAGTCTAGTTCAATAAGGATTCAAGAATTTGTTGAAAAAGAAGAAAGTTAGAATTGATTAAAACATAAAGATTAATAAGCAATATAAGTAAAAATGCTTGTAATGAAATTTTGGAAACAAGGAATTCGATTCCAGATACATTTAACTACTTGAGAAAACTGGCTCATACTATTTTAACCATATTTTCATCTACTTATGCCTACGAGTCATTATTTTCAGAGATGAAAAAAAAAATAACAATAAAGACTCACTTAGAAACCGTTTGGAAGATGGCTCCAATTCAGCTTGCATTTGGGTAAAAGCAACATCTTACTATCCTAATACTAGTTATTTGTCATCTAATCTATCACTACAGAATTCACAATAATGTTACTTTAATTTCAATTACATGTATAAATAAAAAAAATTATTACTATACTGTGCAAAATATATTTTTTCGTTGCAATTAAAGAGTTTTAAGTTGTTAGTATTTAGTTTTATTATTTTCTCAATAATCACAAGTCAAAATTATTTGACGGCACGTCTATGCCTCCTTAAACATTTCTTAAAGAAAAAATGGCCCGTTCATCCAAAAAGGTTCGCCACCCCTGGTCTAGGTTATACTCTATTCGTCCAAAAAGTAGTCTGATACACCCTATATTAACCACACAACATAATCCCACTGAAGAAATATTATTTTTATTACATGATAAGCTTTTGTAGTATTTTTTTTAAATTTCCAAAGTGTAATATTTTATCTATGATAAATAACACAAATTAAGGCCAGAAGAATAAAAATAAATGAAGACCAAATGTTTAAGTTTCATCTCTATTCAAATATGTAATGAGGAAATATTGGTTTTACATAAAGACACATGCACATAGCTTATTCTACAAATTATTTTATAGTTGTTAAATTTTTAATTAAAAAGTGTTTTTAATACTAGTTTGTAAAAAGATTATTCGTTGTTTATCCACAATAACATTCGCCCCATAGCAGATAAAATCTCTTAAAGCTCATTAAAAAGTACCATTAAAAGCTCTTTTAGTTATTCTAATTTTCCTCATAAACTCATATAAATCATATTCCGTGATATGAGAAAAATAGAAAATAAGCTACGGTTGAGCCTGCTTTGATAATTGAATTCTGAAAATTAGCTCATAAAGATTAAAACTTCTCCGCTCGTAAAGATAAAATCACCCTATTTTATCATTCGTTTATTTCTGCACACAAACATCAGTTAAAATATATTGTGAAGAACAATATCAAACCACAAGTAAAAAAAATATAAATTACGTGAATTTAATAATGTATACTGTGTCAGATAAATTAGAAGAAATTGATTACTAGTTAGAAAACTTTATAAGGCAATTTTAACGGAATTATATTTTTGTAAAGAGAACATTATGTACTTATAAGGTAATTAAGATTCTAAATTTACCAAATATAATTAATGTATCCCATTGTGATTAATTACTCAAAGGGATCCTTAATCCCCCATTACAAATTATTAAGGCACGTAGGGGGAAAATATGCCAAAACCACTACTCAAGGAAGTAGAACCAGAAGCCCCTACAGCAGCGTTTCTCAAAGTGTGGGGCGCGTCCCCCTAGAGGGAACGCGAGCATATGGCAAAGTCACAAACAAAAGATTATTTAAGAAAATTATTAATTTATAAAAAGTAAATAAACAAAATGCATTCTAACATAATAAAACATAAAATACACATTTACACGGATATAATACACTTATAAATGTATCAGTACTGTACAATGTATTTTATAGCTAATTTAACAATACTAAGTAAATAACAAGTTTAATAACTACCACTGACACTACGGGCTTGTTCATATAAAAATTTTATCCAAAAATTAATATTTATCTTAATAATTTGTACGGTTTATAATTAACCCCTTAACACAAACGATTAAAAGTTACGCAATTTGCTCCTCAATGCCACCGTTTTGCAAGTAGGCACGCGTATGTGATGTATTGGGGGGGGGAAAGGAATAAATAAGCAAATCCTCTGAAGTAAATAAATCCTTCGTTAACACTATCAAGGTCCTTTTACTGCATTCCAAGGTCTTCGGAATAATTTCATGGATAGCAGTGTACAGAAAAGATCGTACTTCTGAAAGACGTATATATACGTCCGGGGCAATTATCGCTTTGGTTGAGCGAGATGTTTATGAACGACGGTGACCTTTAATAGATTAAATATGTGTTATACCATAAGCGTTGAAGTATAGTATTATTGAATTCAATACATAGCTATTGTATGGAGGGGGAGGGGGCGTGATGGAAATTATGATTAAATGGTCGAAAATAATGAAAGTTTGAGAAGCACTGGTCTACAGGGAAGTACAGTTAATGCGTACACGCTTAAGACGAAATATCGGTTAACACGAAATAATACAACGGTCCCAACAAAATACTATGTATTTTCATGCATTTTATCTCTTAACACGAAACGAAAATCGCTTAACACGAAAACATTTCGCTTCTGGGAATAAACACTATACGGAAAACACCAGCCGCGCAGGTGAGGCTTAAGAGGGGTTTGAAATGAAAGCGAGGTGTTCTCACATGTTTCGTTAAAATTTTAAAAGGCTTAGAAAAACGCTAAAAATATTTAAAAAATACTTGAAGTTACAATTATGTGATATTTAAGAAAAAAATTTGGATTAAATTTAATACAAAGATAAGATTTTTTATAAAAATATCTGTTTTCAAAAACTTATTTTTAAAAATTGTGTAAATTTACTGTGTGCATATGTTTCTTAAATGCAATTGTGTATACTGAAGTGACATTTTTGAAATATTCTTAAAACATTTAAATATAAAGCAGTTATCGTAACAAAAAATTACAATTTTTAATAAATTCATAATAATAAATGTTCGGTGAACTAAAAGTTTGTCTTTAAAGAAACTAATTATTATATTTAAAAAAATTCACTTCAGTATAAATATAATGTCTAATTAATATAAATAAAAATTTCAGTCTTTATGTTTAATAGAGTTTCTGAGAAAAAGGTATGAGATGATACATTAAATGTGATGTTTGTTGTCTTTGCGAGAAGCTTGTTACATACATAAAAATACATAAATTTCATGTTTAAGAACATAGAAATAGTTTTATTTTGTCTGTTTTAGAAATCATTTGTCCAGTTTAAAGTAACTTTTGAAGTTTAAAACTTAGAAACTGTCTGCAATAACAAGACCTAATGATAATATTGCGAAAACCAAACGAAAACTTAAGAAACGTCGTATAATCAGGTATTTTTAAATACCATCTCAAATTCACACCCAAACCATATTGATGCATTTTCACATTATATTTATGATGCTTGCTGTTCAAATTTGATATCTGTAATGTATGAAAGCTACAAATTGTTTAAAACTTGATTAAGAATTTAAGAAAATTTTGATGTTTTCTCGTTAAAAAAACTGAAAAATGCTGTTCTGGGCAATTTAGAACTTTTTTTGTTTTCTATTTTATGCAAAATAAATTGCAAAGATGCTAATGTTTAATAAAATGGGACAAATACATGTTGTAATTCATTATTTTTGTGATAAAGTGGCACTTTATAGCGAAAATTCAATTTTCTCAAAAATGATGTTTTTAAAACTGTATTCATGTTTTCTCAGAATATAATGTATGAATGTAATGGAGTTTTTCCCCTTATGTTACTTATATGTAACTATATATATTCCTGTGAGTTTTTTGAGGATTTTCCCAAAATATTTGACTGGAGTCCATATATCGTGACCAAAAATGTCAATTTCTTAAAAAATTCATAGTGATATTTTTATGTTACATGTTTTTGAGAAAACTAAACAATATATTTTAAATATTTCACTTCATTGTAAATATTAATGTTTATTTATTGTTTAGACAAGTTTTTAAGATTTAATATTCAAAGGTTTTTCATTAATAGCTAACTAATTATAACTCAGATGTGTAATGCTTTTTGTCGTTGCGAGAAGCTTGTTGCATGCATAAAAATACACAAATTTCATGTTTAAAAACATAAAAACAGTTTTATTTTTGACTTTTTTAGAAATCTTTTGTACAGTTTAGAGAAAATTTTGAATTTTGAAACTTTTAGAAATTGTGTTTGCATGGGAACATACAAATCCATAGTTAAATTTTTCTAACGTCGTAAAATCACATATTCCCAAATCATGACTTTTACATATTGATACATGTTTACATTATATTTATGATGTTATAAAGTCAAATTTGACATTTGTAATACATTGAAGATAAAACTCTTCACAGATTGTTACATAATTTGTGAAAATTGATGCAAAATGCTAAAAAAATCTCGTTGAATAAAAAACTGAAAATTACTATATATGTATTTTCTGAACATTTTAAGGCTTTCTTGTTTCCTATTTTATGCTTAAAAAATTAAGAAGATACTAATGTTTAATAAAATAGGCCAAATACATGTTGTAATTCATTATTTTTGTGATTAAGTGCCTTTTTACACTTAAAATGCAATTATATCAAAATGATTGTTTTCAAACTTCGTGTACATTTTTCAAAGAATCTAAATAATTAATATACTTGCAATTTTTACTGCACATAAATAATATGTAACTATATATAATAGAGCTACTTTCTTGGAGATTTTCCCACAATATTTTGCTCAGAAGCAGTTATCGTAAAAAAATGACACTTTTACAAATTTTAAAGCGATACTTTTACGATGAATTTTTTTGAAAAAAGTAAATAATATATTTGAAACATTTTACCATTATTTAAATAAAAAAGCCTAATTATTATATAGCCAAAATTTGAAGTTTTTATAATTAACAATTTCTGAGAAACAGGTTCCTAAAATGGCTCAATTTAACATTGTCGGTATAGGACCTACCAACTGCTCTTAAAGATCATTTGCAAGCAGTCGCTTGTCCTACACGACAGCCGAAGTAATAACTAATCACTAGTAGACCCTTCATGGTCAAATCAATGCTACTCTTCAACGGTAAAAACAAAACTAATTAATTGCTAATCAAAACTACAGTCACTTATTTTTGGCAAGTGACTCCTATTTATAGGTCTCACGGAGTTTCTCGAAAAATGCGCTTGCGTCACAAATTGTGTTATTAAAAAATTTCTCCCGTAATTTCCAGAAGAATCCATAGGGTCACGAACTTCTCAAAAAAGATCCCCAAGTCACCAAAATGGTCACCCAAACTTGGCTCTATCGCTAAGTTTCCATTAAGGTATCCGACTACGTTCGGAACCGGGATTTGCAAAAGCGCATAAATAGATAATATTTATGATATTTAGTGTCATTTTTAGATTAGAATACGTGTATAAAATTGTTTTAAGAATATTATTATAATAAAACATTTTTTAAATACAATATTTTGACAAAAAATGAAATAGAAAAACCTATTTTTAAGACGTTCTCCTTTTATGAAAAATGCTTCTATAATAATAAAATTTTGCCTGTATAAAGCTCAGACCTCTGTACAGAGCATGAACTAAAATTTTTGAAATATGTATCTTAGAAGTGGATTTATCCATATTTTAATACAACAGAGGGGAGAAATTAGAAAAAGAAGCCAATAATTATTTTAATTGGTAGTAACTCTGAAAATAATATGAAGTTTTCAAAACTCCTTCTTCGTGCCTTCTGGAGAAGTCTTTACTTTATATAAGCAAAATATTATTATTATAGAAGCGCTTTTCATAAAAGGAGATCGTTTTGAAAATAGGACATTCTAAGTTAATTTTTTGCCAAAATATTGCATTTAAATAAATTTTTAGAGTAATAATATTCTTAAAACAATTTCATATACGTATTTTAATCTAAGTGGCACTAAATATCATGAAATTATCCATTTATGCGCTTTTTTTAAATAAAGTTTCCGAACGTTGTCGGATAACTTAAACCACGGAATGGCGTTGCTTGCGAATATTACAATTTTAACATTAAATAAGTACAACATAGAGTAATATAAACGTATTACACATCCAAATACAAATTAATTACACTTATTTAAACATTATTTACAAAAAATTCGTAACAATATTACTAGCTGAAATCTTTTTAGAAATATACTTAAATAAAAATAACTGCTTTATAGGTTTTATTTGATCTTACGTGATTCTGTCGCGCTACCAATAGCAGAAAATGATTAAACCATTCTTTCTTTTCTATATTGAATTTACAAAAGCTAACAATTTCTCCTCCTCAAAAGAGAATAAAGTCAAGAACACATTAATAGAAATCGCATAAGCAGAGTATTCATTCTCCGATGCCTGTCACTTTTGAATAAACATTAAAGTCGAAACACAACATAATTCTTTCTCCCAGACAATTCATTTTTATTCGCAAGCTGTTCACTTAGAATTTCGATTTTTCAAAAGATGGGAATTTAATGTCTCGAGAAATCTGCATACGATCAAAAGAAAATGTACTTTTGATCATATGGTATTCTCATCTCCTTTTTTTTTGCTTTATTTAACAATCTCTGAAGTAAAAGAGACTGCATTTTTCAATCAACATTGACAGAAAGAAGTTTTACAATGCTGGTAGATCTGAGAATGAAGTATATATTTACTTTTTAGAATACATTTAAGGGGACTTGGCGCCCTTTGAGCAAACTTCTTTATTTACGTATTTAAAAATTATGTTTTAGCATTTTATACAATGTTTCTATTTAAGAAAATGTTACCAGATGAAAATTTTCATATATTATTCACACACAATTTTTTAAAAATTTTAATTTTTGAAGAAAATTGGGAAAAATGTTAAAATCCTACCCCTTTGTAAAATTAATTTTTGACCTGAAGTTTTTTTATAATACTCTTATGGATGATCTAAACAACTTTAGGGATCGATTTTAGAATAACTTCATTCGTTTCGAGAAAAAAAATAAAATGTTCATATACAGGCTAAAAATCAACGAAAAGCCAACATGTCTTACATTTTATTTTTTTAAAAAAGTATTCAGTTTATAGCAAAAACGGGATTCCCTAATTTTATTACATGCTTTATTTTCAACACGCAAGAAAAAAATGGAAGTGATTGGTAAATAATTGCCGAAGGAGTAGCATTTTGAATGCACTAAGGTTTCGAAAAGCACAAACTGAGAAAAACAGGTTTAAAGTTTATAATTCTGAAAAAATAATTATTATAAGCTTAATTAAACTTAAAATACCACTTTAAGATATTAGTTATACGTTTTTCTTTAAAATAATTGCATTTTCATATTTTTTCAACCCACACATTTTTATAAATGATCAACTTTTAGAGAGTACTAATTGCCCATGAAAATTCAAGAAAAATGTTAAAAAAAAATTTTTTTCTGTCACGACAGAAATTTTAGCTGTTTTTCTTCTTATAATATTAAAGTATTACATTTGTATGAAAAATATATTAGGAAGAAGAACTGAAATTATAAAATTATTAATATAAAATGCCTTAATTTAAAAATTTTACATGCACACATTTCACAAGGAAGAAAAATTACATTATTGTATTGCCTCGGAAATATTCTGCTTTTAATACTACACATTCTTTTTTATAGTTATTATTTCTATTTCTAAAATAGATTTTTTTTATCATAAAGCATTTTTTAGCTTTTTTTTCTAAAAACGGGGTGTGGCTGAATTGTCTAATTTGTTTTCAAATGAAGTTTTAGTCAACTTCTAACTTTCCGACATGTACAAGTGATATATCAATCAAAAGATAATAATGCAAAGAATAAGATTAAATGAAAATAAAAAAAACGATAGGTTTGTGATTTTTAGGGTACCAAGTCCCCTTAAGATGCTGTTGGCTTTCGATTGTAGCACTGAAGCAAAGGTTTAAAGTATAACTTATTCAGGCTAAAGGGATTGACTACTTTAAGTCATTCACAGTTATATTCTTAGGGAAATTAAAGAGCATTCTAGCCGTCTGGGGCTGTTGTTTTTGTTAACGAATTATGCCTAACAACTTTTTTCAAATGTCTGTTTTAAATAATGATGAAATTTATTTTTAAAAAAGTGTGGAGTACTATATATAATACCTATGCTTAGTAATTAGAGAAAATACGAAAAGGAGGATGTGTTTCAGCAACTTAACTGGGAATATTTTTTAAGCTATAGACTCAGTCCTTGGAAATTTTGCGTCCTACTTTGCTTATACTCAAGTGTTAAATGCAAACTATCAGCTTTATTAAGTTTAAAGGAACTTGGATTTAATTCAAAATTGGAATTCATTTTACAACTAAAAAAATAAAATTAGTCCCTTTTTGCTGATAAGGCAGACCAATTAATCTTGTAGTGACGCGTTCCAAATTTAACGAGCCAAACAAATAATATAAGACTATACATAAAAAATACAAATTATATATATTTTTAAAATCTTTTACGAATGAGAATTTCTTTTCTTTATGTAATGTTTATCAACAACTATTCTTATTGTTGTCTTTTTTTAATTTAAAATTTGTTTGGAATCCTTTATAAAAAGAGCTTCTATACTCTAAAAGAACACTGTATAAAAACTATTTCTATGAATTAATTACATCACGATTTTTTTATTTCATGAATTTGTTTATTTATTAAATTTATGAATAAGCACAAAAATCTCTTGTATTTCAATCTCTCTCTTTCCATTCACCACGCTCTGTGTGTGGGGGGGCAGTCTATCTCTGTCTTTTTAAAAACTAGCTTAGAATAATATTCTTTTAAGTTTTACTGAAAGTTTATATAACTGCCACCTCATCACATAAGAAACGTAATTTGCAGAATAGTATTTTTTATCAATTGATCTTTTCTGGAATAAGGACAAATTTTTTAGTGTGCTGCATTGAGTAAAGTTAAGATGGTAGTCGGGGTAGCTGGAATGAGAATGTTTTAAAAAAACTATGTTGTATAAGTAGTTTTTTTCTCATGCAAAAAGTTCCTTTTTTATTACCGATTCTACTTAAAGTACACTGTGGAACACTTTTTAAATTTGAAGTTTCGTTATAGTAATATTTTAATATTCAGTTTTGTTTTAATTTCATTAAAATGTCTCTTGCATGGACGTGCGCTTTAACTCATATTGGTACACGTTGTAACATGCCGACACATGCACTTTCCCAACAAATATATATATATATATATATATATATATATATATATTATAATGAATACTTTGCTTAAAAACCATAAAACCGTTTTGTCTTAGCTTGAAAAAAAATTAATGTTTGAGTGACAATTATATCCATGTACTAATGTACAATTTGAAAAGATGTGAGCTGTGTTCCTTATAATTTCAATAATTATCAAGCAAAATGTGCATAAAGAATTGTAAAAAATTTTTCAAAAGATTTTACCTTTTTTAAGTATTACTAATATTTAAAAAAATGCTTATTTTAGGAACTACAAATAAAAGGACCTCGTTATGTTTTAAAACCTGTATTTTTCTTAATTTTTGAAAATGCATTATTAATTATAATAAATCGTTATGTTTATTTTTTTAACAAATGCGCCGCATAGAAAATCCTTCACCTTATTTTTTCCGTTTTATGGAAAATTTTAAATATTTTTAAGATGAGGATATATTTTCAAAAACTCTGTAATAAAGAAAAAATAAAGTGATTAACAAAGACAGTTAAAATAAAATTATTTTTATAATTAACATTTTAAAGTTCCTAAGAAGAAAAATATAACAAATTTAGTGCATAATCATTTACATAGATATCTTCTAATTTTTTAAATACCTCTTCTACTTCCTCGAAACCAATTTTTCATTACTGAAATGCTTTTTTATATATACGGATTGTTTTTATTTAAATTCACAAACTCGACAGTGAAAGCATGCCAATCAATGTTATATAATGCCCTTTCAAAATAAAAATAAAAACTATCTTTTTTACTTGCATTCACACACTCGTGTACTTTTACTAAACTGTTATCATTTTGACATACAACGTAATCTAATTTCTGAAACGATGAAATATTATTTACTATAAATTTAGTAATGCATTTGCAAAATGCGTCGGTAAGTTCGTTAAGTCCGTATGGATTGTCTGCATCATAATTAAAAGAACTTTCACTTTCAGGAAGACGATCCACTTCAGTCTGTACATATTGATAAAGCTTGTAGGCTAACAGTTTGTTTTCCACACATTCATAAGAATCACACAGTTTTGTCAAATTTTCACCGTTGAGAAGGACCCTTCATGGAAGAAATTGGAAAGAAGAATATTTTCTCTGGAATAGTTTCTTGGTAATCAAGGATACATTATCTTTATCCGATTGGTTAAAAAGACAAATGATTTTTTAACAATAATTGCACTCTCAAAATTTTCACGAGGACAAAAACTGGAAAGTTGGCTATGAAAAGCATTCCACACTTCTGGTTTCAGGGACATTCCGTCTTTGATAGGGTATAAAATACCCTATCATCTTGTACTTAAAGTCGAATATTCGTTTTTCCTTTTGAAAAGTATTCACCAAAATGAAAAATTAGTCCTCCTAAATGAAACATATGTTTTGGTAGGTTGTCTATGGTAAGTTTGTTAGCGTTACAAGGCAAACATCCAAATTTTCATTCAAACGCATTTTCTTAGACGTATTAATTAAAGATTCACAACTAGGCTTCCCGTTGGATTCAGCATAAATAGAAAACATAGTCTGGTAAAATTTAAAAAGAAAAATAAATCGTTGTATACAAAACACCTAACCTAAGAAAATTGAAGTATAAAATGAAAGTTTTACAAAGTTACCAGTTTATATCACCATTTCTTCGTTATACTTTGTTCAGTCAATTACACAGTATTCAGAAAAAATATTACGTCATTTAAACTAATCAGGTTAATTCACGTGATCTCATCTACCCTCCTCATTAACCAATGGTAAGGTATTTTATCAGAACTTTCTTGTTTGTACATGGCAAAACAAATTATCTGTATTTCCAGCATTTCAATGGGTTTTCAGAAAGAAAAGATAACCCTTATCAAAATATCTTAGAAATTCCACGTGTTCTTTCGAAAAAAATCGAACTGCATAATCAATTGTACTAACAATAAAAAAAATTTTTTTTTTTAAATCTTGAATGAACTTAAGGTTGATCAAAGCATTTATTTCATAAAAGTAATTCCTTTAGTATTATATCTAACTACTGAAATAAAATAGGGTGACTTCTGTATAACAGTTGTTAGAATAACATTTAAGAAATGTGAAAATAATATTTTAATTAAGTAGGAGAGAGATGCTTTATGCATGAGAGAATTTTAAATAACACTAAAAAAATAAATATAAAAAGAAATGATAGTTTTAAAGAGATTAAAAATTATGGAATAAACACAAATAACACATATTTTCATAGGTTTAATAATAAAGATTTATTGATTCAGAACATGTTGAGTAAATTTTATAATAAATTGTAGTAATAAAATTTCAATGAATTTGCAGAAAAGAGAATTGATAAATGTATATCGTAATCAAATGCAATAACAACGCATTGAAAAAAGAAATAAGTAGAGAACAAGAATTGAAAGAAAATGAAATGTTATAGAATTTATTTCATTTAGAAAAGTAATATACCTCATGAAAGATTTACCGTAGATGATAATGGAAATACGAAAATATAGCCATGGTAGAAAGAGAGGGGGGTTAATTTTTCGATTCAAAATTATTGATGAATTTGATATTCTAATTTACGAAATATATCTATCCATGTAATTTATACACATATTCATATTATAAAAATAGAGTGAAAATTTAGTAAGCCACTAGTAATTTAGTAATAATAGTAGAAAATTTAGTAAAAGAATTTTATTTTAAACCAGTATGAAAGATGTTCTTAAACTAATTGAGCTAGATCTTGCCCACCTCGTTACAATGCAATAGGTATGCTTAAAAATGAGTCAGCAGCCCTTACAATTGCTTACTAACCTTAATAATAATATTTTATAAGTAGTTATTCAATGAATGTCTATGATCTATAACAACAATTTTAAGGTAAAATTATCTAACAATTTAGAAAAGTATCGTAAATTTTATATTATAGTAAATAAACCTGATAAATTCACTTATGCTTAAATATCTAGATATTATTATGTAAAAATCGAAAAAGAAAAGGAAGAACAATAAAAAAGGGGGTATTCAAACAATGTTGGGAAGATGGTTAGAGCTTATTCCAAAAATTTAAAAAAAAGTATGCGTTCTTATTAAATGATTGCCTTCTTCTAATCCTTCCTTCCACCCACCCCCTTATCTACCACGTCCACTACATTTCTTGTTATCATCACCACAATCTTATCTCTACCACCACTTTGCAGAATCCCCATAACATTAAAATGAATCTTTTATATGCAACTATTCAATGAATGAACAATTATTTTAATGTAAAATTATAGCACAATTTAGAAAAAGTTGTATAAATTTTATATTATTGTAAATATACCTGATCAAACCATTTATGCTGAAATATTTTTACATCATTATGTAAAGCTCAATCCTAAATTAAAATGAAATAATCTGTAAATAATATATTTCTTCAAACACCTCCCACCCCTTTATCTATCACCACCACCACTACGCAGAATCCTCTATCTACCGCGTCCACCCCATTCCCTGATGTCACCACCACAACCTTGTCTCTACCTCTACCACCACTATGTAGAACGAACATTTATGTACTACTATATATAAAGAGATATATATATATAAAATTGCCCTTATAACTTTTATCTTATATCTTACTCTTTATCTTTGTCATCGGTCCATGACAAATGTGCAAAATTTCGAATTAATATTATCTTTAAAAGTGTGTAAAAAACGAGTTCAGAGAATCCGCTAAATACAAGTGAAGCTTATAAAAGCGTGTTAATTATACTCGTAACACAGAATGAGAACAACGCCAGCTGAGTTAACTGAAAGTCAACCGCAGTTGAAGAAGTACCATACCAGAGCTGAGTATAGAATGAAAGAGAGTATGAATGACGACTCTATCTACTTCCTACCAGCCATTTGCCACAATTTGTTTTCTGAATACAGCGTAAAAGAGGTGTCTAATCACGTCTCAGACGAGCTGCTCTTTTGGCGAGAAATCAGTGGAGAATACTGATTAAGGAAACAGATGAACCATTTTGTAGATCAAATTAGTTTATTCGTCAGGCATTCATAAAGGAAAGAAATGGAGGGCCACAGGCAGCATCACATTATCTATGTACCGTAATTTGGGGTGCCATCACGTACGATGGCACCCAAAAACAAGATGTGCATTGTCGCTTGGTGGAGCATTCCACAGATGCGGCGGGATTGGACCTGCTACCACGTCGGCACTACACTCGTACACGGTGATCAGTCGACAAATAGAAATATGACTAGTCTGAGAACACAACTCTACATGATTCCATCGTCCCTCGTCCCTGTAGTGTGTCATCATTCCAAACGGAATCTTCTGTGCAGTCAGTTGTTTTTTTTTATTTCCAATGGCTAGGGCTACAAAAGACCTCCACATTACTAGGGGAGTAGGAACAAAAACAAAAATAGACAAAATAAACAAAGTAGGAAATAACCAGGTGAAACCCAATAAGAGTCCCTAGCCAGTAATGATCGCACAAAAGGAACCTTTTAGTGCTGGACAGCAGTGAATGTGGTCAGCATCCATGTCCTCGCAAATATCGCAGATCATGCAGAAAGGAGTCTGTGCAACATAAATTCGATGAAGACGTATGAAGACAGTCGTGTCTAGTAGCCAGACGAAACTCGGCAACTGCTTTACGTCTTGGCCATATGGGGAGATCTTTAAGGTTATTCCACCATAACTTACTAGAATTTCTCTCTGTGTATTGAATTGAAGTGAATCATTCATCTTTTTCTTAATAATACGCTTAGCACTGGTAAGAAGGGCAGCTTTCCTTTTACGTAGTCAGTTCTAAACTTCTTAAAGAACGCCACGAGAGCAGGACATTAGAAACTAATCACCGGGTGTTTGAAGTGAATGTCAAAGGTGTCCTGTACATGCTACAAAATGGCGGCAGAATTAGCTTTATGGGGTTTCCATCACTTGTCGTTGGTTGTGTCGATCTAAGCCTACTGACATCGCTCTGGTAGTATCGGCACTCCTCAAACTTGCTATATTCCCTTATTCCAGTCATCTTTGACACAACGGTGTAGTATGGTGTTTGATGATATTTGAGGAATATAGACCAGTCTACTTTTCTTAGTCCAATCTCCGTCCGCAGAGAAAAAATTGTTTGTTCACTCGAACTGTGTATTGGTGGTGCTTTGACATTATTTGCTATCACGCGTATCTTCTGAGACAAGAAAGAAAATTCCGCAGTAGAAGGAATATTTCCCATTCTACAGTTTTCTTCCCTTACATCCTACACAATGTATGCTGGAAAGCTGTGCACATTTCGCATTATTTGCATTACTTGGTGAGATGCGTCTACCCTGAAATTTGCATAATTTTCTTTGAATTCCTTTCTGATGTTTCTTTTTCAATATCTTGTAGTGTATATTTATCTAATAAACGTGATCTGCAATAAATCTTTCATTTACATTTTTTCTACAACAAAATGCTCATTTTTTCTGTATTAAAATATTTTTACTGTACTATCTTTTTAATAATTTTTTAATTCCACAAGAACAAAAGTCTGCTAAAAAGTAATTATTTATTGACTGTTTGAAAGTAATTTTTATTTAATTAGTATTCTGGTAATTTACAAATCTTTCGCGTAATAATTTAATATGTAATAATATATATATGTGTGTGAATATAGTATTTCGAAAAGATTTAGTTGTATTAAAACTACTTTAATTTGCACACCAGAACTGTAATCCAAGAATATTTTCTGCGGTCAGTAAAAGTAAATGAAATAGTATTCACAATTACGCAGTTCTAAAAAGGTTTATCAACACAATCAAAACAGCAAAATATGCATACAAAAGAAAAAAATATATGTCACAACAGTTACATTTTGTAAATTCGTATCGGTAAAGCTAAAGAATACATGAACTCACTTTACTCGTGAAGTAGCATAAATAACAACATAATAATCCATTACTCTTTGAAATGTGCATCATTATTTTATATTGAAAAAAATACAACGTTCTCAACATTTAATCAATAAAAAGGAAAATTTCAAAGCTACAATTATACTTAAAGCTATGCATTACTTTAACCCTTTATCTATTTATCTTCCGCATTATGATTTACTGCAGTTTTTTTCGCGTGCATTATTTCTTTTTTGAATCACTGCATTAAAAATTAAGAGATATACATACACAAAATACTCAATTTGGGGAAATTTGATCCGTTAAAGCTAATTAATAAATTAAATATATCCAACTGTAAAATACACTGTATGCACTGTTCACTTAAAATAAATAGTCAAATCGTTTTCTAGGGTCTTCATTAACATACAAAAAAATTCCCGCTAAGCACCGTCGGAGTATTCGTAAAAATGGTTATTCTATGCAATTTTGAAGTTAGTAATACTTATAAGTACCGTCGGTAGATAAAGGGTTAAATAATTCAAGTAAAGTACATTAGTTATTCTTTTAGTACCAGTTTTGTTATAAAAAAATATACTCATTATTTTTACGGTTTGAGTATATTTAAGTTATTATACAATAATTTTTTTTTAATTTCTTTTACTTGTAATGGGTTTATTAAAACTACTGTAACTTGTAATCGTTTACTTTTTATATCCTGCATCAAGAATTTTTCTTCGTTATCTGTGTGTAACAAGGAAAGAGTTTACAACAGAGTGCATTGAATAATTTTTTTTTATTAAAATTGTTTGTCGATCAATGCATAATTACATCGCCGTTGCCATTAAGAGAGCCGCAAATAACAGAATTTTATTCTTCCTGTGAAACGCAAATGACATTCCTAGTTCTTTCGCATTTGGCTATCTAGGTAGAAAATGTGGTTAATTTGACATATTTTTGCAATAATCTTATTAAAGTCTGTAGAATTATCTAATATATATTATAAACTAGCTGGTATACCCGTTCTTCGCACGGGTGAACTGAAAAATTAAACAACACAGATTGAAGGATAAAGAAATTTATAATGAGTTAATTTTACGTGAATTGCAAATTAAACAAAAAAAGCTTTTTGCATGTCTCAGCTAAATTAAAAAAGAACGAAAAAAACACCTTTGTTAAATTTTAAGTATGTAGATCTAATAGCTGATAAAAAGGATATTTTTTTATTTATAACTCCCCTAATACTCTTGAGGATCGATTTTTGAAAATACCTCCCTAAGCTGATCTCCGCTCAGCAAAAGAAACACACTGTTAAAAGTTTTGTGTAATGAACGCTTAAAATAGTGTAAATAATTTTTATCTTACAGTATAATACATTAATATTACTTTCTGTAGTATTTGTTTTATGTTAAAATTGTAACATTCGCAAGCAACGCCGTTTATTAAATTATAATGATGATTCAATAAAAAACATAGCGAAATGTTAACGATAGAGTAAAGTTGGCAAATACCTAGCTACTTTCATAACTCGAGCTTTATTAGAACTTTGTAAGACCCGCCGTGTAGGGGCGCGATGCACGTTAATACTTTATCCAACCGCATTATGATTTACTGCAGTTTTCATAAAATATTTTTTTTGGATCAGTACATTTAAAATTAAGGGATATACATAAACAAAACTTTGGATCCACTTTGGAAAATTTAATCCGTTACAGCTAATAAATTAATTAAAGATATTCCACTGTAAAATTAATTATATATACCGTTCACTTAAAATAAGTAGTCAAATAATTTTCTAAGGTCTTCATTAACATACAAAAAATAAGACACTTAAATTTTGACAAACTACTTTTTCCGCTAAAATACTCATCATGGAACCCGTGCTGCTATATATTGATGGGAGGTCGCCGGTCCCCAAAGTTACAATTGCAGTTTTTATATTTGCCCTGGTTACAGGAAACGGATTTTTGTGGAATGTGTTGTCTTGCCCCACCTCTGTAAACGAACTTTTTAGCAAAGGGGCTTACGTTCTCACGCCTGCAAGTTCATTAAACCCATAAATAATTGGGGAGCGTCAGAGGATTTTCCCGCGCTTAAAATGCCATTGACCGTTGTGCGGTAACTTTGCGCTGGTTCCGGACCAATCGGAAGAAATTAAGCGGACAAGGTAAAGAGTCCGCTCTAGCATTTTAGCGATGAAGAGGACGCCAAATAAAACGAGGAGACACCCCGATTTCGAGACACCTAATATCAATAAATTAGATACCTTACAGAATTCTCTCATTCGTATGATCGTCAAAGCAACTAGATACATGCGCAATGACGACATTCGCAATGATCTTAAAATTAATAGTTTTAAAGCCCATATTCAGAATATTGCAATTAACTTTTTTACTGATTTGGATACAACCAATAACGTCAATCTGCAAAACTTAATTCCTTACACTCCTAATGACAATACTAAAAGGACAAGAAGAATACTTCTAGATTCTTACAATCCTCCATAGTTTTTTAATCTTGTGCAGATTAATATCGCACACCCTTTTTGCTAAAATTTATCTTTTTAAAAATTTTTATCATTAATTTTCTCCGGCTCTCCCCACTGGACTTGCTCCTCCCCATTTATTAAATCCTAGCCCTGAGGGCAGCCAATCAGAGTTAACTATCACTTTACCAGCACCCAATCAGAGAGCAGCCTCTAAGCTCTCAGCCATGCCAAAAAACTTTGAACATCTCTCCCCCTGATGAAGCACGTTTGCCACGCCTCCCAGATTCCATCGACCAACCAATCACCGTCATGCCACTAAGCAGAATGTAAAACCCCACCTTCACCAAGCCCCACGTCCAAGTTATCACGACAAGGGATTGAGGACTGTGTTACAGTCCAGACGCCCAAAAGTCAATCGACTAAATAAATCGTCTAATTTCGAGACACGCACACCACTTGGGACTCAGAGCGACAAATTTAATTTAGATCCAGGCCTTGAACTAGACTCCGCGGGTCTCCGAGCGGTGACCATGTCTTACTCCCTTCTACCAGACTCCCTCTCTCAAAGTTAAGTAAAATCTCAATTAAGTTATATAACCATTTGTACATTTACTTAAAATTAATCCTGTTAATCAAAAAATAAATTAATAGTTATTTAAAGAACCGGCCTTTTTAATTTAGAGTACTGTTTTTATTGTCTTTAGAGATTTAGTGTTTAATTTTTATCTTAAGTCATGATGCGATGTGTCTGTCGAACCTGGGTATTAGAAATTGGGTATATGGAATTAATTAATCAATTAAGTTAGACCAGCGTCGCATCATTTGGTGCCGATGACCAGTCGTCGGAAATTTTCTTTTTTTTACATCATTTGATGTTGTAAATTTTTCTTGATGGGTCACCGAAACAAACTTTTATTGTGTGCTATTGTGTTTTATCTATTGCTCGAATTTGATACTTGTGAATTTTTTTTCTTGTAGTTTTTTTGAGAAGGAGAAGGGTGCAAGGTGCAGCATGATGTCACAGGTACTGGTGCTCTTTATTTTTTTCTTCTTTAACATTGATGTGAATATTTTTTTTCTCTATGCATGTATTTACGCGAGAGCCGATTAGTTAAAAGTTTTATTTAAATTTAGGAGTTCATGAATTTCTTTTACCCTGCACGAGCGCTGAAATTTTGTGTTAGTTAGAATTTAATTGTTTCCCTTGCAATTTAATCTCGCTAGAAATTTTGTCTTAATTTTTTTTAAACATGCCACGTACACGACAATCAGACCCCCTTTTGACGCAAACGGCGTCCGAGAAATTTAATCTAATTGATTTGATCCCAATGTATGACGGAGGTGAATCGTGAGGAATACGTAGGTTCCTAGAAAAAATAAATGATGTTGCGAATTTAGGCAAGTGGTCAAACGACGAGAAAGTTACTATTCTGAAATTAAAATTAGCGGGAATAGCTGAAGAATTTTTTTTATCCGACCCAACCCACAGTCATTTAACAGAGTACAACGATATCGCAAGAATTCTTATTAAAAGATTCGAGAAGGCCGTCCCTTTATCAACGCGTTTACAGTTATTTTCATCATGCATTCAGGGTTCTTCTGAGAGCGTGCAAGAATTCGCAGCACGCATCAACAAACTGGGAACACAGATATTCCAGTCAGGAAATTCGGCTCAAAACACCGCGGTGAGGAACGCGAACGACCAACTATTACAATCGCGTTTCATAAGCGGTTTAAGAAATGATATTTGTCGATTCGTCCTGGCACGTGATCCAATGAATTTAGACGAATCAATCAGCGCGGCGTTGATCGAAGAACAGAATATGAAATTGAATCAGATCGCTAATGACGAGAGATTCGGTTTGTCGCCCTCACAAACTGGAAATTCGGTCATTTCAGCATTGACGAATAAATTGGAGGAAATCAACTTCAGAGTCGGGCGTTTACAGGAAGCTAGTTCAGTTACGGGTCGTAAAACAGGTGGGGATTTCTTTAACAGAAGGGAGACTGTTTTTAAATGTTTTTATTGCGGCATTCAAGGACATAGGCAAGCGGAGTGTAGGAAGAAGAAGCGGGACGAACGTACAGCCAATTACCAGCCCCCCGGAGAAGCGCCGCTAGCGAATTTTCTGTTTCCCGTCACCCCGGCACTCATTCTTTTGATGGGAGGCATGTCCATTTCCAAGAATCGGCTTTTCGCGATAATTACACAGCCCCCAGGCATCCGGCGAGAGGGACACACACGACTTCTGGGAATAGGGGTTTTCAACGCAATACTAGAAACGACAATTTAAACTTCCGTGGAGAAAGCCGAATTTAGATGTTTTACAATGGGTAGAAGAGCGGTTTTCTCCTATTAAATCTCGAGATAATATATTTGATCTACCAATAATAAGAGCTAGTGTGAAAGATCACAAATTCAGAATTTTAATTGACACGGGTGCGTCCGTTTCTTTAATGTCAAATTCTTTTTTCACTCAAATAAAAAATGAAAACTTTAGGGAATTTAATGTTTCAATTCAAATTAAAGCAGTGTGTGGAGACACGGTTGAAATTATCGGGTGTTATGAAATACAATTGCCATTACTGGAATTTCAATTTCAACATATTTTTTTATAACTAAGCAAGAGATTAACGAGAATTATTGTGCTATTTTGGGAAACGATTTTCTGAAATTATGGAATGCAGTCTTAGATATGGGTAAAAACCGTTTATTAATTAATAAATTTTCAATTCCGCTTATCCAATATTCGCTCCCTCAGCGAATCGTTCAGAGTAACTTTATCCATGGTTTTTTTAAAACACAAAACGTGTGTGGGTCCCCATTCGTCACAAATGTTCGTATCCATGTTGCAACATTACCTAATTCGATGTCTTCGGCTAATATTCAGAGTTCAGCAAAGTTAAAAACAAAAAACATTCATTTAACTACTTCGCAAATTAGTATTGATCCACAAACAAATGATACCATTCTAGACATTAGAAACGATTCTGAGAACATAATTACTCTTAACAAAAACATGAAAATAATTACTGTCAATAATTATGAAGACTTTTCTTCCGATTTTCCCGTTTCTCAAGATATTTTACCCCCACTCACGGAGAAGGATTTTAATCTTTCAGGTTTGGACAGCAAAATAAAAAACAGATTATTTCAACTTTTAATTTCGCACAAAAGTGCTTTCGCTCGCTCTACGGTAGAATTATCTGCAGCCGCTACGGAGAATCATAGAATCAGTCTACAGTATGACTATCCCATTAAATGTCCGATTTATAAAATTCCATTTAATTTAAGAAACGAATTTCGACGTCAGATAGCAGATTTAGAGAAGGCGGGGATTATTTCGAAATCTAATTCCCAGTATAATACTCCGGCCTTGTTTGTCAAACAAAAAGAAAAATGGCACCTTGTTTTAGATTTTCGGAAACTTAACGAAATAACTTTGACTCAAGACTTCGTTATTCCAACATTGGACGACATTTTGCATGAAATTTCGGGCTCAAACTATTTTTCGGCTTTAGACATGAAGTCAGCATTTAATCAAATTCCACTACACTTTGCAGACAGGCATAAGACGGCATTCTCTACTCCCGACGGTGACAAATATGAATTTAATAGATTATGTTTCGGTTTAAAAAACTCGCCTAAAGCTTTTCAATCAATTGCACAGGAGGTCCTTGGAGATTTATTACACAACGGAGCCTTGGTTTATATAGACGACATTATTTTATTTACTAAAACTATAGATGAACATTTTGAACTACTGGGTAAGGTTTTTGAACGCTTTGAAAGAATTCACTTAAAATTAAATCCGAGTGAATGTCAGTTTTTAACAAAGAGTTGTAAATTTTTGGGGTTTGTGGTAACGCCGGAAGGCATTCTTATAGATAAAGATAAGTCCGTATCAATTAACGAGTTTCCAGTTCCAACGGATCAAAAACAAATTAAATCTTTCTAAGGGTGTTGTAATTTTTATAGGAGATATATTAAGAATTTTGCAAAACAAGCACTTCCATTGACGAATCTTTTGAGAAAAGACACTCCATTTGAGTGGACATCTGAAACGCAGGAGGCATTCGATGATATTAAGAAAGCCATATTGAATCCACCGGTCTTGGCACTACCTGATCAGAACTCAGAGTTACAAATAACAACGGACGCTTCCTCTCGCGGCATAGGGGCAGTTTTAGAACAAAAATATCCTAACTCTGAAGTAAATCCTTTATATTTTTTTCAAAGAATTTTTCGCGATATATACAGCATTAAATTTTTTTAGACCTTTCTTGTTGGGTAGAAAATTTAAGGTTTTTACTGATCATAAGCCTCTTGCAGGATTTCTTTCTAATAAAAATCCCTCTTCCAAAATTTTGCGTTGGAAATTGGCTCTGGAAGAATTTAATTACGATATACACTACATCAGGGGCTCCTTAAATTCAGTCGCAGATCATCTTTCCCGTTGTATTAACAACATCACAATCACAATAGCTTTACCTGACTCTAAAGATCATATTAAAATGCAACATGAAGATTCTGTTTTAAGTACTATTATACAAAAAATTGATCAAAATGACGTTAGCCCACAAATCAGCAACTATTTTATTAATGGGGAAGGTTTGTTATGTCATTTGTCCAAGCGCCCCTCCAGATCACCCAGGTCTAACACCACTAGAAAGCAAGTTTGCATTCCACATTGTCTTAAAGCTAAAATTCTCGAATCTGTCCATTCAGAATATGGAGGGCATCTTAAATTTTTTAAAACATATCATCGACTCAGCGAAAACTTCTTTTGGCAGAATATGTACAAAGATACTAAAACTTTTGTTCGTTCTTGCACTATATGCTTATCTCGAAAAAAACGCTTTTAAAATTCCGCCAGCACCTCATCAGCCAGTAGAACAAAGTAAAGAACCGGGAGAAACGTTTCATATGGATATTTTCGGTCCTTTAAAAACCACGCCTAAAGGTAATAGCTATGTTTTATCTATGATAGATGCATTCACAAAATACATTCATATTGTTCCACTTCCGGATATTAGGTCGAGTACGATTTCTAAAGCTTTCTTTGATAATTACATTGTACACAGGGGTTGCCCACATAAATTAGTCGCAGATAACGCTACATATTTTAATAGTTCCGAGTTTGTTGAATTTTGCAGAGTCATGGGCATTCATAAAAGACACATATCAAGTTATTCCGCTCACGTCAACGGGAGGGTAGAGAAAGCCAATCAATCGCTAGCCAATATCCTGGCATCAATTTCACAAAACACAAAGGATTGGGATGAGCAACTCCCGCACACCATGTTAGCATTAAACTCAGCGATTCATGAAGCTACATACACATCGCCCTTTTTCCTAGAACATGGCAGAGATATTCGATTATCTTACACTTACGAGAAAAATTCCGACACACCACAAAATAAGTATGAATATGTCGAGAAACTTTTACCGTCTTTGGAGCAAATTTTCAATAAAGTTTTAAATAATCTAAAAGATCAAGAGGCATCGCATGTCGATTTGAGTACGAGAGCGACAAAGCAACATCATTACGATTACAAAATCGGGTCCTTGTGTTTTATAAAGACGCCTAATATTAAATCTAATTTATCTCCAAAACTCAGACCTAAGTTTGAAGGTCCTTACAGAGTAATAGAGCGTTTTTCTAATGTCAGTTATAGGGTTCAACATGTAGAACAATTGAGGAAGAGATTTAACACACATGTCAATCGGATGATTCCATTTATTAAGAGATTCTCATATTTGCACTTGAATAATTTAGATAATTTGCATAATTTAGATGATAAATAAGTTGATGAACATAGATAAATTGAATTAATGATTGTGTGGTTTATTTAATAATGTTTTGAGATGCATCTAGGAAACTTCGAGTTGAGGATTATGTGAGATTTTTTGTAAATAAGTTGATGAGCAAAGATGGGTTTTAGTTATTGGTATTGTGGAGAAGTCGATTAATTATTCGGAAGTTGCAGATAAGTTTAGTTAGTGTTATTGAGGTATAAGATATGAACGATCTGAGGTAAAGGCATTTTTGAATTATTGAGGAATCATTTTAAGGTTACTGAGAATTTTAGGTTAGTGTTATAGAATGATATTTGAGTTAATAATTCGATGATTTTCGATGAATTGAGTTAGCGGTATTGTTGTAAATTGAGGCTCTTGTTTTGTTTTGTGTTTGTAAATTGTTGCGCGTATAGTGAAACATTTTGAGTTTTTTTTTTTTTGTTATCTAGAATTGATACATTGTAATACATAGAATGTTAAAAAGTTATGTTGATTAGTTAAGCGATATTTTTTTTCTCTTGGAATTTATGTTTAATTATGTGTAGCACTTGCAATAATTTTTTTAGTTAAATTACTTTACTCTGTATGTGTCGCCTCATTTGTCATGGGTCGCATTATCAATTTTATGTTTTTTTTTTTTTTTTTCTGAAATTTTCAAATTCATTTGTGATTTCTGGAATTCATTTCTCAAATGGGAATTCGAATGTACTGAATGTAGAAGAATTTTTTTTCTCTCAAATTTATTTTAAAAGTATTTATCGATATAGTTAATTTTTTTTTACAATCGGATTTGCAATTTTTTTTTGTCCTGAAATTCATTCTGTTTCTTGTGCTGGTGTTTGTGGCATGCAGCAAACCGTTTGCGCAGGGAATGGCATGTGCATTTTTTTTTTGCCTTTGTAAACATTGGGGATGCATCCTGATCAAATGCACACTCATGGTTTGCAATTCTAAATTTAATTACAGTAAAATTTTTTTCTTAATTTCAAATTGTAACCAATGCTTGTAGTGAATTTTTTAAATTCCTTAGGCTACTCAGCATTCTTAGAGGTTATAAACTTTTTTTTACCGTTTATACTATTCGTTAATTTATAGATTGTTAATTTGCAAATCTGAATTAATTACATTAATTTTTTTTTAAATCTTTCATTTGTAACCAATGCTTGTAGTGAATTTTTTTTAAATTTCTTAGGCTTTTAAGCATTCTCGGAGGTTATAAAATTTTTTTTCCACCTATGCACACCCATCGTTTCAATTTCTAATTTTTTACCTTAAATTAATTATTTTCATGAAATATTGTTATCAATGCTCTTAGTGAACCATTGCAATTTCTTATGCTTTGAGTATGTCGAGGGTTCAGTTAGTAATTTTTTGGTGGCCTGGGACATTCACTTCACATTAGTCGTGTCAAGATTTCGATGTTAAACGATTATGAGGTGTCTGTTTCTGGGTGCCACGTTTGAATTGTATATAGATGTTTTCACTAGTACTTATTTCTTATCCAAATGTTTTGTTCGATACTCATATGTGTGGTTATTGTGAGTAGCGCAGTTTTTAGATATGAAATTTTTGAATTTGTTATGTGTTACTCGTCTTAATTTTGTTATTATTTAGTGGCACACAATTCTTTGTGATTATTCAATTATTCTATTTGTCATTTTGTGTATGATGTCTTTGTGAATTGTCTGGTTACCCATTCAGCAATTTTTTTTCTCTTCGTACATGAACTTAATTGTAGTTGTTGATAGTTAATTGATTTTCCCTCTTACCGCTAACGGAATTGGGAAGGAACTTTGGAAATTGCTTATAAATTTTTTTAAATTTTTATTTTAATTTATGAGAGGTGATGGGAGTGGAAGGTTGGTGCTTGGAGTTTACGACGGAGGTCACATGGGGCCAGGGTTTTTTTAAATAATTTTGGTTTCATGACTAATATGGTTTCCCTGGGAGACAAAGTTTTTTTTTACAGTTTAGCAGATTTCTTTGGTGATGTGGAACCTCCGGACTAACCAACAGCCAGGGCATTGTCGATGCATCAGGGACGTCGGAGTCTACAGGAAGAAGGACATGCTTCATCACGGACTAGCCACAGACTTCTTTGGCGGTGTGACCGCATATACGACCACTGAACTCTCTTCTAGCATTGATTGTAATTTTTTTTGTGTATGCTGTGCATTTGAGAGAGGGGAAGAGTGATGGGAGGTCGCCGGTCCCCAAAGTTACAATTGCAGTTTTTATATTTGCCCTGTTTACAGGAAACGGATTTTTGTGGAATGTGTTGTCTTGCCCCACCTCTGTAAACGAACTTTTTAGCAAAGGGGCTTGCGTTCTCCCGCCTGCAAGGTTCAGTAAACCCATAAATAATTGGGGAGCGTCAGAGGATTTTCCCGCGCTTAAAATGCCATTGACCGTTGTGTGGTAACTTTGCGCTGGTTCCGGACCAATCAGAAGAAATTAAGCGGACAAGGTAAAGAGTCCGCTCTAGCATTTTAGCGGTGAAGAGGACGCCAAATAAAACGAGGAGACACCCCGATTTCGAGACACTCACACTTGGGACTCAGAGCGACAAATTTAATTTAGATCCAGGCCTTGAACTGAATTCCGCGGGTCTCCGAGCGGCGACCATGTCTTACTCCCTTCTACCAGACTCCCTCTACCAAAGTTAAGTAAAATCTCAATTAAGTTATATAACCATTTGTACATTTACTTAAAATTAATCATGTTAATCAAAAAATAAATTAATAGTTATTTAAAGAGAACCAGCCTTTTTAATTTAGAGTACTGTTTTTATTGTCTTTAGAGATTTAGTGTTTGATTTTTATCTTAAGCCATGATGCGATGTGTCTGTCGAACCTGGGTATTAGAAATTGGGTATATGGAATTAATTAATCAATTAAGTTAGACCAGCGTCGCATCAATATCTTGGAAGATTGGATTTCAAAGAATATTCCTGCTAAGTATTGGTAGAATATTCATTTTAAGTTGGTGTGGTGTGGTAGTTAGGAGAAGAGGGTGCCAGATCAGGTGTCGTCCACGTCACTTGACCATGGTTCAAAATTACGTGGTCCGTTGCCAAAAGCCCTCATGTAGCTGAACAGTGTGACGTTAATATTCAATCGTTCCAAAAGATACAGTACAGTAGTTTTAATTATTTTTATACTTAAAAATGCAATATCTGCCTATTCAATTAAAATTATAGTGTTATAATTAACTACTAACCGCAAACAAATTTTGAAAATTTGTCCAAATGATGCAGTGTGAAAGAGAAAGTTTATTTACTTTAAGTATCAGAACTGATAAAAGCATTTATTTGGAAAAAAGATCAATTTCTTACTACCAAATATGCATAATGAAATGTTAAAAAAACATTAAAATAAAGAGAGATTTATAACAACCTCTCCCTTCAAAACTTAGTTTGATTCTGAAATAAAAAAATAGGCATTATATCAGAGAAATCAATTAGAAGCAAGCACCTTGCGTAGCCAAAACAAAAATGGTTTTTCACAAACAAAAGATAGATTAACGCAGACGTGGGTTTTTTTTTTTTTTTTTTTTGCAGCGCATGCCAGAATTGCTAGCAGATGACAGAATTTTTCCTAATTACTTGACAAATATCGCTATATTTTGGACACTTCATACAATATTTTTATAAATTATAGTTTATGCTATAAATTATAGCCTATGTGCTATTCTGATGTATAAGCTATATTACTGTAAAGTTTCATTAAAATCCATTCAGTAGTTTTTGCGTGAAAGACTAACAAAGATTTTCACAAACTTTCGCATTCGTAATATATATTAGATGTGAAGGTTGTGAAAATCTTTGTGGGTCTTTCACGCAAAAACAACTTAATGGATTTTAATGAAACTTTACAGTAATATAGCTTATACATCAGAATAACACATAGGCTATAATTTATACCATAGGCTATATTTTATAAAAATTTGTAAAAACTGTCCAAAATATAATGCTATTTGTCAAGTAAGAAGGAAAAAATTCTGCCATCTGCAAGCAAAAAAGCTGCAAAAAAAAGCCCACGTCAGCATATATCTATCTTTTGTTTGTGAAAAACTCTTTTTGTTTTGGCTACGCAAGGGAATCGCTTCTAATTAATTCCTGCGATCAGAATGATGCCTATTTTTTTATTTCAGAATAAAACTAAGTTTTGAAGGGAGAGGTTGTTATAAATCTCTCTTTGTTTTAATGTTTTTTTATGATTTTATTATGCACATTTGGTAGTAAGAAGTTGATCTATTTTCAAAATAACTACTTTTATCGCTTCTGGTACTTAAAGTAAATAAACTTTCTCTTTCACACTACATCATTTGGATAAACTTTCATAATTTTTTTGTGGTTAGTAGTTAATTATAACGCTGTAATTTTAATTGAATATGCAGATATTGCATTTTTAAGTATAAAACTAATTATAACTACTGCACAGTATTTTTTGCAGTGAGTGAGTGAGTGAGTGAATATTAACGTCGCACTGTTCAGCTACACGAGGGCTTTTAGAGACGGACCATGTAATTTTGAACAATGGTCAAGTGACGGGAACGACACTTGAGCAGGCACCACTTCTCCTAACTACCACACCACACCAACTTAGCAGGAATATTCTACCAATACTTAGCTTTAATATTCCTTGAAATCCAATCTTCCAAGATATATGGCAGCACGGATTCTATGATGAGTATTTTAGTGGGGAAGGCGAAAAGTTTTGTAGCAAATATTGCGTTTTCAGCGGATTGCAAAGATTATTATTTTTGTCGCAAAAAATAGTTAATGTCAAAATTTAAGTGTCTTATGGTTTTGGCTGTTAATGAAGACCTTGGAAAATGATTTGACTTAATTTTACAGTGGAACATCTTTAATTAATTTATTAGCTCTAACGGATTAAATTTTCCAAAGTGGAGTATTTTGTTTATATATATCCCTTAATTTGTACATGTAGTGATCCAAAAAAAAGTATGAAAAAAACTGCAGTAAATCATAATGCGGTTGGATAAAGTATTAAAGTGCATTTCTCTCCTACACGGTGGGTCTTACAAAGCTCTAATATAGCTCGAGCTAGGAAAAGTAGCTAGCCATTTGCCAACTTGACTCTATCGTTAACATTTCGCTATGTTTTTTATTGATTCACCATTATAATTTAAGAAACGGCGTCGCTTGCGAATATTACAATTTAAAAATAAAATAAATACAACATAAAGTAATATTAATGTATTACACTTTCAGATATAAATTATTTACACTACTTTAAGCGTTCATTACGCAAAACTTTTAAGAATGTGTTACTTTTGCTGAGCAGAGATCAGCTTAGAGAGGTATTTTGAAAAATCGAACCTCAAGAGTATTTCGAGGAATTATAAATTTAAAAAATCCTTTTTATCGGCTATTAGATCTACATACTTAAAATTTAACAAAGGTGGGTTTTTTCTTTCTTTTTTTTGTTTAGCTGAGATATGCAAAAAGCTTTTTTTGTTTAATTTCAATTCACATAAAATTAACTCAGTATTTCTCAAACTGTGGGGCGCGCCCCCTGGGGGGCGCGATAACCATACGAGGGGGGCGCGAGCATATCGAAAATAAAAGATTTAAAAATATTTAATTTACTGGAATGAATTAAAATAAAATGCTTTCAGACATAATAAAAAATGCACTTTTACTCTGATATAATTTATAGCCGCGCGCGCGATATTAACTCATCAAAAATAAAAACTTCTTCAATACCCAATTAGCTATCTTTGATCCTATAACCAAACAAAAAAAATTTTATTTGATTTGTTGTAATCCCATGATGAGAGATTTTTTATTAAGCTACCTTTTTAATCCTAACATACTACTACTCATTCAGAGAAGAAACAGATCACGGACCCAGAATCGAAAAAATATAGGAACATAAAAATTTCCTCACTGTCGTTATTTTTGAAATACTGCACATTATAGCTGTAATCTGTTTGACCTTATTAGTTACCTTTTGAACCTTTACCTTTAGTGACCTTTGAAGTTATTGGTACAGTTAGTTATGACCCCTCTCTTATGAGTTTGTTTCTCATTTAGGGAAGTTGCAAGTGATGTATTTCTCTGTTGCGCTTTTTTCCATGAAAAAAGTATTATGATATTTGGAAAACCACGGAGAGTATATAAATATAAATATATTTAAGAGTATTCTAAAATATATAAAGCACAACCAAAAACGTTTTACAAAATTTTTTAGCAGTAACATATACATATTATCATAATGAATACACTTTTTACCCGGAAGTGGTCACGCGGGACACACAGATTACGAAATCGTTAATTCTGGCAAAACTGTTTATTTGTTACCAAAGAAAAACTGAAAAGTTCTTGAAAGTAGGTAAGTATATTTTCTCATAATTAAATTATTCACTGGAATCACGATTTTTATTGTGTACTATAAAAATAATTATAAAAAAAGGATTAGGGTGACTCACACAATAACCCCGCTGGACCATTAGTATCGAGTGCGCGCCTGTTCCAGGGCTAAAACATGTTGAAGTCTTTTCACTTTAAATATTAAAACTAATACAATTATTCATTTGAATTTTATATTATTGTTCATTATTCAACATCAATTCTAAATGATAATTCTGTAAGGCTTAAAATTATAGTTCGCTTTAAACTAATTATACTTTGAGCAATCATTTAAAAAAAATCATTTTACATTTTTGTAAACTTTGTCGCGCACTTGGCTTTACTCTCTTTACAAAATTCAGCGATTATTTCAATAATGTTTTATTTTCTAATAAGGGGTCTCAGGGGTGTTAAATTTCTCTAGAGGTCTGAAAATATAAACGATTTTCAAACGGGTATAATTCTTTTAAATTTAAATTAAATGATTCGAATCTTTTACATATTATTTAAAATAGAATGGGGCTTCAGAAAAGCATAAAATTTTTAAAATATAATAATAATTTTAAAAGTCATAAGCATATGAAAATTCTATAATAAATATTAAGTATTTTTTGCTTTGTGCACGCTATTTTCTAAAATATTAGCTTCTGATGTATAAAACTTTATAGAATTATACACAATGCATCATACTCTTTAAACCCTACCTAATTTTAGTATTATATATCTTTTGTATTTCAAAATATTTGTAAAATATTGCAATTTTTTAAATATTTTTTAAAAATGTATTTTTTTATTTATTAAAATATGTAAGTTATTATTCTATTTATATAAAAGTAGCTACAAAGTATTAAGAATAAATTTGTCTTTATAAATCAACTTATAGCTAGTAATTAAATCTACTTTTTTAGAAAATAGCATGCGCGACGTAAAACTTAATAAATATTTCTTATAGAAAAGTTTCTTATTTTCATATGCTTATAATTTTTTAAATTATGATTATATTTTAAACATTTTATACTTTTCTGAAGCCCCATTCCTTTATAAGAAATGTATAAAAGATTCGAATTATTTAACTTAAATGTAAAGAAATTATACTTGTTTGAAAAATGTTTATATTTTCAGACCTCAAGAGAAATTTAACACCCCTGTGACCCCATAAATGAACTCGTGCAAGCGGGTACTTCAGACGGTATACTTTTAATGTATCAGTGCTCCATAGTAGTTTATAACTAATTAATTAATACTAAATTAAGAACAAGTTTAATAAGTATTAACGACATCCATGGGCTTGTCTTGCAAAGAGCAAAGTTTTTATAAGGAATGCTTATGATTAGAAATTGACTCTCTCAGTTCTTTTTCTATATTTAGCAGATATCTATATTTTGTCTTGTAAGCAGCCACCGCATTTTGCAATATGTTCCAATTTAAAAATTAGAGAAAGGAAAAATAACACACATAATAATTATCCTATTATATTATTTACTTATTACTTAAAAGTAGCATACAAAATTTAATACTTATGTTACTAATTTGTATGGTTTATAATTAAGATCGTCTATTGTAGCTTTAGCATCAAAGTTCATTATTATTGCATTTAGTACATTATTAATGTATAAGGGGGCGCGATAAAAATTGTGATCGAAAAGGGGGGCGCCAGTATTGAAAGTTTGAGAAGCACGGAATTAACTCATTAAAAACTTCTTTTTCCTTCAATCTGTGTTGTTTAATTTTTCAGTTCACCCGTGCGAAGAACGGGTATACCAGCTAGTCATTAATAAAATGGTAAAAAAAAATTTTAATAAACGCGCTTTATTGTTATTATGAGTACATAAAATATGATAATTCTCATAAATTATTTCCTTTTACTTGTGTATTTCGCTCTTTGTACGATTTGATAATTTGATTTACTTTAAAATGAATTATAAACTGTTATCTAGATTGGATAAATTTCAGTTACTAGCGGTCGGAAAATTTCGGCTCACGAGCCACATGTGGCTCTCTAGTTATATGAATTATTAAAAAAGTAATTATGTTTAGAAAGATTATTGTTTTGTTTTCTCTTTTATTATTATCTATTTAAAAGATTTACCATATTTCAGCGTTTCTCAAACTGTGTGCACCCTCCCTACGTGGTAACTCTACGAGGGTGGGGGGGTGCAAGCATATTAAAAAGTCGAGAACAAAAGATTTTTTTTAAAAATTTTTTTTAATTTTCTGAATGTAAAGAAAAAAAATACATTCAGCCATGATAAAAATCAAAACATACATTTACACTGATATAATACACGGTATAAAAGTATGAGTACTACTCAATGTATTTTATAATTAATTTAACAACACTAAATTAAGAACGTTTAAATTTTCAATGACCCCATGGGCTTGTTCTTTTATAAAATTATATACAAAAATATTAAAAATTATAAAGCGTTATTATATTATAAAACCGTTTTTTAATTATAAATCGTACACATTATCAAGGTAAAGGTTATCTTGATAATGTATACGGTTTATAATTAATCCCTTAACTGCCGACTAAAAGTTACGCGATTCGCTCCCCAGTGCCAATGGGGGGGGGGAGAGGAATAAAAATAAGCAAATCCTCTGGAATAAGTTAATCCCTTACAAACACTGTCAAGGTCTTTAAAGCCTTCAGAATAATTTTATGAGTAGCAGTAAACAGATCGTACTTCGGAAAGACGGATATATACATTTGGGGCAATTAACACTTTGGCTGAGCAAGACGTTTATATACGTCGGTGGCACTTAAAAGGTTAAAGTCGTATGGGGGATACGAAGAAAATCATGACTGAATATTGAAAGCTATGACTTTCGCAAACATTAAAGTTTGAGTGCACTCCCTTATTTTCATACAAAATTAAACATTTGACTGGCTTACGATTTATGCCATAATTGTTCTTCATTGACAAAGTGTATTAAGAATCCATGAAATTATTAAAATTAGTTCTGAATTAGGGTAAAGTGCAATGTATTGGTAGAAATGTTGCCATGGATAGACACTCCTTTAATTGATTACCACCAATGTCTGCTTATTTGCATACATGACCCTTGCATATGAACAAGAGCTAAATTTAACCCTCCAACAGAAGTTGCAAAAACAAATGCCGTACTTTATGACATGTTTAAAGGTTAATAAAAGGACTTTTATTCGCAGGAACAATCAAAGTCACTTTTAATTAATAGTAAAAAAGAATGAAATTTCAGAATAAAGCTCTAAAGAGATATTACTGCGCAAATCAGGATTTGAGTACTTTATGTTATCAGTGTCAAGAAGTAAAAAAGTTCTTCAGGAGCGATGAAAATTTTTTGTCCAAAAACAATTCTTAGAATTTCAGCGTCAAAATTCTCAAAATAAATCCCAGAAGGCCTTCACACCTTCTACAGAATTCAGACACTACTATCGGTGTCAAAAATACAAATGCGTAAAGATTAAGATTATTCGCAAGTACTCGTTCAATCAAGGCAACTAATTGCTAGTCGACTCTTCAACAGTCTTAACCAGAGGTCACCAAAGTGGTGGTCCGACAGAAAATTTCGCTGGTCCCCCAAAAAATGTGGAATATACTTACTCATCGCGTTATGTTTTAAGATGCAGCAAGTAGAAACCCTAGTTAAAAAGCACTTGAAATCACTTACAGAATCTTTTGCCACGTTATGACATACAGAATGAAGGTACCAGACATAGTAATATGTGGATCATAGAACCGTTTGCGGTGAAAATTCAGGATAATAATTTAAGCATGCATTTAAAAGAAAGCCTCATCGACCTATCATCCTATGAAACTCTCAGTTTAAATTTCATTCATCCTTATTAATATTCTGATTCTATTCTCCACAACTTATTAATGTGAAAAGGCCTTTTCACCTGTCACAGCCATCAAAAAAAGATGCTAATCTCAGCTTGAAATAAATGCAGTTCTCCGTCTTGGAGTAACAACATTGGTATTAAACTATCCATAATCTTATTTCAAGTAAGCAGAAACATCCATCACACTAGGAATGTATAATGCTAAAAGTTTGATATACTTAAACCATTTTTTAATTATTTTGTTTATATAGTTTTTGTTTATTTTATACTATGGTTTATTAATAAAGCCTTCATAATTTAGTTCCAAATAATAGTTTCATTTTATTAATTACATACATTTTATGCGTTCTTAGATCACAATTATTTTTATAAATATATTTAACACTTAAAAAATCCTATTAGTGGTCTGCGGGATTTAAATTATGAATTTACTGGTCCGTGAGGTCAAGAAGTTTGGCGACCGCTGGTCTAAGCAATACTAACTCCTCTTCAGTGAGTGGCCCCTATTTATAGTCTTCGTGGAGATCGTGGTATTGATGGATGTCTCCAGTTCTTTCTAGAAGCATCGATATGGTCACCAACTCGCCAACATGGTCACCAAAAATGATGCCAACTTAGCTCTATCGCAACATTTCGCCAAGTTTCCCTTGAATCGCCATTATAATGTAATGAACGATATTGCTTGCGAATATTACAATTTTGCATAAAATTAATACAACAGAAAGTAATAGTAACGTATTATGCATCCATACATAAATTATTTACACTGCTTTAAGAATTCATTACACAAAATTCGTAACAATATTATTCGTAAGAACATTTTTCTCTCGAAGCTTGGAATCTTTAATTCCATTATTATGATTTTTTGACAATAGTTCTACCTGCCTTGAGCCAAAGAAATAAATATATTTTCGAAAGTCCACAGTTTGGGGAGGAATGGACAAAATACTGTAAAATATAAATTGTTAATTGGAGTGCTACAGTCTTGATCACGACTGTTCTACCAGAGGCTTTCCTTCCCCATTTTGTCCATCGTGTGTGGCTCTTTGTGTAAATGGCTCTTTGATATTTTGCATATCTTGTTTTCCTTACGACTTGGTTCTTCTCTCTAAAAGTCTGTTGGCTAGTGGTCGAGGTTGTATTAAAAATAATGGGTCAGAAATTTGCATATAGTACATTGAAAATAAACATACAATTTGCAAATGTCATTTTAATTGCGTTTCAGGTACACGCAATCTAAGAAAAACAACATATTTGAATAACGTTCATGATATTGATTAATTGGAATTAATAAAATCACTAACCAATTTATTTCACACAGTTAGTGTAACTAAAAGAAATCGACAATGTTCGTTAGAAATCTTTTGAAAACAAGTCATTTTTCATTATCATGAAATAAAAAAAAGAGTTCCAATAATCGATTGGAAATGGTGAAAAAGTATTACTAAATCATTGAGATTTCTATTTCATACTTCCCTTTATTACGAATTTCTTTCCCTTTTGATTATTCTCTCGCTGACATATCTATCTTCTTGAATAACTCTATCATTGCATAATTTCAATAGAGTTTCAGTTCACATACCTTTGCTCTTTTTCAAAACATAGGAGTAAAAACTGCGTTCATTGTTCTTTTTCTTAGATGCTGATCCAAATTTCATGAATGCCTCATTTTAGATGCAGATAAACTTTTCTAATTTTTTTAACGTGTGTGTATATGTTTTAGCCATTTTCAGCAGCAATTTGAAGTCGGCAATATTTTTGGACGCTGATCACTTATTTAATTTGTTAGTTTAAGTTATATGTAATACATTATATTTAATAGAAAACCTTTTTACATGTCAATCTCTTTTATAAGTTATACATTACGCACTTAGATTGTACACTCTGTAACAAAAAAAAACCGACGCACCAAGAACAAGTTGTCCGATTGAGACAAAAATTCGTGGGTAGAAAGATTATGTGTAGAATAGAAAATGATTAAAATTTCAGAAAAATAGAATGATTTATTTGAGAGTTACATAGTTACAAAGTAATGGACGCAATAAGTTGTTGACTCTCCTCTAGCTTGGGTGCAAGCTGCCACACGACGTGGCATAGAGTGATAAAACACCCTGATAGTATCCTGAGGAATTTGTTTCCAAATTAGCTCCAATTGTTATACATTTGCCCTTGTTATACAAGACTATTCTTTGTTGACCTGAGTAGGAAAAAAAATTGACTCAATTTCTTTTTTTTTATATTATTTGTTTTTATTAAGTTATTTTGTTAGTATGATTTTATTCAATTATGTCCAATCTATTTCTACCTCGTTATGCACACGTTCATTACCCGAAGTTTGTTTCTTCTAGTAGATAAAGGCAAGAAGTGTGAGCTGCAACCTAAAGTTTTATATAGAATACGCTAATATTCCTATCTGTATAAAGCCTTATTATTTCTTTAAAATCGATCGTTTCCACAAACCAAAAAACATTGAAAAATGCCGCAATATTCCGCCAAATGATGGACAACCGTGTTTCCCCATATTATTCAAACACAATAGTAATAATGATGCCAGTATTTGGGGACAGCTTTTGATATGGCAAAATGGATCAGTGGTATGATACGCAAATCGTTATGTTTATACTCTCGTTATGTTTACACTGTCAGTGGATAAAATCTCACAAGAAAAACGAATTATTTATTCGAAATTGGCTCTTTATTATCATTATTACAAAAACCTACAGCCATTTTATGCAGAAAAAAATTTAGAACTGACCTCTCGCAGAAAAATGATTTAAATTTTTCTTCAAAGAGTAATAAAAAAATATTGTTTGCACTTTTTATTAAATGGTATTAAAATCACTCAGTCAACTTTACATGCAAATAATTTTAATAATTAAAATTTGAAAGTTTCGTTGAAAAGTTTTTTTTTTTTTTTTTTGAAAATTAAAAAAATGAGTTTAGAAGTTTAGAACGTGAGAATTTTTGATAAACCTTTGCTAAAATTGAAATTGCTTTTACCTTCACTTTATTTATCTTATTTATTTTTTTTGTTATTGGTTATAATATTTTCTGCTTATAATTTAATTGCTTATTATTTCTATCAAAAAAAAAGTCGAAACATGATTAAGAGAATTATAAAAAAATTTTCCCACTATTGCTAGTGTGACAAAGGTTTAAAAAAGGATGAGCAGCATTTTTAATATTTCAACTAAGCATAAGAGTCATAATAGTGTTCAGGAATAAATAAAATCAATAAAAAAATATATAGAAATAATGTTTAAAAAAAAGAGGGATTATTAATTTGAGGCAGCTGAAAGCTGAAAAAAATATGAGAAATATGTTTGTATTACAAAAAGAAGAAAGGAAAAAAATTATCCTTAACTTTGTATGTGTTTGTTGATATTAGCAATTTAAAATTTTATTCTTTTCGACACTCTCTTACGAAAATCGCGAGGCTTAATATTATTACTTCAAAGAAGTAATTGGAATAGGAAAATAAATAACAGAACACACGAACACATCATCTAATTTATTTTATTTTCTTTGTTCTGAAGTAAAAAAAAAGAATAGGAAATCTCGGGTGGTGTTTTTATTCTACTTCGCAAACTGTGTTCGAATTTGATGAAGAAAAAAATTTTTTTTCTTTGAGGTTAAGTCGAAAATAAAAAATTCTGTTTGACAATTCTTTTTTTCAGTGTATTTTCTCTTTTCTTTCAATTTTAAATTACTGTAGTTACTTAGTTTTATTCACTGTTCCTCTAAATTAGAAAAAAAAATTAGCTGGTAAATAAAAAAAAAGGTATCTGAGTCACTAAATTTGATTACATTTCGAATATGAAATTTTAAGTCGGTATAAAACAAGAAAATTAGTTTTTATTTTATTCAGAAGTAACTCAGTGGAAAAGTACATCATATTTAAGCACTGAATATTATAATTTTTATTGAAAATTTGAAAAGGAAAGAGATTTTTTCAATTCTCTGGATGAAGTTAAAAAGAGATTTTGTTGCATATTCATATCATTAAGTTGATTGGGATTCGAGGATTTTATGCTATCACTATTAAAGAGCTAGACATTTCTTCAGGATCACGCGCGCGCGATGCAAATTTATTGTAGAAAAACAATCTTTGAAATGCAGGATACCGCACTAAAATTAACTTAATAAATCTCAGTAGGTCTTCACACCTTCTACAATAGGGTCGGACAGACTTTTCCGGGATATAGGGCTACTTCTAATTTTTTCCATGATTTTGCAGTCCACTCAGTGGTATAGGTGTAATGAGCTAAAAAGAGATGTCTACAACATTCATTATAACTTAATAATAAATATAGAATATATATTTGTCTATACATAACTAAAAGTAAATAAAAACATACTACATACTAAAAAAAATATTCTGCGTTTCTGGTAAAAACTCTAATACAAACTTAAAAGCCAAAAAAATGTAATTAACATGTTTGCTGCCGGGTCCCTCGTCATCATGGGGCGAAATGTTACCACGAGAATCCAATCCCGTGGAAACGCGTGATTCAGGGTGAAGCCTCAATAGCCAATCCCGGGCTGTTGCGAGAAGAGTTTATCATTTACCTTTGTTCTTCCCCTCAGTTGCTGTGTGGAGAAAAACTTTTTCTTCGTTAGCATCGCAGTGACCGCATTTTTTACCTATAGAACGTGTCAAGCGTCTTCGCGTGCTTCCAATGAAAGTACATGTATTGTCTACACATTCATCGAATCATTTTGCTTCAGGAAACACAATCGCATCCATTGTGAAAATCCAATTCTCCAACCTAGCTGGTGTCGGTGTTCCATTAATATACTTCTTTTAATATGCGAGTCAGGTCTCAGTAAAGGCGGTCACCCTAAAATGTCTTGGAGGGTCTGTCTAAATTTCTAAGAAACACTTCCCTCACTGCTGAAAACTTCGAAAGGGTTTCTGTGACGGTACATAAGGACAGGCTTCAAACAATACAAAAATCAGTTGGGCTAGCCTTGGCCACATGTCAATGCATACTGACTAAAGATCTTAACATGCACAGAGTGTGTCAAAATAACATGTTAAACAAAGACGAATCTGCCGATGCAGTTAAAAGTACACCGCAGGCTGAATTGAAGGACGTGGCTAAAAATGCATTCCAGGAATGTTTCAATGATCTTTGCCAACCATGACGAAGGTGTGAAGGTCTTATTTTGAAGGAGGATGTGTTTCAGCAATTAAATTAGTAATTTTTTTTAAGTTATAGACTAAAAGTTTAATTGAGGTAAAATTTTTAAAGGTATATAGTTAAAAGTTTAATTGGTAATATTTTTTAAATTATAGATTCAGTCCGGGAAATTTTGAATCCTGCCTTGTATATGTGTGTGTGTGTGTGTGTATCTGTGTAAATAAAATATACTCTAATAAAAATTTTCTTCTAAAATGGTAATATTTTTTAAGTTATAGATTAAAAGTTTAATTGAAGGGGGGAATATTTTTAAGTCCAGGAAATTTTGAATCTTGCCTCGTAGATATGTATTTGTGTAAATAAAATATACTCTAATAAAAATGTTCTAATAAAATGGTAATATTTTTTAAGTTATAGACTAAAAGTTTAATTGGGGGTAATATTTTTAAGTTGTAGACTCAGTCCGGGATCTTTTGAATCCTGTTTCGTATTACTGCATTTTCTCACATTTTATTTATTCGGTAAGTATATTTTTGTGAAATGAAAAAATGCCTAATCTATGTAATGATATAACAAATAATACTATGGGAATAAATGTATTCAATTTCCACACACATAAAATTTCATTATTATGCATTTCTCTTTTGATTTTTACTTATTTCTCACGTCTCAAAAAACTAAAACAATCAATTATTTAGTAATATTTACTCTTAGCGACCTTATGGTCCTGTAAGGGTTAAGAAAATTTTTAAAAAAACATCTAATTTATTTTAAAAAAAAGTTTATTTCGAAAGTTACAGGGTAGGCAATTTCTTGAAAAAAATTATAAACGTGCCACTTTTATATTTATTTTATTCTAGTATAATAAATTACATGATTTTTAAGAGAGCTTTTTGGTTGCTAAACTTCATGAAACACACATACATATATATATATATATATATACATATATGTCTAGCTTATATTTAAACAATATTTATCTACGCAAATCCTATACATTTTTTAAGCATATTTTAAAAGTTTAACTTGATACTGTTTGCTTACATTTTAGAGTTTTTCAGTTTATGCACGCAAATATTATCATGAAAATTCCTAATTGGTATATGCTGATACACAATGCTGGCCACACAAAGTGCAACACCCTAAAGCAAGCATGCAAAACATGTGAAATTTACATCATGCAATGATCAAGATGAAATATGCAAATCATTAGCATTAAAGAGCTCACGCACATCATGGGCGACCGTAGCGCCACCCATAAGCGCTATATAAAGGGAGAATAGATTGGCGTTTTGCAGTACGGCAATTGATTTTTCGTACATATATTTTTTTTGTTAACTATTTACCTATGCATCGTGGAAGACATAGAGCTTCTTTTGACGAAGTTTCTGAATTCGACTGAGGAAGAATAAGAGCTAAAAAGGGTTGCCGATTATCCTTCGAAGAAATTGGTCAACGTGTTGCAAGAAAACAAGCAACTATGAGGCTGATCTGCCATCGCTGGATGCAGGAGGAAACGACAGACCAACGGGGCAGATAGTATCCATCTCGTTGCACCACAGCCCCTGGTGACAGGTGGATTGGGTGCGAGCAGTGAACGCAAAGCCATATCTCGAAACATTGCACAACAGATTGAGTCTTTTAAACATCATTCGGTGTACTCTCGAATTATAGACTCGAATGTCCGCAAGGTGTCCATTGATTCGCTTACGCTTGACTGAAGACTATAGACGTTGGTACCGCCAATGGTGCGATGAACGGTGGACACAGACAATGGAATGGAACGACATTCCCACTTCTGCCTGCAACATCCCGATGGTCGGATTCAAGTTTGGAGACACGGTGGTGCGAGGCTGCCGAACTGTTGCATTATGCATCACCACATTGGTCCTGCATCCGGTATCATGCTTTCGGGGTATTGGATCTCACTGCCAAACCTCTCAAGTACAATGAACAGCCAAACCTACATCTCTTAGGTGTTGGTGCCCATGATCCTCCCATATATTCAGCGTTTGCCACAGCCATATTCCAACAGGGTAATGCATGAGTACACTCTTGGCACTCAATGTTCGAGAGTTCTTCTTTACCCATCAGATTGAATTGCTTCCTTGGACTGTTTGTTCTCCCGACAAATCACCAATTAAAAACGTGCGGTCCATGCTAGCACAACGACTGGCCATCACTCGCTGCAACACCAGATCAACTTTGGCAATATGCGAAAACCGCAAGGACTGTTGTGCCCCAAAGATGCATTCAAAGCCTCTTTGATGTTATGTCGAAGCGTGTGACAGTCATAGCGAACAATGGCGGCTACATTAACTACTGATTTTGGCATCATCCACACGTCACAGGAGGCTGTGATTTTAATTGTTTGATCTTTGAACAACGTGTTATCTGCCAAATAAATTTCGCTGTGATATCCTTGGAGTCCTTCTTGCTGTTGCATTCTGTGGGGCGAGCAGTGTACATAGGGGAAGATTGACTGCCCTGAAAACTATGCTTAACCCTATAATCTTAGTTCTAAGTCTATGCATTTGCTTCTATACTACTGTGGCCATCTTATTTTCACCTGTACTATCTTGTTATATTTTTACTTACTATATAGCTTTAAATTTGATGTATGGCAATTTATTATGCATGACTATATCTATAAAACTACAAAGCAAACAAAAAGTAATTTAATTGTGAATATATTCCAGAGATATCAAGAGCTAAAATTCTGTGAATGTTAGAGCCTATTAAAATAATGAATTGACCAATATGCATGACTATTACATTTTCTAAAACTATCACAAAATATGTATCAATTTATGTATCACTTAAATAAGAATTCTCTTACATAAATAAAACTCTATAATCTGGAAATTTCTCTTTCACTTGTTTGAAGCCGAGATTTAAGAAAATCGCTGACATCTGTTTGGGAATCGAAGGCATCCCATTTTTATTATTAATAACGAAATTTCTTCTATTCGCGGATCAAAACTTAAAAGGTTTTTTCACACATTTTAAAGCTCTCATTTGAACTAGAATTTTCAATACACTATTGTTTCGGATGGCAATATGATAATTGAATTATAATGAATAAACATTAATTGATTAAAACTAGTTATTTAGGAAAAAATTTATTTTTCTCATAATTCCAATTGCTTACAACAGTGTTTCTCAAACTGTGGGCCCCCCCTCGGGGGGAGTGCGAGCATATCGAAAATAAAAGATTAAAACAAAATTAATTTACTGGAATGAAGTAAAACACAATACTTTCTGACATAATAAAAATACACATTTACACTGATAAAATTTATATATATCATCTGCGATATTATGTCATAAAAAATAAAAGCTTCTACTTCAAAACCTCATTTTAGCTATCTTTGATACTGTAACCAAATAAAAAACCTTTCATTTGATTTGCTGTAATTCCATGATGAGAGATTTTTTTATATTATACGGTTTCTTTTCAAACCAAAATAAGAAAAAACAAAACTCAGACCCATAATCAAAAAAAAAAATGTTAGAAAGATAAAAAATTCATCACTGTTATATTATTGTCATCAGCTGTAGGCAGCAGAATGTATTTGCTGCGGTTTGACCTTCGAACTTACTTGTACGGTTAGTTACGTCCCTGCTCTTATATATTTGTTTTTCATTTAGGGAAGTTGAAAACAAACTATTTCTGCTGCGATTTTTTCCTTGTAAAATATTTTTATGATTTTTGGAAAAGCACAGAGAGCACTTTGAAGGATTAATTTTCCAAGATTTATTTCTTTGAGTTATTCCCAAACATATAAAGCATAATGAAAAACGTTTTACATAATTTTTTTGAACATCCATATTGTAATAAATACACTTTTAATCCGGAGCTGTCACGCCGAGCCCAGAGTGCACGAAATCGATAATTCTGGCAAAACTGTTTAATTGTTACCAATTGCTCTCACACTATCCTCCTGTTTGACAGTCTTAACGTGTGAACTAAAATATATTTGTCACTTATCTCCCTCTTTTTTGGGAATGACGAAGGTTTTTCTACAATCTTAAGGTACTTATTTTGACTGAGTTCCCGTTGTGATAACTTTTTTTCCGAAATATTTTCTGTGTCCTTGAAAGTAGGTGAATATATTTTCTCTTAATTAAAATATTCACTGGAATTACGATTTTTATTGTGTACTATAAAAATAATTATAAAAAAAGGATTGGGGTGACAGAATAACCCCACTCGACCATTAGTATCGAGTGCGTGCCTGCTCCAGGGTTAAAACATGTTGAAATCTTTTCACTTTAAATATTAAAAATAATACAATTATTTTTCATCGGAATTTTATATTATTGTTCATTATTCAAACAAAAAAAAAATTCTAAATGCTAATTCTTTGAGACTTAAAATTACAGTTCGCTTAAAACTAATTATAATTTGAGCAATCATTTAAAAAAATCATTTTACATTTTTGTAAACATTGTCGTGCACTTGGCTTTACTCTCCTTACAATTCAGCGATTATATCAATAATGTTTTATTTTCTTATAAATGAACTCGTGCAAATAGCGGATACTTCAGCCTGTATACTCTTAATGTATCAGTGGTGCACAGAGTATTTTATAACTAATTAATTAATGCTAAATTAAGAACAAGTTTAATAAGTATTAGCGACTTCCATGGGCTTGTCTTACACAGCAAATTTTTCAAAGAAATGCTTATGATTAGAAATTGACCCACTGAGTTCTTTCTAAAAAAAGCTGATATCTATATTTTGTCTTCTAAGCAGCCACCGCATTTTGCAATATGTTCCAATTTAAAAATTAGAGAAAGGAAAAATAACATAACAATTATCCTATTACTTAATTTTTTTTTTTTTTTTTTGCTTAAAAGCAAGATATACAAAATTTAATACTTATGTCATAAATTTGTACGCGGTTTATAATTAAGATTATTGCTTTAGCGTAAAAAAAAGTGCATTATTATTGCATTCATTACTGCATTATTAATGTATAAGGGGGGCGCGATAAAAATTGTGATTGAAAAGGGGGGAGCCAGTATTGAAAGTTTGAGAAGCACTGGTTTACAACGTAAAACAGTTGAATATTGAAGCCAGCAAATAAACTACTCCCTCGTAAAAATTAATTATTAAAACCATTGATTGAATAAATTCAATTTGACTCAACGCTTCATTTCTCTCTTAAAAATTTAAGGTTTAAAAAAATTATGTTTTGCAAAAGTTTGAAAATTTAAAGAAGTACAATGTTTAAAAAACTCGCTCGTAACCGGCTTTATTCCTAATATTTTGAAATTCTCTTTACGATGCTCTACTACTTATGCACAACCCAATACACTATTCTTCTCTGTTATTATGTATGTCTATCATACTTTGAAAAAGGTACATTATGGCTGACTGGATTTGTGAGGAATTTGCAAAGTCAAGGCCAGCTCTAGTATATTTGCCACCTCAGACCAAAGCAATTACGGAAATTCCACCCTTCTTTCTTCAGCAAAAGTTTTAATTACACCTATAAAACTTGAACATTCCTTGAGAACAAATATATATATATATATATATATATATATATATATATATATATAATCCAAAACACAAAAATACATAGATAGTTAGAACCTAAGATAACTATACTAAATAGGAAGAAATAGGCACAGTAGTACTATAACAAACTCCTGGCCTTAGGAACCAAGATTGCCGGTTTAAACAAGATTTTAGGGTTAGCCAACCTTCACCTGTAGTTTGTCATACTACGTACCAAGAGGAAAGGAAAGAATAGCATTTGGAGGAATTTAAACATTATAATAAAATCACTAAACTAATAAAATATAATTATAAAATTATAGCATACTAGTATTCACATTACAGATTTAAAATCGATGCAAAACGTAGATAGTAAGACTTACTTCGGGAGTGTATCAACTGGTTATGTTTCCCGCCAAATACAAGAGAGAGAAAACAGTTCCGCATAAAGTTAAATTATGATAGAAAAATATAAAGTTTATATATATATGTACTTTTAAAAAATCATAAATAAATATTGATATAAATATTAGTGTAAAATATAAATGACTTCTAGAAATATTTAAATATTATTGAATTATAAAACATGTGGCGCCATCTATTTAATAACTGTATAATTAGTTTTAAAAAACCCATAATGTCAATAAGTTATTAATACAAATTGTATATCATTAAGAACTATTAGAAATATAATTGTAAAGAAAGTTAGCAGGATATCCATATCCTATACATTGTTTGATAAAGTTATTAATGTTTAAATAAATATTAGCTTTATCACTAACTAAAACATTATTAAATTTGAATTCCAGAAGGCACTTTAAGAATGTTAAATTTAAAGGCATCTCTTTTATCATAAATATTATTATGTAATTTCAAATCCTTAATATACAATGTTACATCTGAGTAATTAGTTTTAATTGGATTATTATTAATTTTAACTAAGTTTAGGTAAGCCGGATAAAAATTAATATTGGGATTTAGCTGATCATTTTTACCAAAAATAATTAAATCATCCTTATATCTAAAAATGTAATAGTCATTATTAATAATATAATTATATTCATAAAAGTGTACATATAAATTAGCCAAACTATTGCTTGCTGGGCCTCCTTATGGCAGTCCCTTGTATTGTTTATATAATGAACCATTAAAAAAAAAGTTAATGTAATTTTCTTTTAAGACAAAATCTATGAGAGTTTTAAATTTGTTAAAATTAATATTAAGATTATAAATACCCTTGTTTTTCTAAAATTACTTTAGTAATATCATTGATAGCAATGGAATTGAACACATCTTCAAAGTCATAACTATTAACTGAATAAACCTTTTTATTTTTGAAGAAAACTATAATATATTTACTATTTTTAATTATAGCTTTATTACATTGCTGATTAATAGTAATATCATTGATAGCAATGGAATTGAACACATCTTCAAAGTCATAACTATGAACTGAATAAACATTTTTATTTTTGAAGAAATTATAATATCTTTACTATTTTTAATTATAGCTTTATTACATTGCTGATTAATAAAGTTTTGTAAAATATTATGAAGTAATTTGCCTGCAGTGGTAATATATGTTTTAAAACCATTTGTCACAGTTCTAAATTTAACAGGACTTTTATGGAATTTTGGTGTTAAAAATATATATGGATGCTTAATTTTAGGAACACAAAAACCTAATTTTTTAAAAAAAGCAATAATACGATTACTAATTTCATTATGTGACAAATCTATTTTTTTAAAAGATTCATTATTTAAAAAGTGTTCATAAAGCATATTATAATAAAAATACTTACAAATCACAGCATAGTTACCAGGTACTTAATCAATGTAAACTATTAATCAATGTAAATATATATATATATATATATATATATATATATATATATATATATATATATATATATATATATATATATATATATATATATATATATATATATTACTTAAAGTTAAATGCAAAATAATTCGAAATGAAGGACATAATTACCTGTTATTAATTCAAACGAGTAAAATATTAGAGAAGGAATCGCCCATTTCAGCAGGCCAATTTCTTTTAAAAAGAATCCACACAGATGGTAAGAATCCCAAACGTTTATTTTAACTTATAGTAACTACACTTATGACTAAAATAAAACATCTCCTGTGATTGTCTGTCCATCAAAAACTCTTATTTCCCATATCCCCGTTTGGATAGATGACATCGGCCGTCGTATGTGTGAAAGGAATGTTAGTTGTGACCTCACTCCGGGATGGGGAGAAAGTTACTTGTGAAATATGTATCAATATCAAATTTCACGATTGAACATAAAATTCCGTCTCGAACTCAGTTCAACAAGGAGAACTAAAATTCAACTTAAAGGAAAACTAACATTATACACATAGAGTAAAAAATAAGGAAGTAAAATACAATAAATGAAATACCAAATTCACACCCAATAGTATTTCAGAAAAGTTATCAATTTTTTTGCTACAATATATATATACATATTTCAACTTTAATGCTAATCCCACCCTGGGCAGGGGTCCGAGATTAATTCGTCCCTAGAGCCCTCCCCCGGCAGAGTACATGCAAGCTCATCTATTCCCAAATCTATGAATGTGAGCTAGAGATCAACATACCACAACTCTATTAAATTCATTATCTATTTTATGCATTCTACCTTGGCAATATTTACGGGAAATTCAATTTTTGAATGAGAACACAAAGCAGATAATGTGTGGATTGTAGAAATTCTAAATCTCATGCAAGAGCTATTTTCTCACGCAAGTTTCCATTCTAACAACTACTCACAGCAATTTACTTACAAATTTAGTTGGCTGTAAATGAATTAATGCTGTGAGAATAGAAGAGTATAACAAAGTGTGAATCAGATTGATAAGATTATTGCAATTATAACGCAATTAGGGAGCTTTGACTGTAAGTGAAGAAAATGAATTTTTTCGATTTCCTTTTGTAGTATGTATTTTTATTTAAAACGTGAATACAAGCAAATTATTGAATGTTTAATAGTTCATTTAAAAATTTATTATTTAGTATAATTACATTTACAGAAGTGTGCATTGCTTTATGCGTGTTTTATTATACTGTAAAATCCTTATTTTAATAAAACAAAAACTTCTGTACATTTTCCAAATACATGTACGTAGTTTACTTTAGTAATAATTATTGATATGTTTATGGCTTTTTTCTCTAACTGTCCTAAAGAATTTTTATAAAATTGCAAAAATTTCACTTTTAATTGCGATTTTTATGAAATTTAGATAATTTGTTTTAAATATTGATGTGGTTAAGTACTAATATTTATTGGGATTGATCCCTAAAAAGTATTGATATTATTTCAGATCCTATTTTTAAGAAAGTGATCTGAATGTGATTGGATACTTTAAAAGTTCTCGAAAAAGTCAAGCCAAATTGCTTAATGAATGAGACACTATTGCTGATCCTAATTTTATGTGTCATTGAATTTAAACTTTACTTTCATTATACCCCCCCTCTCCTCTCTCCCTCCACTTTCTCATTTACCAACGAGAATCAGAAATCTAATTCATTGTTTGGAGAGAAACATTTGAAAAAAATTTCCCCAAAATTTTCCAAATAGAATAAATGCTAACCAAAACTATTATTGTTATTTTTAGGATTGTTATTTGGGAGAGAAAGTTTTAGTAAATAGCATTTTTAATCATTTTTAGGAATAATTATTTGATCGTTAATAACGTTTTCATCTACACAAAAAATTTCTGATTTTCTTTAATGAGATCAATTTTTATGAAATTTTTTTCTCCGTTAATCTGTTTATCATTTTACTAGCCGTTGCCCACTCGTTTAGCTTGGTATTTGATGATGTTGTATCATTACATAGAGTTTATAAATTTTTGATATCTAAGCCCTAGTATTAAGCGTTTAATTGCACTGAAAAGCATTCTTACAACTCTCACCACTTGATTTAAAGAGGACAGGAACTTGAATTTCTAAAACGGAAATTTAATTATTCTTAATGCTCTCCTATCTCCCGAAGTTGATTTTCACAAAACTCATTTTCACCTGAAAGATGCACGTTTGCCAGATTTCAAATTCTGTGGGTCTAACAGTTCAAAAACATAAATTTTTAACTATAACGTTCCCTTTGAATCCTGGCAACACACCTTTGAAATGAATTTCCAATGAACCCGTTCTTAGCGGATCTCTAATTAACAAAAAAGAAATATGCTTACCAAATTTCAAATCTGTAGGTCTAATAAGCTCAGGAGATAAATCGCTGTTCTCCTTTATATATAAAGATTCATTTTATTATGCATTTTATCTTTTGGAAACATAAAAGTTAACGGAAATCATTTATGAATTAATCCACTGCAAATGTATGAATTCACATTGGTTGTGTATTTTCATATCCTATAACTTATCCTCAAAAACTGACGCTACTGTTTTAAATTTTGAAAGAGTTCTTCGCTCCCCCCCCCATTCAATCTCTTCTCTTCAAGTTATTTATTTTAGAACGAAAAAAATAACATTCTTTCTTATCTGTTTTCTCCATACGTTGAAAAAATAAATCTTCCATAATAAATGGTTTGCAATTCCAAAATTCGATTTTCCTTATCTTCAGTCGATAGTTTAGAGTTTTTTGGGAACCAGTTTTAAAAATATATTTCTTTCCTCCCCCGCACTCTGGAGTACTGGAAAAAATATTTACCTCTTATCTTGAATAAGCATAATGTTTGATGTTAGCTTACAGCTCGTTAGCTTTTAGGATCTCAATGACTCCGCCGTAGAAAATATGGTTCTTCGTTACATCCATTGCTTCATAAGAAATGTTATTGAGAGCAATTTTGGTTATCTGAAATTGATGAGCCATTCTGGCTACAAACTATTTCAGAAACATGGACGTTAAAATGATCATTGTTTCTTTGTTGGTAAACTAAACACGTACGAAACATTTCTATGGTCTTAGAAATTTCGAATGTATTTGTACAAATAAAATGAAAAACTTATATTTTGTAAAAACAAGTATGCCATGTATAACTTTAAATGCACCATTCTTCATTTATTAAATTTTTGTAGCTGAGTTGCATTTCATTTTCGAAAGAATTTCCAGAATTCTACCGATAGTTGCATTTTAGTTCTGACAACAAAGCTTGTGTTTACAGTTTTGCTTTTGTACTTTAGATGAAGTCGATCAAAACTAAACCTATTTTATCTCTTTTCAGGAATTCTTAACTAAATTTCCACTTGAATTATATTTTTAGAACATTTTTATTTAGATAAGAGTTAATATTGTAGTTTCTTTTTCAGTTTTCTCCTTTGTGCTAATAATATGATGGTTTGTTTGAAGCTAAGCCCAGGGCCGGCGTTAGGGGTGGGCAAGCCGGGCCCCTGCCCGGGGCGGCAACCTAAGGATGTGGCAAATTGGCTGTAAAGTTAACTAGTTTATGAAGAAAATAAGCCAAGATTACCCAGGGGTTCTAAGAGTCAAAATAAAAGTTCGAAGAAAAAAAATTTAAATATGTATGCAAAATATTCACGTTTTCTATGGAGTCCTAGAGTTTTTTTTAACGAGTATTCATTAGTATAAAGCCGTGTTTCCCAACGCTGATCCCATGGGGAAAGGGGAGGGGGCGATAAAGAAGAATTTTGGCATCCGGTTCCTTCTCTTTCAACTAATTTCCTACAAGTGTTACTGCTTTGTATGCGTGAATTCGGGTACTACTGAAAGAGATAGATTTTGGCAGAGATTAGTCTCAACAAAAGTGATGAAAAGCATGGTCATGTTTTATGAATGAAAAGAAAGGGGCAAAATGACCCTGAGAAAAAGACCCTTTTTCGAAGAAAACTGAGGGAATTTTGTGTCAATTTGACTTCCGAGTTAATTCTTTTAGCTTCCTGTGCTTATGCAGACAAAACAAAGTCGGACAGCAAAAAAGGTAACAATATTTTCATTTTCAAATTCTGTTTTAGATTTTTAAGGTTTAATGCCCAGGAATTTTAATATTTGCGTAAGATAAAGTGTAAAGAAAAAATTATTTTGCTGCAATTATATTTTTTTCTATTTTATTTATTTATTTTTTGTTTTAACATAAATATAAATGTCATCAGTTTCGTAGAATATTTTCATGTTGATTAACATTTTTAAGTAAGTGTGTTTTCGTAGCTTGAATGTACCGAAATCGTCTTAAAACATTTTCAATTGATATTGTTCTTCAAATGAAAAAAATATTATTTGCCTCTCGTATAAAAATAACTTCTTTAGTCGCTTACAAAAGACGATACTGAAAATACAAAACATTAATGAGCTTCTGAGTACATTCATTAATTATTTAGCATACATAAAGGATCCTAACAGCAATAGCTCGAAATTGTAATACAACGTAGTTATATTTATTATGATGATTTTGTTTTGTAATCGTAATATATTGAGATAATTTTGTTTAGTAATAAATGAACTAGTCTATAATTGCTAAATATTTAATTCAAATTGCTTCAAACTGTTAAAAGAATTTTCAAAGGACAAAAAAAGTTACTTTTACTTATATAGACACTTTTTTTTCTTTTTATTGAATGTAACTTGTGAAATAAACATACAATTTTTCTAATCTATTCTAAGACTGTTAAGATAGCTATTATTTTGTAAGATTAAATTTTAAAAACTTCAACAGTATTTTTTTTGCATGTTATTACCATTTTAAGAGGAATTTGCACGATACCTTTTTAATTAAGATCTTTTACACCAGTCATTCCCAAAGTGGTCTATATAGACCCCCAGGGGTCTATGATAACCTCCAAGGGGTTCACGTCAGAAAAAAAAATTGGAAGTGAATGAGGTGTAATTGGGGGTCTATGTGATATTAACTCTCATTAAACTAGATCATGACTTTAATTTTAAAAGATAATTTAATTAAGTGGAAAGCAAATCTCACTTATTTAGCAGTTTTATTTACTAAATTTAATGAGGTTTATTTGACCGTACAAGGTGACAGCAATAATTTTTTTTAAAACAGGAACCATTTCAGCGTTTCTTTCCAAAGTTAAACTAAAGAGGTATAATACTGGAGGTCCGGAATTTTCTCAAATTAACCCAGACAATCTGTCAGCACATTTTTACCTACGTTCAACATTTAACTACCTTTTATTCAGATTTTTAAACCAGGTTTGAGAATGCTTTGACTATGGTAATACCACAGAAGGCAATGAATTTATATGGTCATATTAAAAAAATGTCACATGCCAACAGGAACTGATCGTGATATGCACCAATAAAGATTTTAAAGTTTAGAAACGGATGCCAGCAATTTTGGCTTTAAAAAGGCAAACCTGTTATTTGTCCCGAATTATGGAATATCATGAAGAAGTTTTTTAATTATTTTTCCTAATAAGAAGGAGTTTCAGCGCAGTTGCAAATCTCCAAAACAAAAAAAGAAACTGGACACTACTAACAGAGGAGATTTAAGGTTAAGCCTGACAAGATTGATATTAAATGTTGAAAATTTGTTATTGTAGCTCCAGGTTCATCCCTCTCATTAAAATCAATTGTGTGTTGTTTGGTTATTTTATTTAACAGTTATTTTACATATTAAATAACTTTTAATTTAATTAATTATCGTATGCTTTTTAAACTTTAACTCAGTGCTTCTCAAACTTTCAATACTGGCGAACCCCTTTTCGATCACAATTTTTTTCGCGCCCCCATTATACATTAATAATGTACTGAATGCAATAATAATGCACTTTGACGCTAAAGTTACAATAGGCGATCTTAATTATAAACCATACAAATTAGTAACATAAGTATTAAATTTTGTATACTACTTTTAAGCAAAATAAATAAATAAATAAAATAATAGGATAATTATTATGTTATTTTTCCTTTCTCTAATTTTAAAATTGAACATATTACAAAATGCGGTAGCTGCTTAGAAGACAAAATATAGATATCTGCTAAATATAGAAAAAGAACTCAGAGGGTCAATTTCTAATAATAAGCATTCCTTATAAAAACTTTGCTTTCCAAGACAAGCTCATGGACGTCATTAATACTTATTAAACTTGTTCTTAATTTAGTATTAATTAATTAGTTATAAAATATTCTGTGCAGCACTGATACATTAAAAGTATACCGGCTGAAGTACCCGCTCTTTGCTCGAGTTCATTTATAAGAAAATAAAACATTATTGATATAATAGCTGAATTGTAAGGGAAGCAAAGCCAAGTGCTCGACAATGTTTACAAAAACGTAAAATGATTTTTTTAAAATCGTTGCTCAAATTATAATTAGTTTTAAGCGAATTGTAATTTTAAGCTTCACAGAATTAGCATTTATAATTGATGTTAAACAGTAGCGCACACAGGAATTTTTCAAGGGGGGGTCCGGGGTCGAAAGTTCACCAATCTTGTATCAGGTTCCTTTTGATTTTGTCGATTTTCGGGAACAAAACACAGTAAAAAACTAATTCTTGAATAAATAATTAGCATTAACTAATAAAATTAATCATTAATAACAAATACTTAACTAAATTTGGCGTACTATAAATAAAATAAATTATAATCAATCGGAAAAAAATCAAGGGCTTTGGGGGGTCCGGACCCCCTTGTGTGCGCCACTGATGTTAAATAATGATCAATAATATAAAATATCGATGAAGAATAATTGTATTATTTTTAATATTTAAAGTGAAAAGACTTCAACATGTTTTAACCCGGGAGCAGGCGCGCACTCGGTACGGTCGGGGTTATTGAGTCACCCCAATCCTTTTTTTTATAATTATTTTATTGTACACGATACAAATCATGACTCCAGTGAATAATTTAGCTAAGAGAAAGTTTACTTACCTACTTTCAAGGACTTATCAATTTTTCTTCGGTAATAAATAAACATTTTTTCCAGAATTAACGATTTCGTAATCTGTGTGTCCCGCGCGACCACTTCCGGGTAAAAAGTATATTCATTATGATAATATGCATGTTACTGCTAAAAAATTGTGTGAAACGTTTTTCGTTATGCTTTATACATTGAGAATATTTATAAAAATATGTCTTGTCCAAGTAATCCTTCATGTGCTTGTGTGTATGCTCTCTGTGGTTTTCCAAATATCATGAAACTCTTTTGCATGAAAAAAAGCGCAACAGAGAACGCGTAAGAAAGGTGTCATAACTAACTGTACCAATAACTTAGAAGGTCAAACAGATTACAGCTATACTGTGCAGTATTTCAAAAATAATGACAGTGATGAATTTTTTATGTTCCTAAAGTTTTTCGATTCTGGGTCCGGGATCTGGTTTTTCTCTGAAAGAGTAGTATGTTAGGTTAAAAAAAAGCGTAATAAAAAAATCTCTCATCACGGGATGACAGCAAATCAAATAAAAGTTTTTTATTTGGTTATAGGATCAAAGATAGCTAATTAGGTATTGAAGAAGTTTTTATTTTTGATGGCTTAATATCGCCTATAAATTATATCAGAGTAAAAGTGCATTTTTTATTATGTCTGAAAGTATTTTGTTTTAATTCATTCAAGTAAACTAATTATTTTTTAAATCTTTTATTTTCGATATGCTCGCGCCCCCCTCGTAAGGTCATCGCGCCCCCCAGGGGGGTGCGCCCCACAGTTTGAGAAGCACTGCTTTAACTCTATACTTCATTAGTTATAAATTGAATTCTTTTAAAGTACTAGTAGTAGTACTAGCTATCAAAAAGACATTTAAGTTGATAAATTTGCAAAAATCCAATATTAATTAAGCAGGGGTCTACCCCATACCGAAAAACATGGCAAGGGGTATTTGAGACAAAAAAAGTTTGAGAACCTCTGTTTTACACGGACAATTTGAAGGAATATTTAATGCAGTCTAATTAATTATGTGAGTAATTAATTATATATATTATTTATATAATTAATCACGTGTATAATTATGTATATAATTAATTATTTATATTATGTGTATAATTAATTATATATATTATGTGTATAATTAATTATAAAAATACATAAAAAATGTATATCTTTAAAATATTGTAAAACATTCTGTATGCTACTAATAAAGTTCCTCAAAATACATATTTCGAAAAATTTAAAAATTGAGGTAATAAATTATCTGCAGTTTAATATGAAGAAATTTTAAGAAAATATTTAAAAGACTAAGGTTTTAAACCAATAAAAATACAAATATTTTGAAAAACATTTAGTGCAAAAACATTCTTTAGATAAATTGCAAAATTTCAGACTTGAATTTTAAACTTCAAAAGATAATTATTAAACTGATAATTAATTTGAATCTACAGCTATATCAAAATAACATATAGAATTAGTAGCTCTAATAAGCAAACAACAATGACTTTAAGCCTAAATAACTTCCAAAGCATTTTTAAAATTAAGTTTCAATCTTATTAAAATATGTTTTATTTGTGATTCATACATAAAGGCTTTAAATCTCATTCATTTAATTACAACGAACAGAAATATAAAATACTTGGAATTCCTATTTCAATATATCAAAAAAGTTTCAGAACATAATCACTCATCCAATACATAAACGAGAGGCTCTTAATCAGTGTTCCGTAGAACAATGGTGCACTAAAATTTAAAAAGTCGGTGGTTTCAGTTTGCAATAGTTTTTATTTACTGTTTCATTTTACTATTATATTTCTCAAAAATCCTTTAAAATGTATTTTTCGTGATTGTGAAAAGGTTTAAAAGCGTTATTATGTATATTTAAGAAAAACAATCTAGTAATAATAGGTTCCAATCGATAGCAATATTTAAAATCTTTGAAAAAGACAACAAAATGATATCAAAATTATGACAGAAATAAAAAGCAACAGAAAAAGGATTTAATTAAAATGTTATTGTTACAGAACAATAAATTATGTGAAAGAGTATATGCACTATTTATTATTATTTTTTGCTTGTTCCTAGTATAAAACTATTTAATTAAAGTGAAAGCAAAATGTGCATCACAGAAATAAAAATATGATTAACACAATTTATAAAATAGATACGTGATTTCAAACAAAATTGCTGGGAAAGCCGAATAGATGCATTAAAACCACTAAAGTATCAAGTAGGAGGGATATACGATGCTTTACTTGCTGTTTGTAATAATTTGGAGTTTGACAACTCTATAAAGGCTTCTGGACTATTAAGTTGTGTTAAGCAATTTAAGCCAGTGATACTCAAACTGCGGCCCGCATGTGGCTCGCCGGTCTTTTCTGAGTGACCCGGACATGGTCCATTGCACTAAGAAATTCAATGTTAGAGAACGATGTGCTAAAAATTAAGCAAGTATTTATTTTAATCGAGCAATTAAATACATCTATTTTTTAATCTGTTTTTTAATAGTAGAATGTAAGTAAGAGATTAATAAAAGGAAATAGAAATTGTCATAAAAATAAATGTTTGTGTGTGCGTGTTTGATAGAAAAGTTAATATAGCATTAACATGAAAGCCAAAAATTAGTTTTACAAATTTTGTCAAAGTTGCTTTGGTCTTATAATGTGTCTTTTCCATTATCCGCATGTTGCAGCCCGCATGAAATAACTGTCATGTGTATGCGGCCCGGTGGTAACAAAGGTACCAATGATTTAAACTGTTATGCTGCATTGTAATTTGGTACAAAATCTTAAATTGCATCAATCCTATAAGTAAGCTCTTGCAGATAAAAGACTATGATTTACCATCTGCTATTGAGCTCTTCAAAAGTTGTAAAGATTTTTTCAAGGATCTTAGATCGGACACAGCCTTTAATGAAATGCTTTGCGATGCTTGAAAACTCGCCAATGAAACTGACATACCGGCTAATTTTGAGCTCCCCAAGTCACGTCATAGAGTTCGAGTGAGTAAGTGAGTGAATATTAACGTCGCACTGTTCAGCTGCACAAGGGCTTTTGGTGACGGACCACGTAATTTTGAACCATGGTCAAGTGACGTGGACGACACCTAAGATGGCATCTCCCTCTCCTAACTACCACACCACACCAGCGGGAGGACATTTCAGCTCTCGATAGATTTAACGTGCCATAGAGTTCGAAGAAGGAATGTGAATTTCGACTATGAAGCACGAGGTGATCCGATAGACGATCCTACTTTAAGGCAGAGTTTTATTTTTCACATTAGATAAAGCTATCAATGCACGTGAATCCACGTTTGATGTGATCAGTACCGACAGCAACTCTTTCCAATTTTTATACAATATTTGTGATTTAAAATATACTCCTCAAAATGACGAACTAAAGTACTGTAAAGATCTAGAAACAGTGTTAACTGATGGGAATTCACCAGATATAAACGCGCTGGACCTGGCAGACGAGATACTAGCGGTTTTGGCATTGCTAAATAAAAAAGAAAGTCCAATCGAGATTTTAAAATTCAGATCGAACCTGGATTTTGCTCCAAATCTCGGTATAGTTTTAAGGATATACTTACTCTCCCAATAAGTGTGGCAAGTGGAGAAAAGAGTTTCTCCAAATTAAAATTAATTACAAAGTTTTTACGCTCCACTACTACCGAGGATCGGCTAAACGGCTTGACAACAATAGCCATTGAACATGAATTGGTTGAAGAAATTAATGTTAAAGAAATTATAAAAAAATCACAGAATTAAAAGTGAAAAAGAAACACTTTTAAGTTTTTTAGCTCTCGTTTTAAAGGTATTTTAAATATGTAATTAAAATTTAATATTTAGTGGGGTTCTATAATTCGTTTTAGTATTTTTTAAATACCTGTATTTTATAATTATACACTAGAAATGACTATTTTCTTTTTTCTGTGCAATCCTAATTTAGTTTAATTTAGTGCCCAAAAATATAAATTAATATTTTTTTTGTTGTTAATCAAAACTTCAACATTATTGATAGCAATTTTTTTTGTTCACGTTTTATTTTACCATGAAGCAAGGGAAAGGTTTAGGTTATATCATTTAATTTTTGTTATAAACCGGGGGTGGCATTTTATCTCTTTGCCCGGGGTGGCGAATCTGCTAGCGCCGGCCCTGCTAAGTCTATTTTATCTGTTTCAAGTAGTTATCTGATTTCAGTTAATGTTAATCCTGTGTCTGTAAAAGGGACAGAGAATTCCTATTTTTTTTTCGCTAGATGACAACTCAACTCTTCCTTACATATATTTTTCTACATAGCCTCTTTATGCTGTCGGCTGTTTCCCCCTTGTATTTTAATATTCCTTAAAAAAGAATATTAAATTGCAAGACGGAAATTCGTTGTGCTTCAGGAACTTAAAATTTTCTCTTTGACTTTAAAAATTCATTAATTTTAGGATTTTAAATAAAAAAAGTTAATAATTTGCAAAAAAAATTATATGATGTTAGCAAATGCTTTTTGAATAAGTTATATTCATTCGAATGATGAATAATTTTAAAATAACTGTGCTTTCAACAACATCGATACTACTGTAATGGTGAGAAAATGACGGCAGGCTGCAACGTGTTCAATTATGGGAAAAGCCAAAAGCTTAAACAATAAGTTTATTAATTGAGCCTTAAAAATCCTCATTTATAAAGTACAAGAATATTCTAGGAACCTGGCGTAGCGAAATGCCATGAAAATGTTGATGCGTGCTTTTATAACAGAAAAGGTAGTGTTGCCACAAACTTAACATATGCAATTGAATAATAAAATAGACAAGTTATTTCCAAAGTGGTATATATAGACCCCCAGGGGTCCATGTCAGCAAAAGAATAATTTGGGGGTCTATGATAGTGGCTCTCATTAAACTAAATCGTGAATTTAATTAAAAAAATATTTAATCTAGTCGAAACCAAGTTTTACTTATTTAACAGATTTATTTACTAAATTTAATGTGGTTAATTTGCATTTGCAAGGTGACACATAAATTTTATTAAAAGAAGAAATATTTAAGCATTTCTTTCAGTTAAGTTAAAGAAGTACAATACTGGAGGGCCCGAGTTTTCTCAATTTGTTACAGACAATCTGTCAAGACGTTTTAACCTCCGTTCAACATTTAAATGGCCTTTATTCACATTTTTGAAACCAAGTTTAAGAATGCTTTGACTATGGTAATACCACAGTAAGCATTCAATTCATATAGTCGCATTGAAAATAAAATGTCATTACAGTAGAAACTGACCCAATGGTGTAATGTACACCCCCGCAATGAGGGAGGAAGGGGTAGGGATTCTTAGGGCCCAAAGCCTGACCGACCAAGTACGTATTTTGGCTTGGGGCCTAAGACCTGACTTTGCAGGGGGTCTAATATTTTCCGTTGCACCACTGAACTGATCGTAACAAGCATTAACGGATATCTTAAAGTTTAGGAACGGATGTCAGCAATTTTGGATTTAAAAAAGCATACCTTTGTTCCCTATTATAAAATATCACGAGGGGGAATTTTTAATTTCTTTTCCTAATGAGGAGTTTCACAGAGTGGTTTTCAATCTCCAAAACAGAAGGAGAACGAAAGAAAAAAACTGGATACTACTAACAGTGGAGATTTAAGGTTAAACATAGCAAGATTGAGAGAGAGAGAGAGAGAAAGAGAGATACCAAATGTTGAAAATTTGTTATTGTAGCACCAGATTCATCTGTCCCATTAAAATCATTTGTTTGTTCTTTAGTTGTTATATTTGACAGTTATTTTATTTATGTATTAAATAACTTTTAATTTATTTAATTAACATGTGCTTTTTAAATTTTAATCACAATACTTCATTACAATAAGAAATTTAATTATTTCAAAATAGTAGTAGTACCAGCTGTCAAAAAGACATTTAAGTTAATAAATTTGTAAAAATTCAATATTAATCAAGAAGGGGTCTACCTTAAACCGAAAAACATGGCTAGGGGTCTATGAGACAAAAAGTTTGGGAACCTCTGAAATAGACAATCACAGTGCGCCACCACGGTTTCATGGTGAGTAGAATGAAGCAGGAACTGGATTCTCGCATTTATGTATGCCTTATAGCCAAGTGTTTACATATAGAACACCTGTAAAATATGTAAATGAACTGTATATATGTTATATGTTCTTTTTGGCTGCATTCTTCGTTTTTTTACTACAGCGCTCCGAAACCTTGGAGGAAATAATGAATAACTCTGTATGATTTCAAATCTCAATGATGAAGAATTTAATGTGTGAATGCCATTTTTAATATTAAACTTCTACCAAACCAAAAAAAAAAGGCCGCTCAAAAGTATTTACAAAATAAGTTATAAATTCTCTTTAAAGTGACTGAGAGAACTAAATTCAATTTTATAAGAAATAAATCCAGTTTATTTGAATTTATAGCTATTGCTATCGATTCTCAAATCCCTTTCGTCAACAAAAAAATTCTTTTTAAACTATAGAAACGAGATTAAATTCCTCCGTCAGTTCGCTTGTCACCATGGCAACGGTAGATAAGTTTTATACTTTGTGTAATGCGAAACTTTTAAATAACTTTAAGGGAACCAGGACATCATAAACATTCAAAAAATCAATTTTTTAATTTTAGAATTAAAATAATAGAGCATATTTTTCTGAATCTAAAAATCCGTTGATAAAATAACTTTAAAATATGAAAAAAGTAATTGACAAAATTATAAACGAACGTTTACAAATGTTTAGTTTTTTCTCCGAAGCATAATTTTTTTCCCTTTAGGTTCACTTTTAAAAAACCTATTACACTATATCTATATGTGATTCCAGATTTTTTATACTTCTACACAGGATTCCTGTGCATATAGTGAACCTATTTTTTTAGTCAAAGTAGTACATCGTTTTCGAAAAATAGTTTTATGTACAAAAAAAGTGGGCGGGTGGGAATAAAAATTTTCAAAATTACAAAGTTTTATAATTTTTTTAAAGAAACCATCTTAATTTTTTTTCTAAAAATATAGGTTCACTATATTTAGTGTATTGTTTTATATATGTGCAAAAAATATTTTACATATTTAAGAAATACTTTTTTAAAAAAATGGTTCCTAAACATAAGCATGTATTATGAGACCTCAAAAATTATGTCCAACTTAGACTAAACTAAAAAACACTTTTTTTTTTATCTAAAAATAGTTTTTGTAATTTTACACAAGAATGATTAAAATATCTTTATTAAGATCTCCCCAAAAAATCTAAGCTCTATTGGAAATTTTTAAAGACATACGCCCCATAAACAAAGAGTCTTAATTTTGGCATTTTACTGTTTCGAACCTGTCCTGGTATTCTTAAAACAGTCAAAACCATGCCATTTTTACTTTAGATGAATAATAGATTCAATTTTATACGTTCGTAAATTTACGTCTTAAAACATCCCTGAATTCAAGTTAATACGTCCTTTAATCTGACGAAGTTTCAGGAGAATGTGCAGAAAGAGAGAAAAATTATAGTTAAAGAAATATGTTATTTGGATAATTTAAATATAATTTATTGTTGTTTTATCTATTCTATACAAATAAATAAAATTGAAGTATCTGTTTGTGATTTCAAACTAACAACTTTTTACTAAATGAATTCAAAAGTATATACGGTGCTTCTATCAAAAAATCAATTTTTAAAATTTTTGTCTTTCTGTTTGTTCCGGATAATCTATGAAACAACTGACGGGACTTTCACTGATCGATAGCTGATGTTATAGGAAGACTACCTTTATTTTAGAAAAAAAATTAGGGTTCCATGAAAATCATTGAGATAGTGAACAATATCCAATTCGAATAGGGAAGTATGTATTATTGTATCTGTATGTATTGTAAAATGGATGTTTGTAAATATGACGTCACTTCACTCCAACACCGTTCAACCAATCACTATGAAAATAGGCATATATATGTATTTTTTGTGGAGAAGGTTTTTGTGCTATCCTGCTGTTGCAGCTCCCCACCAGGTGGATGATTAAACTAAAATATTTTGTATATATACGAGGGTTGAGGCATAAGTCATGGCAACTATTTTATTTCTTGTATATTTTTGAATGGATCACAAACGTATATGTATCGTGTGGAAGTTCTGCAGACATAGTGTGTGCACAAAAGAACAGATGGCTCTGTGATAGCTGGTAGTAGCGCAGCAAAATCATTCAGTTGGCGAGTGTCGTGTGATGGAAGTAACCCGTGTTGAGCAGCGTTCTTACATCAAAATAGCCGTTCTCAGAGGGAAAAATGCGATGGAATATCACAGTGAATTAGTGGAAGCCCCTTGAAATATTGCTTTTCCATACCGTACAGTAGCACGGTAAGTGTACTGTGCTGTCATTCTTTTGCACCGTGAATACCATATTGCCCTGTATACTACCGTAATAAATTAGTGTGTTACGATATTTCAGTGCCATTCATTTTCCACACATGTAGTTAACACCTTGTCTTTTCGTCTGTATAATATATCTAAACTAAACTAAAATTAGATGTCGCGGGCGCCGGTGCCAAGGGCGCCTTTTCCCAGATGGATGGGAGAAAAAGATAAACCATGATGTGATGACGGATCTAATCAAGAAATCTCCAACGACAAAACGGGGAGGGAGGATGTACCCCAAAGCACGAAACGCTCTATCGAAGCAGAGCGCCGGCGGGGCGAGGGGGAGAACGCAGGAAGGAAAGCGGGACGGCCGAAGGCAGTGAATCAAAGGCGGTGATTTATCACCCAAGAACCTAGAGTAAAGGACGCAGTGCAGCTAAATAATGTTGTTAAGAGTGTGAAAAGAGTGTTATTTGTTGAGTTATGAGGGGCGGAGCGGGTTTCTTCACTTCGTCGAAGAGTATGAATATTTGTATAATATATCCCTTTTTCCAACCGGACTGGTATCTTCAAGAAAAAAAACTGTTGCCATGACTTTTGCCCCAACCCTCGTATATAATTTATTTATTGCACTCAGATTTAGCGCGGCTCTGCATTTTTAAGTGCAATTTTTAGGTAAGTTACCTCTATCTTGTAATGGATTTAGACATTCCTATCCATTACTTTCATAAGGTTTTTGCTCAGTATTATTTACATAAAGGGGGAAGGTTGGCTGGCCAAAAAACATGTTCAACCCCACTTTTATATAAATTATTTTATATATTAGCTGTCCTAAGTCAGCAATGTGTATGATATTGCAGCATCTATTTTGTAAGTTTTAATCTCGGTTGCTCATGTGTCTTTCATTGTGTGATTTTCCTATTGTCTATGTGTTTTTCGAATGTGATTGATGGATGTTTATCTTTTGTTTGTGTGTGTGTGTGTAGAGAATTAGACTATATATCCTCACATATTATGTGGCTGCATTGCGCTTATGTATGTTAGAATTTCGACATATGAATTTTAGGTCTTCTTAAGATCCTGTAATTATGTAGCTAATGCTCATAATCACAAATATTTTTATCTAACAGGTTAAATTTTTGACTATTTTCTTAGAATAATTTTCTTCCTTTTCTTATTTCTGTAAGTAATTCCAGATTTTTGTTTTTTAAGTCATTAATGCACTTAAAAAGATATTTATTAATTTAATTATTGTTAACCTTTATATGCTAATATGGCTTTTAGTGTTATTAATGTGAAATTAGAATATTGATACTTTTATTACTATCAGGGTGATAATATTGTGGCTTTTAAGATTTATGTAATTGATGTTTCATTTGATGTATTGCTTTTATCATACTTTTATGATACTAGGTGTAAAAATGTTATTTCTATGTTATGTATACATTTTTTATTTCAATTTGTAAATATATTTTTCTATGTTATGAGTATAATTAGTACTATTCCAAGAAATATGTGTTAATCCAGTTTTATATATTTCAAGTTCTTAATTTTCAATATTTTTCTAAAAATTTACATTTATTTTATATTACATTTTATATTTCAATTAATTTACATGTTTCAATATATTTATATTTTTTAGCAGTGCTTCCTAGTTTATTAAATTACATTTTTGTAAATATACAGAAATGCATTTTACTGGTATAAATTTTAGATACTATTTGATTATAACTATAGTGATTGTTTGCTATAGATATTAAGTTCTAATTTCTAGAATCTTAATAAAAAATTTACACAAATATGAATAATTTTAAATTTATAAATATCAAGGCTGGCAACTAGGCTCAGTAAATATACTCTGTCTCTGCTCGCTGGTACATTATAATGGTATATGTAGCATTGATAGAAAGTAACCATTAACTCTTTTTATTTTGCTATATTGGTAGGCTAATTAGTTTATATTTTTTAGCAACTCATATTCTAATAATTGGTAGTATTTTATAATCTGTTAGGCTAGTTTTTTAACAGTATATACGACAGATATGATGAACACGGTAGATAGTGACAAAGTTTTGAATGCAGGTCATTGTAGAGATTACAACAAGACTTTTTAATGCATATAATACTAGAGTATTCTGGAATAAGGGATACTTAAAGAATTCTAAAAAATATTTTTTTGCATTGTAATAATGTTTTAAATAACTATAATGCTTAAAAATGTAATAGGTACTTAAATAAGCTTCCAAATAGTAAATTTGGCAATAGTAAAATTCCTTTTTACAAAAGATGTGGCGACAAAAGATGTAAAACTTATAAAATGATCCATAAGGATCAAATCAAAGAGGATTCTAAATTTATCTTCTGTAAAACATATAACTGTATTTACTTATTGACATATAATAAATGACAATTTAAATATATTGGTCAGACATCTAATAAAATTAATATTAGAATTAATCAACATAGGTCACACACACACAGATACTAAATATTTCAATAGTATTAAAAATTCAAATAAAATAGAAATACGACGTTTTAGTACACATGGTTTTGAGCATGTTTCACTCAATATTATTAAAGTTGTTTCTGATATTAAAGAAAGGTTATGGTGGGAAAATTACTATATTAAACATTATAATGCAGTTTATCCTTATGAACTAAATGTATTATACCAAGGAAAAAATATTATAAATGCAATTAAACAAAATGCTCAAGATTATTATTACAATAATGAGATTAATAAAATAACTACTAAAAGAAAAACTAGAGGGGCTAGAACTTAAAGATTAAGTAGAGACAAAAAAGTACTTACAGATAGTATTATAGATATTTGTAATAGCTTTGATAACAATTTTAACATAAAACACATTAAATATTTTGTTTGGACTCAGTAAAAAAGAATTATGTATTTCAGAAGATGTACTAGTTTCACGTAAAATTAAAGATTGCCATGCTTTGCATATTATAAAGGACATTCACAAATTTTTGAAACATAAACATAACATAAAAGTTAATGTGAATAAAGTTTATCAAATAGAATATTGTACACTTTTATATATGAATAAATCATATGATAATATTAATTTTTCTGGCATTTTTAAAAAAACACGTGTCATCTTTCCCAAAACAAAATATTACTATTAAAAAAGCTTTTAAATGCAATAAAAAAATAGGTAGATCAATTTCTAACTAATATGCCTATAAAGCAAGAAATTTAATGACTTTAAAGAATTCATAGATAAACATCACAAGCATATGTTGCTACTGGTGACCTCAATATTGTAAAAGACAATCTTAGAAACATAATGAATATAGGTACTGGTTTTAGATTAATGATTTCGAATAATAATAAAATTATAAAAAATCAGTTACATAATGATATTGAGCAATTTATATACAAAATAGATATTAAATATAGTATGCCTATAGAGGCATTCACAGAATTCAAATAAAATATTACACAGCAGCTTAATAATTATAATTATGGTACAGATAATAAAATCCTTTTTAATGATATTAAAACTCAAATTAAAAAAAATTGTAAAATAAATTTATTACAGTTTATGTTAAAAACGTGCCAGGAAATTTTGCCTTCATTTGTAAATACTATTATAATTTAATGATCAGCAAATATTATGATAATAATACAGCTTTTATTAAGTCATCAGTTTCTGATAGATAAATAATCGAATTTTGGCTTTTCATAAACAATTAAGAATTCAAATTAATAATAGTTTTAAACTTCCACATATATTTCTTACTCCCAAATTTCATAAAGACCCAGTCAAATTTAGGACAGTTACAAATGGATTTAATACATATATCAGCAAAACAGGCAAAATTCTCCATGAAATATTACATGATACAATAAATAATCTTGATTCCCACAGCCATACTTAAAAATAGTAAACCTTTTATTGAACAAATGAAAGATAAAAAGATTTTTTCAGTCTATAGTTTAGATTTTAAAGATCTTTTTAACTCTATTAATATTGACGATATGATTAATATACTTGTAAATTTGCATAACGATAATTTATTTAATAATGTTAATTATGATAGATTTAGTCCACTACTTAGGTTTGTACTTAAAGAGAACTATATATTTCATAAGGGTAACTATTATCTACAGATTAAAGGCTTGCCACAAGGTGTTCTGCGAGCAACTGTCTGGCCAATTTATACTTACATTATTTTGAAAATAGTTGCATTAATAATTATAAATATTACGTTTATCGTTATATAGATGACATAATAATTTTTTACAGCAAGTCAATTTTATACCTAACATTAATTTTAATCCACAATATCTTTATTTAATACAGACAAGTAGTAACAACAATGAAGCAAATTTTCTTGATATACAAATCAAATTAAAAGATAATGGAATAGTTTCTAATATTTATGATAAAAGAGAAGAATTTAATTTCAATATTATATAGAAAAGTATCTCATTGGGAGAGTAATGGACATGTTTCTATATTCAGAAATATTGTTATTAATTATATACAACACAATAAATTTCTGGTGTCAAAAAAATCAGAAATAATAAATAACTATGAACATTTTACTAAATATTGCTTAAATCAGAAATATCCAATTAATTTTACTAATAGTTATATGAATAAAGCTATTCGAAATAGTAAGGATTAAAAATTCTTAGATTAATAATACCTTATTACTATAAATTTACATATTTCCTACCTATAGTTACCTCCATATTCTACTATTAGATAAAGTTACGTATTATTACTTAATTCATATGTACTTTAGTGTCACTAAACTTATGGTACATATATATACATATACATATACACACATATATGTATATATATATATATATATAATTTACAACTCTCTTTTAAATTTATTTTTTCTATTCTTTTTATACTTTTGTTAAGTGCAACATTTCAGCCATTCACAAGCCTTGAATCTACATTAGGGTCCAGAATCTGGCAATAACTTAATTATTGCACTAGATAAAGCGCGGGCTTTGCATTTTTTAAGTGCAATTTTTAGGTAAGTTACCTCTATCTTGTAATGGATTTAAACACATTCCTTTCCATTACTTTAATAAGGTTTTTGCTCATTATTAATTTCATAAAGGGGAAAGGTTGGCTGGCCAAAAAACATATTCAACCCCACACATTTATATAAATTATTTTATATTGTTACGAGTTTTGTATAAATAGTGGAAATAATTTGTGTTTAATGCATTTATATTACTCTATGTTATATTTATTTCCTGTTAAAATTGTACTATTCACAAGCAATGCCGCCCTTTACGTTATAATGGCGATTCAATGAGAACTTAGCGAAATCTTGGCGGTAGAGCCAAGTGGGCATAATTTTTGGTGACCAAGTTGGCAGCCAATTTGGCGACTTTGGCGATCATTTTGGTGTCATTGCCGACCATGTTGGCGAGTTCGAAACCCTCTGGGATCTTCTAGAAAATAGTGGATCTCCCCATTACTGTCACGTTCAATGACAAAAGCGGTTATATTTCTGGAAGTTTCTGTCGCGCCTATAAATAACGATGCTCGCCGGTACGGCGATCAGTTTTGATTAAACCAGCGAGTAGTGATAATTTTTTTGACTAGCGATTAGCTCGGCTGTGCTTGTGAATAATCTTTACTTAAGTGTATTTTTAAACACTGATTATTGTGTTTGATTGTTGTTGAAGGAGTGAAGACCTACGGATATTTACCCTGTGAATATTGCCGCTGAATCCAGTATTGAAAGGATTGGATTTTTGATAATAAATTCGCATCGCTCTGAAAGAATTGTTTATTTTCTTTGCGATTATTTTGCATAAAATCATCGAACCCGGATCTACGTAACAGTTTGGTGTCATAAGTGGGGTTTTATGCCAATAACAAGAGCAATAGCTGAGCAACTGAAGGCTCTGTTGGAAGGCATCAATGCCTTGATAAACGGCTAGGAAGAGACTAGGCAAGAAGTGCAGAAATGTCTGGAAGAGACTAGGCAAGAAATGCAGAAAGGTCTGGAAGAGATTATACAAGAAATGCAGAAAGGTCTGGAAGATATGCAGAAAAGCCAAGAAGAAACTAACAATGAGTTAAAGGAGAGAATGGAGAAAGGCCAAGAAGAGACCAAGAAAGGTCAAAAAGATCTGAAGAATTTTTTAAACAAGAAAATCGATACTGTTGAAGAAAAAATCAACAGTGCGGAAGAGAAAATAGCATTGAAAGTTGAAGAAAAGATTGCTGTAGTTGAGGAAAAGATTGCAGTAGTTGATAAAAAGATAAAGAAGAAAGTAGGGGAAGAAATAGAAAGAATTAAAGAGCAAGTAGAAGAAAGAATTAAAGAGCAAGTGGAAGAAAGAATTAAAGAGCAAGTGGAAGAAAGAATTAAAGAGCAAGTTGAAGAAAGAATTAAAGGGTAAGTTGAAAATCTTAAAAAGAAGCTTCTAGCTTGCGGAAAGACGACGGACGAAAACAAGTTTGTGCCTGCTTCTGCTGTACCTGTTCCTGTCTCACCATTATCAGTGAAACTGTCCACCTATCATGGTAAAACGAACTGGGAGGTGTACAAGACTCAATTTTGTATAATTTCTGAAGCCAATGGATGGATTCAAGGGGTCAAAGCTTGTCAACTAGCAACATCCCTTAGAGGTAAGGCCACTGAAGTTTTGCAGACTCTTTCCGAGGTAGAGCGACTGAATTTGAACTCCCTGTATTATGCTCTGGATCTTCGGTTTGGCTAGAAATACTCCAAGGACTCCGCGCGCCTGCAAATGAAAACAAGACTCCAGAAAACCAGAGAAAGCTTGCAGGAGTATGCCTCTGAAGTAGAAAGGCTTGCCAACTTGGCATTCTCCGACCACCCAACAACTGTGCGAGAAGTAATCTCTTTCAAGGAGGAAAGGAGGAGGAAATCCAGATGGCTGTAAGAATGGCAGATGTCCAAGATCATAAATCTGCACTGTTGTATGCTCTAAAATTGGAGGCCGCCACTCAAGCAAGTCGCAAAGATTTCTTTTCTATCCGAGGAGCTAGGGTGATTGGAGATGAGCCGTGTGAATCTCGAATGTTAAAGGAGATGGAGAAATTGAAAGAGGAAATGCAAACCATAAAGAATGGAATTTCGACCCAAGAGAAACGCAACTTCAAGTGCTGGGGATGCGGTGGAACGGGACACCTGAGAAGAAACTGTCCTCGGACAAGGAAGGAAGAGAACACTGTCTCTTCTTCCAAACAGGAAAGCTAAAATATGGCCTTCTCGCGGGGCGGAGGTTGCCAGATAATGAAAGGCCCATCACAAAATTCTTCAGATTCCGGCAGTAAATGGTGGTGACAAGGGACTTTACGTAATAGAACAAATTAATAACATCTCGTGCCGTATGGTTGTTGATACTGCAAAACTCAAAATTTAGTATTATCTGAACGCCATCCTGCGTTTCCTTGCAAACAGTGACGGGTGACAAGGTTCAGGTTCGTGGGAAAACTAACGTCACTCTACGGTTTGGAAATATAGACTATCATCATACGGCATATATAGCAGATATCACCGATCCCTGTATTCTTGGACTGGATTTTCTGAAGAACAATAACTTTAAATTGGACTAAACTTTGAAATAGCAAGATGCATTCAAAGTTTGAAGACGTCACTCTTTTTGCCTTACAAACTCAATTTGAATCCAACCAGAAAATTATTGCAAAAACCAACATCTCCTTATCACCAAGAACTGAATGTATAATACCCGATTTAGTAGCAGAAAATAGAAAATTCCGATTCGGCCTCATTGATTATCCTCACCCAGACAGTTTAAAAGCAGGAGTACTGATAGCCTCGTCGGTAGTAGACCTCTCGAATTCAGTCACAACAGTGAGAATATCTAACATCAGTGACAAGATGAGGACTATACAGGAAGGAGAGGTAATAGCCTCGTGTGCTCCTGTCACTTGTGTAGATCGAATGCGCAATAGCCAAGAACTTCCTTCAGAGGATCTAGTCAAGGATTTACTACAAAACACAGACTTAAGACGAGCAACAAAGATGTTCTGCAGGAAGGCTAATTAAAGAATTCCAAGGCCTATTTCCAAGAACATCCGAGGACTGGAAGAACTATACTAACGAAACAATGAATTGATATGGGAGAGCATCCTCCTACTAAGCAGCACCCCCGATGACTACCATTTGCTAAACAGGAAGAAGTCCAAAAAATCATTAAGGACATGAAAGGTAATGATGTCATTGAGCCATCGTCAAGTCCTTGGACATCTACCATCGTCTTGGTCAAGAAGAAAGATGGTTCAACCAGATTCTGTGAGGACTATCATCAGCTGAATGACATTTCCAAGAAGGACAGATATTCTCTGCCAAGAATAGATGACACACTGGAAACACTTGCCGGCAATACCTGGTTTTTTACCCTATATCTCAAGAGTGGCTATTGACTGGTAGAACTCCACCCTGACGATAAAGAGAAAACTGCGTTTACCACGGGACAAGGACTGCGACAATTTAAGGTTATGCCTTTCGGCTTGTGCAATGCACTTGCAGCGTTCCAGCGTCTTATGGAAACAGTCCTCGGAGGACTTTCGTATGAGGCCTGTCTGGTTTATCTTGATGACATTATCAACATTGGGCGCTCCTTCGAAGAACATCTGAAAAATATCAGACGTGTGCTACAAAAGCTGAAAGAAGCTAACCTGAAATTAAGTAAATCCAAGTGCCCCCTATTCCGGCGTGAAGTCACCGATCTCGGACACATCATTTCGGCAGAAGGTGTACGAACAGACCCAGATAAGATCTCGGCTGTGAAAGACTGAAACTGTCCGACGGATGTTCATCAGCTCCGGAGTTTCTTGGGCTTCTGCACGTATTACCGGAAATTTGTGAAAAATTTCTCAAAGATCGCAAGACCACTCCATAAGCTGACCGATGCAAAACAGAAATTCATGTGGACGGTTGATTGTAACAACACCTTTAACAAGCTTAAGGACGCACTAATATCTGCTCCAATCCTGGCATATCCTGAAATTAGGAAATAATTCATTCTGTGGATACAGATGCAAGTTATGAGAGTGTTGGAACTGTATTGTCACAAGAGATAGATGGTAGGGAGCGTGTCATTGCCTATTTCAGCAAGTGTCTGTCCAGATCAGAGAGAAATTAATGTTTGACCAGGAAGGAACTGCTCGCTATCGTAAAAGCCGTGGAGCACTTCCACCCTTACCTCTACGGTCGAAGGTTCCTGCAGCAAAAACAGATCATGCCTCATTGACCTGCCTACTGAATTTTAAAAATCCAGAAGGACAAATAGTTAGGTGGATACAGAGACTGAAGGAGTATCACGTGGAAATTCCCCACAGAAAAGAATCAACACATGGAAATGCAGACGCCCTTTCAAGAAGACCCTCTCATGAGAGCTGCAAATACTGCTCGAGAATCGAAAAGAAATTTGGCGTAACACAGCGAATGTTCCGCCAAGTTACAACGCCATCAACATATGCATTGGTCCCGTGGAGTGATGAGAGCGTCCAAAAAGATCAACTGGCTGATCCTGAAATAAAACCAAACATAGAATTCAAAGAGTCGTCTGACGAAAAGCCCAGATGACAAGACATCACCCCTTTGCACACAAAGGTCCCAGGAAACGTACTAGAGGAACACTGCTGCTGTATAATGTGGGAGCGGCATTCGAACGTATAGCTTTTGACATCCTAGGCCAGTGGTTCTCAAACTTTAACTACTGGCGATCCAATTTTCAATCATAATTTTTATCGCGCCCCCTCCCAAAATAATAATGTATTGAATGCAATAATAATGCATTTGGGGGGAGGTGCTAAAGCTACAACACGATCATTATTATAAACCGTACAAATTAACAAGATAAGTATTAAATTTTGCATATGTTACTTTTAAGTACAATATATTTTTATTTTTTACTTTTTAGTTCGATTCACTATAAAAGCATGTTTTTTTAATTTGTTTTTAAACTATAATTTAATTTATAATTATTTTTACTATACACGATAAAAATCCCCAAAAAATTTCCAGTGAATAATTTAATTAAGAGAAAATATACTTACCTACTTCCAAGGACTTTTCAATTTTTCTTTGATTTTTTGATAAAAAAAATCCAATAAAACTAATGAAAATGTTCCAAATCTGCGTGCCCTTAATGAAGAACATAAAGCATGTTCATAGAAAATATTTTTGAACAAAAATGGTCTTGCAGGGAACTCGATCAAAACTAGTAACTTGATTGTAAAAAAAAACGTTTGACACTTCTCAAAAAAGGAGGGCGAAATGTGGTAAATTCATTTTAGTTCCCATGAAGACTGTCTTACTGGAGGATACGTTGTCAAGGTCATTGGTAACAAATAGTTTTTCCAGAATTAAAGATTTCGTGAACATCAGGTAACTATGTGCATCGATCCCGTGTTAAAAGTATATTCAATAAAACATATGGATATTAGTTCTAAAAAAGAATTGCGTAAAATGTTTTCCGTTATGCATTGTATATGTTGGCCAAATAATCCTTCAAAGTACTCAATATGCTTATCCATATATCATATAACTCATTCACATGGAAAAAAAGCAACAGAAAAATATTATTTACAATTTTCCTAAAAGAAAAACAGATGGAGTGAAACATACCAGTAAGTTTGAAGGTCAAATATATAATACTCAAAAATAGCATTTTAGGGGTTAAAAGAAATGTAATAAAAAAAATCTCTCATCGTGTGATTACAGTAAAGCAAACAAATTGTCGTTTTTTATTTGGTTATAGGATCAAAGATAGCTAATGAACGTTTGAAGTGGAATGTTTTATTTTTGATGATCACCAGATGATATATATATAAATTATATCAGTGTAAATGTGCATTTTTTATTAAGTCAGTAAGCATTTTGCTTTTCTTCATTCCAAAAAATTATTTTTAAACCTTTTATTTTCAATATGCTCGCGCCCCCTAGCAGGAATACCCCCAGGGGGCACGCCCCACAGTTTGAGAAACACTGTCCTAGGCCCACTTCCGAGATCGTCAGATGGCAACAACAACATCCTGATTGTCATGGACTACTTCACTAAATGGCCTGAAGCCTATCCTATTCCCGACCAAGAGGCCTCGACTGTTGCAGAGGTTTTAGTTCAACACTAGATCTCACGATTTGGGGTCCCTCTACAACTGCAATCCGATCAAGGGAGAAACTTCGATTGAGCAGTTTGCAAGAGACTGTGTGAAATACTCGCCATCGACAAAACCCGGACAACATCTTTAGTCTGACGGCATGGTAGAGAGAGTTCAATCGGACCATCCACAACAGCCTCTTTCTCCTGGTATCCAGTAATCAACAGGACTGGGACAAGAAATTGCCATTTTCCTGTTTGCTTACAGGAGTGCCGTTCACGAGACCACCGGCTATTCCCCATCCCAGATGCTCTTCGGACGAGATATTCGTCTGCCTGCAGATCTTCTGTTCAGCCCGCCACCAGATGCACCCTTGGCGCCTGAGGAGTATATTGAGAAACTCCAGGCACGGATGGAGGAAATGCATCATCTGATTAGGGAAAGAATCGGCAGGGCTTCCGTGTAGATGAAGAACCGACACGACTTCCACGAAGGCGACAGAGTGTGGTTATGGAATCCGAAACGTCGCAAAGGTCTCTCTCCGAAGCTGCAGACCAACTGGGAAGGTCCTTACACAGTCCTAAAAAGACTGAATGACGTTGTGGTGCAGATACAGAACTTACCACAACCAAACCCGAAGGTAATACATTATTATAGGTTAGCCCCTTATCTTGGCCAAGATGAATAAGATCCTTAAGTTCAAATCATGGTCATTAATTATTTTGTAAATTCTTTAAATTATTTTCCTTTTTCTAATTCGTTAGTTTTATTTTAGTATTGAAATTCATGTATTGTAAATTTATTTGCTTTGTATATGCTGTTGAGTATATTTGTTACTTTATATGTGATTATTATGTGTGAGTAGTTTGTCTGTAAATATATTCCTCTTACTCAAGGATTGTACTGCCCGGGACGTGCAGTTTTTGAGGAGGGGGCAGAGTTATGAATTTTGTGTAAATATCGTAGTTTGTATTTGGGTGTTTAATGCATTTATATTACTCTATGTTATATTTATTTCGTGTCAAAATTATTCTAATCACAAGCAATGCCGCTCCTTACGTTATAATGGCGATTCAATAAGAACTTGGTGAAATCTTGGTGGTAGAGCCAAGTTGGCATCATTTTTGGCGACCATTTAGGCGTCATTGGCGACCATGTTGGTGAATTCGGAACCCTCTGGGATATTAGAAAGTAGTGGATCTCTCCATTAATGCCACGTTCAATGACACTAGTGGTTATATTTCTGGAAGTTTCGGTCGCGCCTATAAATAACGATGCTCGCCGGTACGGCGATCAGTTTTGATTAAACCAGCGAGTAGTGATAATTGTTTTGACTAGCGATTAGCTCGGCTGTGCTTGTGAATAATCTTTACTTATGTGTATTTTCAAAAACTGATTATTGTGTTAGATTGCTGTTGAAGGTGTGAAGATCTTCGGATATTTACCCTGTGAATATTGCCGCTGAATCCTGTAATTCAAAGATTGGATTTTTGATAATAAATTCGCATCGCTCTGAAAGAACAGTTTATTTACTTTGTGATTATTTTGCATAAAATCATCGAACCCGGATCTACGTAACAATATAGTAGCTGTCCTAAGTCAGCAATGTGTGTTATACTGCAGCATCCATTTTGTAAGTTTTAATCTCGGTTATTCATGTGTCCTTCATTGTTTGATTTCCCTACTGTCTATGTGTTTTTCGAATGTGTTTGATGGATATTTATCTCCTTTGTGTGCGTGTAGAGAGAATTTGACTGTATATATAATTCGCAATTATAATTAGTTTTTAAGGCGATTGTTCTATTTTAACACAATCCTATCACGTGATCAATGGATAGTATGAATATTCTAAACAGATATTTTAAGTTTCAAATGAGTTAGTTCTTCCAGGATTAATAAAAATATTGATGTTACTTTCCAATCTTCACAAAGAATCAAAAGTAACCCAGATAACGAATACAAGTATTATGCTCGAAAAATTAATTTCAAAAATTTAGTAAGGAACAGATTTTATTGCACTGTGAAACACATTCTTCAAAACAACTATAAAATACCAAATTTCCTGTAAAAATAGGTGGCCGTGGTAGCCTAAGGGTCAAGGGAACGAACTTACGGCTGGCGTATCATGAGTTCCAGCCTTGTACAGCTGAAGACCCGCGGTGTAGAGTGGTGATGCACGTTAAATTTTTCGAAGTTAAAAGAAGTGGTGCCATCTCAAGTATCATCCATGTCACTTTACCATGGTCCAAAATGTCGAGGTCCGTTGCCTTCGATGAGCTGAAGAGTGCGACGAGCTAATATTCACTCATTCCTGTAAAAATAGCATAAAAAGATGCGTCAAAAAATCATGAATCAATTGTAATCAAATTTCAATAAAATACAGTTATCAGACTATTTTATTAAAGACAAGCATTTTAAAATCTGTATTGTATGTGTGTGTGTGAAAACCTTGATAACACACCAAAAAAACTTCAAACTATGTGACGAAATAATACACATATAAAATAATGAATGAGTGAGCTTAGTTTTTTTTAAAACACATCACAAATGAGAGTCTTTATTCTTAAAAAATGATTCACTGAAAAACAGAGTATTAATTCGATGTAGGATTGCTAGGCGCCAAGTTTTTGTTTATGTTCGCCAAGATGGGTTATAATATTACAATATATGGTTATCTTGATACTTTTATTGTCTGGCAATGCGGATGCTATAGAGAGAACGTATATCAACACTTAACGTTCACTTTGTGACACCTTCCCTATGTATGGGGAACAAGACATAATTAAATGAATTCCTTAAACATTAAATTTCTTATTTATTTTCATACTAAGAAGAGAATTAACTTGTATAAATAACCAACTGAATATTGAAAAATAAAGTGTATTCTTTTCATGGTCTTGTTCTTTCAATTTTCAATGTACTAATCGAAAAATCCTTAAACATAGCAACTTTCCCCGATTTACCTTAATAATAATTATTATATCGTGTTACATAAATATTACATATAATAATTACTATTAAATTAGATAATGCGAGAGATTATTATATATTACATACTTATCAGTATATATAATTTTTATTATAGTATATTGATATTCATTATTGATTCATATTGATAATTTGCAACCTATTCCTGTGTTCTTCATTTGAAATATTTTTCAATGTGTTTCAAAAAAAGTTCTTTAAAATTATTTTCATGACGATTTGTTACCGTTAGGCCACAATCTTGGATTCCGAATCACTCGACAACAAGCGCTGCTTAGCCAGCACCTCCTAGATACCTCCTCCTGTATCTAGGAGGGCTGCGGTAGCCCAGTGGTTAGGTATCCAACCATGGCAGGCATGTCATGAGTTCGATCCCAGTACCACTAAAGACCCGCCGTGTAGGGCAGCGATGCACGTTAAATCTGTCGAGAGCTGAAACGTCCTCCCGTTGGTGTGGTGTGGGAGTTATGAGAGGTGGTGCCAGCTCAGGTGTCGTCCACGTCACTTGACCATGGTTCAAAATTACGTGGTCCGTCGCCAAAAGCCCTCGTGTAGCTGAACAGTGCGACGTTAATATTAACTCAACTCAACCCTGTATCTAGGAGGTGTTGGTTTAGCACGATTACTGTTGCCACTCATGTTATATTTCGCACTTCCTGTTGTCTTTTCTATTTATGTAACTTGTTATTGAGCTAGGGGAATTGGCAACGGAGGAAGAATTAGAATAAAAACAGAATTTCATCCATGTTTACGTTTTTTGATATATTTCCCCGTACATAATGTAAATAAAATAGTATATAGATAAAAGATAGTCTACAGTCATAATAATTACGGAATCTCGCCAAACAGCGCTTGGTGCGTAGTATTCCTATATCAGATTAGTTTCGACAATGGAATAAAAAAGCCTAAAATATATAGTAAAATGCTGAAAGGTTTTTATTAGATAATATTATTTTCTTTTAGTGTTTTTTTCAGTGAATATAAACAAATTTCTAGGCTTTTCCCCCATAATTCTTTTTACATAGTCACTTATTTTTAATCAAACATTCAAACGTTTAGAAATAAGCATTCGTTTCAATAGCTAAAAATAAAAACTTTTTATTTATTATTTAACGATAATGGATTTAGATGGAATTTTTAAAAACTAAAGCAGTATTTTTTATTACTTCATTACTAAATTAATTATTTAATTATAAATTAGTACATTGTCTTTTATTTTGGATAATACTACATTAGTTTTTAAAGTCATTTTTAAACCAATTGTATGTAACGATTGATTCATAAATGAAAATTTAAAATCCATTTTATTATTTTAGATTCTTAGAAAGTAATTATTGTTTAAAAAAAGTAGTGACTGTACTTAGTTTTTGTGTAATATTCTTATTTAGCATCAGAAATGTTTTATTTTTATTGCTTAAATTAATATTTTTTTTAAACTAAAGCAGCTTTGTATTTTGTAAATAGTTGATAGAAATTTGACAAAAGACGGGGTATCGATAGCGTATTTCTTTTTTTTTTTTTTAGCCATTTTATTGTATTCTTCCTCAATAAAATTAAATTTAACGATTTCAGTTTCCTAATAGTTAATTTAACACACAAAAAAATCCTTCGATTTGATTTGACTTTTAATTTGTTACCCTGTAAAGCATGACAAGGAATACTGGCGAAACTCATCGTAATTTTGAACAACAGTCAAGAGATGAGTGCAACTTTCGAGCTGTTATATACTTCTCCAATGTACCACACCTCACCAACTTTTAGCCTCAACTAATGTAACGTGCATCAGCCACTTTATACCGCGGATTTTTCAGTGGCTTTATGTTTCCAACCCGTGACTCGACAACATTGGTCGGGAGTTCACGACCATGACCACTCGGCTACTACGGCCACGGAAAAAATTGAATACTACACAAGGTGTCCCAGGATCAATGGGACAAAGTTTAAAGGGAGGTCGGGGACATCACAAGGATTCAGATTTGCATAGCAATCCATGGTCGGAAACGTCTTCATTAGGCTCTAGGTGGCCTAAGTGAGAAAACGGCTCTGTTCACTCAGGAACCGATGCAACATCTCGAACATCGTGTGCTTCGGCATATTCCTATTCAGAAACGGTTCCTGATACAAACTTAACACTACTCTACCGTTCCCATTAGCAACGCCATGTATTATACATATTAGCCTCTCTTTTCACTACTCGTAGACTCACCCATCAAGATCACAGTTATGAATGATATTTTTCCATTGATGCATCGAATCAAGGTTTTTCTGGCTAACTACCATCTACCCTCGGCATTGACAGCCAAGCCCAACAGTAGTTCATATTAATCTTGGTGGCTTCAATTTTGAACATTTATTGTGAATATTTAATGGACCAAATTCAAGTGACGTCATGATCACATGATGATTCCTTTCATATGTTTCTCACCTAACATAAACACACACTCTCGAACTTTGTTTTATTACTTCGTATATAGTCTAAGAGGTTTCTGAACCAGAAATGTTTGCGGAATGTCTAGAACAACAATCTCATGCTTCGTCGTTGTTGTTTTCACTTAACATACATATTATTTTTGCATTTTAAAATATCGTGCAGCATAGCAAATACGTAAAGATACATTCTTTCATACCTTGTAAGCAAAGTTCTTTTGTAATAGAATTTGTGGCACTGATTTTTTAATATAAAATTTTTTAATAGTTAGGAAAAATAGCATGATTTGATTGTTATTTTCTAACATTCATATAAAGTTTCCTTTTCGCTATTATTGAAAATCTAATTCAGTATTATTGTTAGGATATATACATACACTGCTGGCCACACATAATGCCACACCAAGTAGGACCAGGGATATCACAGTGAAATTTATTTGGCCGATAACATGTTCTACAAAGATCAAACAATTAAAATTACAGCCTCTTGTGACGTGTGGGTGATGATAAAATCAGTAGTTAGTGTTGGCTACAACCGCTGTCGCACGCCTCGGCATAGATTCAAAGAGGCTATGGATGTATGCTTGGGGTACAGCAGTCCATGCGGCTTCCACATATTGCCAAAATTGATCTGGTGTAGCAGCGCGTGGTGTATCCCGGGACAGTCATAGAGCAAGCATGGATCATAAGTTTTCGATTGGCGATAGATCGGGAGAACAAGCAGGTCAAGGAAGCAATTCAACCTGATGGGTAAAGAAGAACTCTCGAACATTCGTGACACGTGTGGTCGCGCGTTGTCCTGTTGGAATATGGCTGGTGGCAAGCGTGTAAGAACCCCCCTGGATTCCCACACGCTTGCCTGGGTTCCACCCTGGACACTAAGATTAACTTGAGGCAAAGAATGACCAGACGCTATTTGTATATTAATAAATTATATTTATTCACTTAGTTCAAATATCAAACTTCTAATGACAAATATCAGACTATATGTCTACGTCAAAAAAGGGATTTACCTTTAATATTAAATTAAATTACGAAATATGAAATTAATCAATAACTACGCTCAATATCAAAAGGGTTTACCGGAGTAGGAGGTCTGAGAAATACACGCAACTTGAATTATTAGCTTTCGTTGAACATGAACTAATTTTATTAAGTTAAAACGCTTGTGGTAAGCGGTATGAAGTTAGAATATATCACTTCGTTGTATAGGGTGTTTTTTGAGAGGTATAGAACTTTAAATTGCAATAAAACAACGATGTATTATTCGATTGACATGAATTTTTTTTTATTCGAAAGATAATATTGTGGCATTACATTTTTATATTTTACGGATTACAGATACGGTTAGATGGGGTTTTGCTTAAATCCACACTAGAGCGTGGGATTACGGAAAAAAAGATACGTATACTTCTATTTTAAAATTTCCTCTTCTGTTTAAATCAAGGTGTGATGGCTAGTTGAAAGTTTTTGAATATAGTCCAGAGCTTAATGCTAGGATTTAGATACCTCAATAGCTTAAGAAATAACTATCGAAGTGGGGGGGAGGAGGGGTCATACAGACAATTAGTAACATCAATGAAGAAGGTTTTCTTGATATACATATCAAATTAAAAGATAATGTTATAGTTACTAATATTCATGATAAAAGATAGGAATTTAATTTCAATATTATAGTAGTTCCTCATTGGGAGAGTAATGTGCATGTTTCTATATTCAGAAATATTGTTATTAATTATATGCAACGCAATAAATTTATAGTTTCAAAAAAATCAGAAAAAATGAAAAACTATTAACATTTCACTAAATATTGCTTAATTCAGAAATACCCAATTAATTTTATTGATAGTTATTTGAATAAATAAATTCTAAATAGTAAGGATTAAAATTCTTAAGAATAGTAATAGTTTATTTTTATTTATTTATCATTTTTCCTAGAGATATAGTTAACTACATATTATAACATTACATAAAATTACTTATTAAATTTTTTTAATTCATATATAATCCTAGTTTCACTAAAGTTATAGTAGTTTGTAATTTTTTGTAATGCCACAAAAAACGGAATGTGCTGTACGGCCGCCATTTAATAGCGTTGCAGCAATACCCGAAGAAGCTACAGCAACTGCTATTTTTTTTTTTTTTTTTTTTTTTTTTTTGTCTTTTCTGACGGACATTAATAATAAGTTAAGCAAAAACGTTTTCCAGTTTCTCCTGGTGCGTCGAGGAAGAAAAGTCCACCATTGCCGGAGTCAACTTTACGTAAAACTTGATGGAAAACATGATTTTGCTCGGGAAGTAATTGAGGAACTAATTCTGCCACTTGATGTTGCAGTGCTATGAAATCATAATCTAGCTCTCGAGCAATTTCATTATTGAAATTGTCCCTGTTGTCTCATCGAGGACTTTGCATTCCAAATCATCTAATTTTTTCCAACCATTGTAAAAACCTTATTTTCGATTATAATTAGCGTTTCGTTGTAGATATGTTCATTGAAAGTCATATCTGTATGTACTTGCTGCAGTTGATGTAAAATATCGTCAGCCATGTGTATTCTTTATACTTATCCCAAAGAGTTTAAGGGTTAAAAAGACCGCAAGAAGATAAAAGCGCAGTGTAAAGTTCCCTGATTTTATCTGGTGATCGACATTGTTCGGCTTCCTCCATAGTTTCCTCCCAATGATTATCATTTTCTAACGATCGCCGAGCTTCACATGCTTCTCTGTACGTTTGACATTCCTGACCATTGACAATTTTAAGTTTTGTAAAGCTAGTTGGACCTCCAACATGCTGCAATAACATACGCAGACAAAAGCATTCTAAATTTGTAACATGTACGGTATAAACACGACCAAGAGCATCCGATGCTTTAACCCCAGGTTGATTTTCAACAGGTGTACCTTGAATACGACGATGTCAATCTTTTTTAGAGGTGTTTCATGTATAATAACGGGGAACCTCAGAGTACAATAATGTCCTTGCAAAAGTACCATTCTGACAAAGGTGGAAAAAGGCAGTCAGCGTGGTCTTAGGAGGAGATAAAATCTTGTCTTTTTTTTTAAAGGTATTTTAATCAACAAAAAAAAACGCTGTCAGTTTTCTAAGTGTACTGCAAGATGTGTAACAGTGGGATATCTTTCATGTAATGGAAAACCAAGCAGCCGCCATGCTGCTTCATTACTATTAACATATATATCTTCCTGCTTGATAAGTTTGTATTTCATTGAGGGCCTGTACAACACCTTCATAACGCAGATTGAAGATTGTCTGGTCGTTTCCTTTATTGATATACTTCCAAATACATTTAATCCACGTACAGAATTGCAGGCTTCAACATTAATGTGGGCGTTGAATAATTTACACAAAATCGGCGAATAGGGCACAACCCAGCTATTATCAAAATTCGTGATTTCCCCACTGCGAGTCCGAATGTCAACTTGTTTACCACCATCAACAGGCGCCCTTCGTCTATATAACGGGTAACCCTTATCACTGTGAACTGTTTCTCTAATCAGTTTTCTCGAGGATACTTTTTTGTACACTTGCCATTTTGCATGCAAGGTGATGCTGGATTGCGAGCTCCACAGGGACCGTGAATAATGTTAATAATCGTGTCTCTCGTACAGGTTTTTATCTTCTTCTGGATCTGGAATTTCAGCGCTAATTATATAATTTTCAGCTCATAATTTTTTCTGGTTTAGAGCAATGTAACGAAGACGTTCGCTCTCTACTTTAATATACATATCTACCAAGAATTGATGAAAAAGTTGCCTTGCACGCAGACGGAGATTAAAGTCATGCTCTCGAAGCATCATTGAATACGCATAAAAGTCCATACAGGAAACTTTTTTATTTGGAATTGGCTGTTCCGTTTTTGGATTATTAAAATGATATCCTGGTTTATACCTTACTGAATATTAATGGGTACTGCAACGCATCATAAAATGTATGAGTATCGGGTGAGTGAGTTAATATTAACGTCGCACTGTTCAGCTACACGAGGGCTTTTGGCGACGGACCACGTAATTTTGAACCATGGTCAAGTGACGTGGACGACACCTGAGCTGGCACCCCCCTCTCCTAACTACCACACCACACCAACGGGAGGACGTTTCAGCTCTCGACAGATTTAACGTGCATCGCTGCCCTACACGGCGGGTCTTTAGTGGTACTGGGATCGAACTCATGACATGCCTGCCATGGTTGGATACCTTAACCACTGGGCTACCGCAGCCCGTATGAGTATCGGATTACGCTGTAGCGTATTATCGTGTACCGTAATACTGTCTCGTGGAGAGCACGGTTCACCAGTAACCAAAACAGCAACTTCATTGACCATCGGTGCCTTATAACGCCACTCATGTTCACCACGTTGACTTCGATCAGCATGAATGACAACTTTGTAATTATCTGAAGGCCAGTTGTCTGTGGCACTTTTAAAAATCTTCAGCAAAACATTGTGACTGTGTAACATTTGTTGAATTTTCAATACTGTTTCTCTTTCTACTCCTTCAATAGACTGGCGATGACGGTTTACTTCATTTTGTTCATCACCCATAAAATAAACCTGCAAAAATTTATGCTGATCATTACCTTCTGGAAATAGTGATCCAATTGGATGATATATCTACCTTTGTACAGTAAAAGTTGGTGAAAATCCGGGCATTCTTATCACTTTATCAACTCCAAAGGATGTCAATTGAAAGCAAGAGTTATACTTTCTTATTTTGCTTAGGAATTGCTTTGACTCATTTGTAACACTTAACAATAAAGTTTTTAAAGGCTCTTCTGGTTCACCAAGTAATGGAAGTGAAACTTTACCACTGGAACAGCACATTCCAGCAGTTTCATCGTTCCATTTGAAAGCATCACAATACTGACATTTTTTATTCATTGAGCCAATAACAATTAAAGGATGATTATGATATTCAATTGTAGCATCACATTGAAACCCAGTACCATTAAATACAGACCAATCTTTACGTATGAAATTTCGACGACGCGAGCTCTGCATTATAAATTTTTCTCGCCTGCGATTGTTCTGGCGTTTCTATAGCTCTTCTAGCTGCCAGCAGCTCAGCTTGTGTTTCTGAACGAACTCGTGCCTGAAGAGGCGCTTCAGCTGCTCTCAAAATACTTTGTCGCTGTGCTTGCTGTTGTCTTCTCAGCTCTGCGTGAACCGAAGATTCTTGATTTCGTGCAAATTTTGCTGCACGGGGCCGCGACGAATTTTTGGATAGACCAGATTTCCGCTTCCGGGGCATTTTTAAAGAACAGAGTCTGCAAAAATCACGACAGACAGAAAAGACAGAGAATCACGAAATCTGCGAAACTGTTACACGTACGAAGTAACTAACTGTTGCGTTACAACTTGAGTTCATATTGTTTTCTTTACAAGACAAACTGAAAGGATACGCGTAGTTTCGTTATAAAAAAAATACATATTATCAATGCACTCATTTTCGCTATTCCTGTAAGAGAAAATGTTTCTAGAGAGTCGTATTTAAATTAAAAAGAATGAAAAAAAAACGTGTTCAAAGTTCGTTCAAGTCTACTAATAGGTCAATTTTTGCACTTGGAAAAGTGAATGAAAACAAAATCAGCTATCCGATCTTTTTAAAACATGATATATGAAATAGGGCTGCATTCCTATTTACATTGAAGGAGAAGTATTGCATATATATATATTTGGCACAAATGCTTGTAATCAATCCATAACTCTCCGTGTGTCGACAGTTTAAATATTCACTTTAGTAAGTGCAAACTAAAAAAGTCGTTAATATTCACACTGCTTATTTATGAAATACCATTTTAACAGGGTGACAAAACTCGCCAACTGCCCCGATTTTATAAATTGTATTATATACTTCTTTCCAGAATTGTTAAATCCTCATTTTATAGATTAAGTTTCCGTTGGAGAGTAAAGTGGCGTGTGTGTGTGTGTGTGTGGAAAGTTCATGCGACAATCATAACAATTAATGAGCTGGAATTGGAATCTTATGTTTGAACTTTCTTATCTGAGAAATGATTAACCGTTTAAGTCTCGAATATGTACGTTGGGAAATTAAATGTGACACATAAAACCCAATGAACATATACTTTTTTTCAATGAATGGGGAATGGGGATCAGTTATGTATTTAACACATTTTCAATAGGCTTATATATTCCAAAATAAAATTAAAAAAACATATTTATTTCTGTTCCAGTAAAAAATTAAAATTATTTTAAATATTCTCGCCTGCGATTGTTCCGGTGTGTAAAGAAGTGGCATCTAACCACAAAAATGACACCTAACGTCAAAAATTCAAATAGTTTTATACTGCACATAGAAATGACAGAAGAAAATAACAATAAATATAGAAAAATTCCAAACAGCTAAAACTATAGTCAATGTTTATTGTTTTCTTTCGTTTTCGCGTGTTATATGTTTCGCGTGAACTTACATTCGCATTTATAATATTAGTAGAGAACGTGAAAAATGATTTTTTTAATAAAAAGTATCCTATGTTACTTTTAATACCTCCAAGAATATGTGTACAAAGTTTTATGATGATTGGTTAAGTAGTTTTCGCATGAAAGTGTAACAAACAAACTTACATTCGCATTTATAATATTAGTAGGATGTTTCTATGTATTGGCTAAGAATATATTTGAGTAACAATACTTAATTTCATCTTAAAATTGTGTAAATAATTCATATCTGTATATTTATTACATTAAACTTACTTTCTGGTGTATTTATTTTATGATTAACATTTTAATATTCGCAAGCAACGCCGTTTCTTAACGTATCCGATTACGTTCCAAAACGTAATTTTGAAAAAGAGTACAAACGAATATTTTTTTAATATTTAGTATCACTTAAATTTGAAAACGCGTATAAAATTGTTTTAAGACTATTACTTCAATTTAAAATTATTTAAATGCGATATTTTGCAAAAAATGAACATAGAATTATCTATTTTCAAAACATTCTCCTTTTATGAATAATCTTTCTATAACAATATTTTGCCTTTTGATAGCTAGGATTTCTCAAAACAGCATGAACTAGGATTATTGAAAAATTCACGTTATTCTCAGAGTCACTACCAATTAAAATAATAATCGGTGTTGTTTTCCTAAAATGTTTTCATTTTGGTGTATTAAAATATAGATATAAATCCACTTCTAAATTATATATTTCAAAAATTCTAGTTCAGTCTCTGTACAGAGAGATCTGAGCTATATATTGGCAAAATATTATTATAGAAGCATTTGTCATAAAGGAAAATGTTTTGAAAATGAGTAATCCAATGTTAATTTTTCCCCGTGTGATACTTTGTGGTGCACGGGGATTTTATAATTGTTTTCAATAAAAAAATTTTTTAAAAAAATGTTAATTTTTGGCCAAAATATCGCATTTACATATTTTTTATTGTAATAATATCCTTAAAACAATTTTATACGTGTATTCTAATCTAAGTGATACTAAATATTAAAAAAATATTCGTTTATACGCTTTTGAAAAATCACGTTTCCGAACGTAGTCGTATACCTTAAATTATAATGGCGTTTCAATGGAAACTTGGGTGAAATACTGGCGACACAGCCAAGTTGGCATCACTTTTGGAAACCAAATTTGGCGACTTGGCAATTACTGGAGAAATCTATAAACATCACGATCTACGAGGTAAACGGACCTTTATCGAAAGAGCTGAGAAGACTATGAATAGCAGTTATTGGCAGAAAATGTCAGTATTACTTTGGCTGTTGAAGGGTTGGTTCACTGAAGCTGGGGTCATAGGGAAACTGGGTTTTAAGAAACCCTCCGTCCCCTGTCGAAAGTATCTGAGTCCTTGATGTGATTACAGTGATTAAATAGTCCATTATATTAGAAACAGTCCACTGAGTTTATAGCAGGAGAATCTCATGACGAATTAGTCTTTTCTTTCCCTTTGGTGGTTGACGTTGACATCGGAAGATTTATGACGGATCCAATCCTGTCGCTAACGGCAGGTAGAAGCCGCATAAAAGTAGCCTGTGCTCTTAACACCGGGGATGATTACCGACTTGGACGTCGAAGTGTGCGGACGCGTCATCTATACGCTCTGCATGGATTCTACGATCAGCTGCAAGAACGGCGAACGCTACAGGGCCGCGTTGCTTAGGCAACCCTCACCTCGTATCCAAATCTAATAGAGCATCTGACTTCTGCAGCCCTTATCAGGGCTTCATAGACAAAGCAGACTCTACCTACTCTCTCCCCTTCTCTGGAAACGGCAAAGATTCGGACGTGGCTAATCTACCTATGGATATGGAATTGGAACAGGCATCTACGCAACGGACACTCTCAAGGACGCCATCACCTCAGCCACAACTTACACCATGTGAGCAGCTGAAATTCAACAAGGCGCAACTATCGAAAATGGAGGCCTTCCGCAAGTGTAAGCAGGCATGTGTGGATACACTCAGACAGATGCCCGACCACTACCCTGACGAACCCTTCTACCGGAGAGCACTCACGGAGCTGCAAGACATCGAAGAGACGATGGCCATTGCGGTAGGTGACATTGACTCCTATGACCCTTGTACTATCCCTGGCTGCCCTCACCATGAAAAAACCCCATCTAACTCTCCTATTAAATTTACTCAGACTACGCCTGAAAGTAATGCTCAAAATATTAACCCATGTAAAAGGAAGGATAACTCAAATTTTGAATATCCCTCTCAAAGGAAAACCGCTCGTAACATTGTTTTAGACTTTCCCGATAACGAGGAGATAAATTTATCTCCCAATAAATTTGAACTCTCACAAAGATTTAATTCTAATAACCTCGAAAATCCAGGTTCTCCCGTCGTAGAAAAGAACCCCACTTCCCCCCGTACGGAAAACAGAAATATCGAGTCGAATAATTCGACCAATCAGAGCACCGCTCAAAAATCACTTCCCCCACCAATCATGCTATTTGTAGAAGAAAACTACAAACTCAAATGGCCGCAATAACTAAAGTGTTCCCAAAAATAAGATCCCGCCTAACGGGTGATTTCTTAAAATTATATACAGACACCCCGGAAGAAAGAAGATTAGTAGTACAATTACTCAAAAAACTTAAATTTCAATTTTATACTATCAAAGCCAAAGCTGATCGCCCAATAAAAGCGGTCATCAAAGGCCTCCCCCGCACCACCAACCCCAAGGAAATCAAAGAGGATCTAGAACTTCTTGGCTACACGCCAGAAAGAGTTAACCAACTTGTCGGACGAAAAACCAAACGCGCCCTCCCCATCTTTCTAATAACACTCCCCCGAAATCTAGATAACTTAAAAATATTCGACCTCAAAACCCTTAGCTACGTAAGTATCAGAGTTGAGGGATACAATGGAAAAGGTGTAACACAATGTTACACCTGTAATAACTTTAACCATAGCTCAGAAAACTTGTTATTTAAACCCCAGATGTCTAAAGTGTGGTGAAAATCACCTCACCCGTGATTGCCCGATTAAACAAAAACTTGAAACCGCCTACTGCATCAATTGTCATATCTACGGGCATATGGCTAATTATAAAGGATGCCCCTCTTTCCCCAAACCCCCAAAAGGAGCTGCGCTAAACAATAGGAACTCCTACACAAATATCTACAGTAGCATAGTTAGACCAAACGTTTCATATGCCCAAGCCGCAAACGGAGCAAATAATTTAAAAACCAACCAATAGATGGCGGCACGAGGACCTGGATTTTCAGCACAAACCGAGGCCAAAAAACCAAACCCCTCATCAAATAGATACTACAATAATAATTTTCCAAATTTTAATAATCGAAATAACAATTTCAACCTCAATAATTTCAGTAATAACAACAATTTAAACGTCCAAACAACGCTGCAAATGATAATGCATTGTCTCATGCAGCTGTCTCAAATTCTCTGTAACAATAACGATTTAAACGCAAATCAACCTTTAAACCCAAATCAGATGTACACACAAATAGAGGGATCCTGTAATAATTCTACTAATGTATAGTTCCTCTCCAATTGGCCTCAGTTTGTGTTCTTGGAAAGCAAACGGTTTGTTGAGACGTAATGCTGAATTACGTATCTTTATAGAAAAGCACTCCCCAGATATTTTTCTCATTCAAGAAACCCACCTGAGACCTTCTCACAACTTTAACATTGCCAATTATACCTGCCATAGAAATGATAGAATCTCTGACGGACCGCCGGTGGAACTCTGATTTTAGTTAAAAATTCTCTTAAGCACTACTGCCTCCCCACCCCACCCCCTCTCCGCGCACTGGAAGCCACTAACATTATACTAACCCCTCCCAAGCATGAACCCATCTCTATTACCAGCGTTTATATTCCCCCCTCTTCAGATGAAAATTTATTCACAATAGATATTGAATACTTCATTCAAACCGCCAATAATTGTGTTCTCTTCGGAGATTTTAATGCCTCTCATAATGCATGGAATTGTACTCATATTACTAACAGAGAAAGGCATCTCTGTAACTTCGCTAATATGGTTAATACAAATATCGCCTTTCCCCCTACTCCTACTAGCTTTGGTCATAATTCTGCTAATACAATGGACATAGCCCTTATTAAAAACTTCTACTACCCCTTCCCTATTAACTCTATTGACGACCTTTCCTCCGACCACAATCCTGTATTCTTAAATTTCAACTTTAAACTAGCGGTGGAACCCCCTAATCCCAGAGCGGTCTCCACAGACTGGAATGCTTTCAAAAATAACTTAAATAAAAATCTTTCTCTTTTTGATTTTCATCTTAATAACATTAATAATACTAACGATTTAGAGCAAAAAATCTCAGAGTTCACCGAACTCATAGCCACGCCTCCCGACCAATCGAAATCGACCGTCGAAATTTTACTCCACAACACATTAACCGACTCCTAAAACTCAAAAATCACCTTCGTAAACGTTACCATCAGACTCTCAACCCTATTTTTAAAACACATTACAATAGAGCGCAATCAGACCTCAAAAAATATAACGATAGCATCTGGCAAAAAAGATTGGAAGCACTTAATACCACGGATAACAGCCTCTGGCGCACTCAAAAATTCTTCAAAAGCAAAAGACCTAAAATCCCGCCTCTAAACTGTGCAACTGGTACGGCAGTCACTGATCAGCAAAAATCTAACCTTCTCGCTACTAATATTAAAAATAACTTTATTGAAAATGATCGCGAAAATGATTCTTATAACCAAAATGACGAAATTATTAACTCTACCGTGAACAACTTTCTTTCCACTCCCCCCTACCACTCTCATAGAACCTGCCCTTCCCGATGAAATAATTCATTATATTAAGCATGTTAACGCCAAAAAGGCCCCTGGTAAAGATTTAATCACTAACTGCAGGTTAAAAAACTTCCCCATTAAACTAATCCTTATTTTAACTATTCTTATCAATAAAATTCTCAAATTTAATCACTTTCCAGACAACTGGAAAGAAGCTATTATTTTTCCTATTAACAAACCTGGCAAAGATCCTCATTTAGCATCCAGTTACAGGCCCATATCCCTACTTTCCACAATCGGTAAATTAACCGAATCTATTATCCTCCATAGATTAAAAAAAATTCATTAATGAAAATAACCTTCTTAATCCCAATCAATATGGTTTTACTAACAAGCTCTCTACCTTACACCCACTCTTAAGATTAACTGAGCACATCTCGGAAGGTTTCCAGAAAAAGAAAAGCACGGGCGCGGTATTTCTGGATATCCAGAAAGCCTTCGACCGTGTTTGGATTAATGGACTCACTTTCAAGCTAATTTCTTATAACCTACCTCCCCCACTGATTCACATCATTCACTCCTATCTCACTAACCGTTCCTTCAAAATTAGAATCAACGAGACACTTTCAAACGAACCCTCTGTTTCTGCAGGGTGTCCTCAAGGTTCTTTGCTAGGCCCCCTGCTCTTCAATCTTTATATTAACGACATCCCTGACTACTATTTAACAGAAATTAACCTCTACGCTGATGACACTGCCATTCACGCAACTTACAAAAAACTGTCTACGATTTCATATGCAATAGACAAGCACCTCCTTCATTTACAAAATTTCTACGATAAATAGAAAATCAGTATCAACATTGAAAAATCCACTGCTATTATTTTTACAAAAAAGCACTCACTCCCACCACCAATCATTATGTACAATAAACAGATCCCCTGGTCTCAGGAAGCTAAATACCTCGGTATAATTTTCGATACGCACCTAACATGAAAACAACACATTTTATACTCACGCGATAAGTTCCGGAAAATTATGTTTAAACTCTAGCCCCTAATAGGCCGGAACTCTCATTTAAGTATAGAAAGCAAAGTGCTTTATACAGCCGTTATGCGTCCAATTTTAGCCTACGCAAGTCCAGTATGGGGTTACGCTGCTAAAACAAATATCAATATTTTAGACACTCTGCAAAATTCTTCAATACGTATGATTGTCAAAGCCACAAGATATATGTGCAATGATCACATACGTAAAGCATTAAAAATTACCAGTTTTAAAGCCCATATTCAGAAAATTGCAATTAACTTTTTTGATGATCTGCCAGCAACCAACAACTTTAATATGCAAAACTTAATTCCATACATTCCTAATGATAATTCTAAAAGACCAAGAAGAATACTTCTAGATTCGTACAATCCTCCTTAACTTTAATTTTTCGTACAATATTTTTATTGCACCCTCGTCTTACTAAAATTTTACTTTCTTTAAATATTTTTGTCATTATTTCTCTCTTGCCTTCCCTACTGGACATGTGCCTCCCCATTTCTTAAATCCCAGCCTCCAGGGCAGCCAATTGGAGTCACTGTTCACTGTACCCAGCAACCAATCAGAGAGCAGTCACTAAGCTCTCAGCCAAGTCAAAAACTTTTCTAAATTCACCATCCAGACGAAGCACAGAAGCCACGCCTCCCGGATTCCATCGACCATCCAATCGCCACCATGCCACCTAGCAGAATGCAAAACTCCACTCTCCTCATGCCCCTCATGGAAGACTTGTCCAGATATGGGATTGAGGACTGTTCTTACAGTCCAGAAGCCCAAAAATGCAACGCCTATTCAACACCGGGGATGCATCACTCTGCTAGCAGATAGGAAGCACTGCAATTGGAAGTTCAAGCGGAGTGAGAAACCTCTCTATTGGATGGGCAGGGGCTTGGGTAATTTTAAGCAGGGGAAAGTGTAGAGTGTGGAAAATAAAGATAAAAGTTGAAAGTTTAGTAGTGATTCATTCGCTGGGTGGCGAATGGATCGGAAATTACATTAATCGTCTTCTTCATCTACGAAATCATTGAATATTTCAAGGATTGCCTTTTGAATAATTGATTTACTTTTATTAGTATTGGTTTTATTTTTATTGGCAGTAGCAGGTGGGGGAGTGGGCTCTGAAATGTTTAAGCAACTTATTTGTTGGACTAATTGAGTGAGGGCCTGTATAGTTTGCTGTAGTGTTTGAGTTATGAGATTAAAAATATCGTTTTTATTCTATTGCTTGGTAGGGGAGTGGGAATTGAAGTAAGGATTTCCTGTGCGTTTGAATTTACGGTAGCAGTAGAGGGTGTGATGCGTGGTGCCCTTTGTTGGGGGGGTGAATTTAAAGTTTTTTGTGTAATCTGTGCAAATGATGTGTTTGGCCTGATTATGTTAGTGTAATTCGTTTTAATGTTAGCGCCTTTGCGGGGTTTGGGGTAGAGTGGTCATTTTGAGTTGTTGGCCATATGACCGCATGCTTGACAATTTATACAAAAGTGTGTATCGACCCTCTTGATCTGGCAGTCTCTGGTTTGGTGATCGTTACCGCATTTTAAACATTTTGGTGTTATGGTTAAATTGATTGCATTGAAAGCATTGGGTCACCCCTCTGCTTTCAAAGCCCTCCACAGTAATTGTTAGGTAACTTAATGTTTTTAAATCAAATATTTTAGCGTTATTTAGGTTCCTTGGTAGTGAAATTATAAAAACTGGGAGTTGTTTTGATATATTTCCTGTTATTTGCGATGCCTTGTTGACAGTGTAACCCATATCAAGAAAGTCTGAGTGTATGTCTGTTGTTTTAGTGTCTCGCGGCAGGCCCTTGATGACGACTTTTATAGGTCGCTCATTTTTAGGTGCAATCGTGTAGTATGGGTAGTGTAGACCCTCTAGTATTTTATTAAGTGCGTGGTATTGTTCAAAAGTGTTAATGTATAATTTGATGTATTCTCCTGTCATTTTATCATTTAATGTTTTCACGTGAGAGCGTAAGTGATCAGTTATTTTCAACATGGTGGGGGTGGCAATTTAGTTGTGATGGGACCTGTGTTTTTTGTAGGTGTGTTGTTTAAGGTGCGCGTTGGTGATGTTGTTCCTGCTACAGAATGTGTTTCCGGATTTTGGTTTGGTAGGGTATTAAATTTGTTAGTTAAGTTGACTTTGAAATTAATTTCAGAATTTAAGTTGGATAAAGCGTTTTTCGAAAGTTTTCTTAGTGGGGGGGGAGTGAAACCGTCATCGCTATCTTTACGTTTAGTCGAGGTTGATTTGGGGAGAGGAGGGAAATTAAGTGAATCATTTTTAACTGGGGTAGTATTAGGGGTATGAAGAGTGCTGAGAGGGATGTCGCAAGGGGGGGTGAGAAGTAAACTCACTTACTGCTTGTTGATGCCTTTGGTTGTTAGTCCAGGACTCTGCTGTTTTCGAGCATTATTGGGTTGGGATCTGTTAGGCCGGCTTGAATAAGTTCGTTGATTCCTTTGTGGCATCCGTCGATGGCGATGGAACATGCCTTGATTACGCTTGCCAGTTTCAGGAGTCCTTGACAGTTTGAGTGGGATCCGTTGCAATAATCCTGGGGCGTTCCGGGTCTCAATGACAGGGTTGAAGCAGGCAGTGAGAGGTCCATACAGTATACCATGGAATGGTTATCCAAATGTGTGAGAGTCGGCATTCCTGCGCTCAAAGTCCGTTCCGGAGTTGTAGAAATTGCAATTCCTGTGCGTGAATTATTCGCCGAATTCTTTTTCCTAGCCATTGCAGACTTGAAATATATCAATCACCAACTGAATAATAAACTTTCAGTCAGCTAACGTTGCAACACGTGGTTCACGAAACTCGAATGTGGGAGCGTGCGACAGACACGTCCTACCGCTATCGTGTTCCAGACCGTTTTCCTGGTTGGTTCAATAGCCAGTAGTTGCTTTCGAATAAACTTTACTCACTTTTACTTTTAGACACTGATACTTGTGTCTGAGCTCTACATAAAAGATGTAAAAACCTTCTAGAACTTCCTTTTGTGAATTTTATGGCTGTATCCTGTGTTTTTAAGGACTGTTTTTCGATAATAAATTTTCATTGCTCTTAAAAAACTGTTTCACTCTTTAAACTGATAGCATAAAATCCGCGAGCCCCCGCTCTACGTAACAGTATGAATTTTATACATATTCGACTTTCGATAATTCAAAATTGAAGGGACCTATGAAAAAATTCAAATTATCAAAAAAGGGCAGGAAATACTCCCAAAATGCACGAAGAGAAAATTTTCTAACACATTTAAATTTGAATCAATGTAATTAAACAACAACTGTATATATGCATCAAATTATTTTAAATGATTTTTTTAATTTAAAATTCGAAATCTAAAATTAACACAAGGCGTATTCACAGTTTCACACTCAGCTACAGAACATACACTGTTGGCCACCGTAAATGCAACACCCTAAAGGAAGCATGCAAATAACATGAAATTTACAACATGCATTAGCAGAGGTGAGATATGCAAATGATTACAATTTCAGCGCAGATACACATCACGCGCGCCTGTGGCGCCACCTCAAAGCGCTATTTAAGGCTTGGAGATTTCGACGATTTCCAGTTCAGCAATTGTGTTTTTCATGTGTTTTTTTTTTTTCAAAAAACGATCAGTTATGTCTCGTAGAAAACAGCGATCAGCTTTTGATCAAGTATTCGAGTTCGACAGAGGAAGGATAATGGCCTACCGTTATTGTGGATTATCTTTCGGGGAAATCGGTAGTCGCGTTGGACGAAACCAAACAATTGTAATCGCATCCACCTCAGTGAACCACTTCACGTGAGGACAGGCAAATTGTGCGCATGGCAGTGACGGATCGCTCAGTCACATCATGAACCGTAGCACAACACATTGAGTCTGAAATGCATCATTCAGTGTCTGCGCGTACCATTCGACGCCATTTACAGTAGAGTGGTCTGTCCACAAGACGTCCATTGCTTGGTCTACCCTTGACGCAGAACCACAGACGTCTCCGCCACCAAAGGTGCGATGAAAGAAGGATGTGGGCGACAGAATGGAATGAAGTTGTCTTTACTGACGAGTTACGCATCTGTCTCCAACACCACGATGGTCGGATTCAAGTCTGGAAACACCGTGGAGAGAGGATGCTGAACAGCTGTGTTATGCACCGCCACACTGGTCCTGCACCGGGTATTATGGTATGGGGTGGCATTGGATATCCCTCTCGCACTCCTCTAGTACGCATTACCAGTACTTTAAACAGCCATCGCTACATCTCTGAGTGTTGGAGCCAGTTGTCTTTCCTTGCCTTCAGGGCTTGGCCACAGCCATATTTCAACAGGATAATGCGTGACTACACAAGGCACGCATTGTCTAAATTTCTTCGTCAATCACCAGATTGAATTGCTTCCCTGGCCGGCTCGCTCTCCGGATCTTTCGCCGATAGAAAACATATGGTCAATGGTTACTCAACGATTGACCCAGATTACACCTCCAGCGGCCCCACCAGATCAACTTTGGCAACATGTGAAAGCTGCTTGGTCTGCTGTGTACCCCAAGAACACATCCAAAGTCTATTTGAATCAATGCCGAGGCGTGTGGCAGCGGTGATCTCCAACAATGGTGGCTACTCTGGCTACTGATCCTGGCAGGAACCACACTTCACAAAAGTCTATAAATTTAATCATTTGATACTTGGTCAACATGTTAGCTACAAAATAAATTTTGTTGTGCTATCTCTTGTCTTTCTTGCTGTTGCATTTACGATGGCCAGCAGTGTACTTAACAGTATCGACGTCGGGTAGGCTCTTCTCACCTAATCAAGTGCGTCAAAATATTCTCGACCAGATTTTTTTTTTATCACACTCTATTGTTCCGCTAAATTCTCTTCCCACACCGTCTTTCTTAACCTCCCCTCCCCCCAACAGGACTCTTTCTTCTCCAAATTTCTTCTGTTTCTAATTAGAAGTAAAATCGCTTTGTACCCAGTTTCCTCAGACACTGCCCACAACACCATTGGCTCTCAAAGACAAGGTCCATTCCGGACCATGCCCTATTTGGTGACACATGCTGTAAATCACTCAAATTAACCTTAAATCGTCATGTCAGTCCAACATAAAATACACAATCCTACGCATCTCTTCTTCACACAGTAGCGGACAATCCTTTCTGAACACATGTGTTGAAAGACCACATGTTAAGCGAAATACTATATGAATGGCTGACAACAGGTGTGGTTGGTATATTGCCCGCTTAAAGAAGGAAATGAGTAAAAGTGTCTTTTCACTGGAGGAACCGGGGAACACAAAGAAGGGGTACCAGACAGAAGGTCATGAAAGGAGCTACATTACAAGGAAGACATGCAGAGACAGTACAACACAAAACATCTAAGCTTCAAACTGTTTGCTACAGGACTACATATTAGTGAGTGTTCGAATTGTGGAGTTTTATAAGATAGATTCGAATTATCGTGAGTTGTAGTCTGACCAGCCACATATTTTACTTCAAAATATATTGAGTGTACCAAAACGTATTATTTTAGTTCGAAATATTAAGAGTTTTTCTAGGGGCTGAATATATACTTCAAATTAACGAGAGGTTCATATCATCGAAGATTTGAATTAGCGAGAGTCGACTGTATTGTAATGAATTCTTCCTAATTTATATACAATTCTTTGTTTTGTAAAAATAAAATTCATTTCCATCAAAGGATAAATCTTAATTAGTAATCAAAAACTTTCATATTAACTAAGTCTAATATTTTATTAACTCTGGCTTCTAGAAGTAAACTTTTAAAAAATTTCCTACAAGTTTAGAATGTATTTTAGAACCGTGTATAATATTGATAAATCATACTGTTATATATACTATTATTTTTACAGTTTATATGTAATTCAGTAAGCAAAAAAAAAATACATTTGACAAAGGATAATTAAATTGAATTTCTAAAAATCATTTCACCTTTTCTAATGATACAATCCCTCAATATTGCATAATAATTATTATAAATTATAAATCAATATATTGAAAAGTTAAAAATAAAAGAAAAATTTCTTTGATTAAAAATTTTTTTTCCCAATATGGTTTAGAATCTCATTACTACATTATAGAATAAATATTATTGCAATATATCTAATATGTTGGAATCACTTTGTGGTTTAATAATAAATATCAATAATTCTTTGCTTATAATCTGTTTGGAAATAAAAATTTAATCAAGTCATAAAACAATAAATAATAATATAATAATGAAATATTAATAATGTATATATATCATAACATAAAATTTGATTTAAACTAAAAAAAAATTTTATCAATAATTTTTACTAGTTTAACATGTACTTCTGAAAGGCCCAAAGTCTTCATAAATCACACAATTTATACGCAATTCAATGACTCATAAGAAATAATTTGTAATAAAGGATAATAAAACTAAATTTGATAATTATTTGTAAAAATTCTGCATGATACATGATTTGTAAAAATTACACATTTGTACTTTGGAGACAGTTATTTCTAAAAAAAATTAAAAACTTTTGGAAATGATAATTAACAAGAAATTCAGAAAGTCAAAGGTGGAAAATGCCATTTTATTAAGGATTCATTTAAAATATCTTTAAAGGCTTCACAATGTATTGGTAAATCATACTATTGTAAATTATACAATTTATTGTAAAAATAATATTCATTTTCATCAAAGCATAAAACTTAATCATTTATAAAAAACTTTTATATTACAAATTTTAATACTTTATATACACTATTCTAAAAAGTAAATCTCTTGTGAAAATTTTAAAACAATTCAAAACAAATCTCCATAAGATTGACAATTCATATTCATTTTCCTTAAAGTATTTTGTAAATATGTGTGGAATGATACATAACATCATAGCATGTAAATACAAAGGAAAAAACTTTAAAATCTACAATATGCAATTGTATTTTAGAACTGTATGGTATTGATAAATCATATCATAAAGAAATAAAACCATTCTGCATTCATTTGAATTTTATGCATTGATGCTTACTGATATTTTATTCGGTGCTTCATTTTTGTTGTTTTTGATTCACAGATATATTATTTTTGCATTAAAAAAATGTCACATTTCACAGCAGATGAGCTGAAATACAGGGTTATCAAAAATGAATGACCTGATTACAAAATTTAATAATTCCCTGATGAATACACAGAAAATGATAATTAAGATGTCATTATAAAGATAAAATATGAAATTTTTTTCATATGTAATGTTTCTTGATGTAAAGTAAAATTTGTTTTCTCAAATGTATTCAATGTGACTTCCTTTAGTTAACCGTTTAATATCATTGCGAACTCGATCGCCCTGGACTTTTGGCTTTGCACAGGCATCCAGTTTCCTGGAACTATTTATACCATCTTATACTTTTCAATGTCAACGCATTTATATGGTACCTTCACTGAAATTCACACTGAACCGTGATTACTCTGACAGACTTTTTGAAAATGAGAGCACACAAAATGCCTTTCCCCGATACAATGCCATTTCCACTTCTGTTCACAATTACATTATTGCTGCCACTTATTTGATAAAAACAATGTTACAAACTCAGAATTTCCTATTTTATCTTTACAATGACATATTAATGATCATTTTCTGTTTATTCATTTGGGAATTACTAAATTTTGTAATCAGATCATTCATTTCTGATAACCCTGTATATTCATTTGTTCTTTGGAAGCGATGTTATTTCATATCAAAGTTTGTGATATTAATTATATTCTTTTAAAAAGAAATTTCTGGTAATTAGGAAAAACTAACCTCATTTAATTGTTATTTCCAAATATTTAGATTAAGTTTCTTTTTTACTGTTTGTGAAAATGCATTTCAGTAATATTGTTAGAAGGATATCTAGATTTTTTAAAAAATAAGATGTTCATTATTTTATTTGTTTAAATTGTTTAATTTACATATGATGAATTTCCAATTTAGTTTTGAATAAATATTTTATGCAACATTATTTTTAAAAATGTTTATTAATTTGGATGTTTAAAATGCTATTAAGGGTGAAATGAGCAATTAAAATTTAACATTTTTCTAATTCCAAAATTGTACTTAATATTTTGCAAAACGATTAATTAGCAATCATATTTATTAATTCTAAAAATTACATCAAAATATTTATACACATTTATTAAAATTTTAAAGAAAGACATTCACTTTACACATACAGTAAAAAGTAATAAACAATAATAAGAAGTAATCCAGTTAGAATTTAATACATAGAAAACAAATAATTTTTAACACAATTCATTTAGCAATTGTAATTAAAATTCTAAAAGTCAATTATATCTAAAAACTGTAAGCAAAAATATTCACTTGAATTATAGCAAACATTAATAAACATTAACAAGGAGTAATCTAGTAAGAATTCAATACATAAAAAAAACACAATGCTAAATAATCTTACATTACTCGTTCTTATTCGAACAATGTTTTACTATCTCGAACAAAGCATAAGAAGGTAAACCATTTTTGTGACTAATTACATCCACATTATGGCTCGTTGAAAATACTGTCTTCATACTCTTTTATGCCTGCCTCATTTTTAAAAACAACATAACTTATTCTTAGAAACTGAAATATAAAATAATTTTTTTCTATAAGATTTTTGCAAATTTTCGCTTAGATGAGTCCTATTAACTTTATAATCAAAATTCTCTCATCCTAATATGATTCTTTGATAAATTGTATCCTTTAAGAGATTGTAAAACTCTTTTAGTGTTAATTATAGTCATGCTTTATTAGCCCATCTTCATGAATTTCTCTTGAAAAAGCCAGTCCAGCAAATGCTTAAAAACACATACTGTGGGATACATTTAAAATTTTATGAACATAAGTTGAATTCCTTTTTATATAGACAATCATTAATATCTTGAAGGTCTATGTCTCCATTTTCCATAGCAGTTGACAGCAGATTTATTTTATTCCCTTAATTTAAATAATTACATATTATAGGTAATCCTAAAGGATATGGACTTTGATATAAATGTTTCCAATCCATGGTCCGACCACTGTTTGGATCCAGTCTATCACCACGAATATGTATTCACTTGAACCCCATTTGAAAATAAATTTTTGTTCAAATTGAAATAATTTTTTCCCACAGGAACAGCATGTCATCTTCGTAACAATAAAGAAACACAACTGTATAATGTATTTTAATACCTAAGTGTTTCGTTCTTAAAAAAAGAATTAGCTGTTTCCCGCTTTTATCTATTTTTGCCAATAGATTTCTAAATTAATCTATGCTGCAACTCTAGTCAGGAGTCCAGAGTCCAAAGCTCTTCTTGTTTTTGCAACCATTTATTCACTGTACGAGTCACACCAAATAATCCTCTTTACAAACATATGGGGAGAATTGGCAGATATTCTTTTCTTGAATAGCTATTCACACTTATGATTAGGGAACCACTGAAACTTGTACTCTAGCTGAATTGCATAGTTTATCATAAAGGGTTCAGGGTCTTCTATTTGGCATTTTAAGTCTTGTTGAGAAATAGAATGGATTGAACATTCAGACAAAATGTGCAAGACAGGACCATATTTTATGACTAAAGTCCTAATTTCGGAATCACTTAAAGATGTTTGTACACAAAAGCCAATCGCTTAAGAGTTGGCACTGAATGGGAACTAGACAGCCTTGTCAATCGTAAATCTTTGAATGCAAAAAGATAAATCTAAAATGGAATATGGAAAAAGAATCTATTATAACAATGTATTAAAATTATCAACCCTCGTTTTAGTTACGTTATTTTAGTCTCGTTAAGTTTTTATAGTCGCTGCTATCAGCGTACGATAATGTTCTTTTTTAGTGGTATCCTACAGTATCAAAAGTTTGATCCTATTAAAAATCAGTTTTTGGCTTTAGATTTTTGTAATCCTGAGTCCTTCAACATAGGTATTGCAGCAGGTTTGCATCTATCAAATTCAAAACACTGAAACATTTTTCTAGCATATCTTTTCTAACAGTTATTCAGTTGGTTTTGACATTTAATTTAAAGATTTGAAAGAGGAAATTTCAACAAAAATCTTGAATTTTGCTTTCCCTTCTGTGTTGTCACTAAAATTAATTCATTACATTAAAATGGGTGTCAATAAATTTGAATAATATTCCCTTTTAATTCCTAAGCCTTCAAGACTTCTTACCTGTGTTTCTGCATTGTCATACACATTTCTTAAGCTCGTAACATCAAGATTTTTCTTGATAGGTGTTAAATTCAATGAATTATTTCAAGTGAGCATTAATTAACATATATTTTTATTTTTGAATCAATCCTTTAGTAAATCAAGAGATCTATTGTAATTTTCAGCAGAAATCGCAAATTCGTTAATGCAAGTAAGTATGTTACAAAACAAATGTGACCTTAAATAATTTGGTTAGTTACGCACATTTTTATGAATAGAGCTTTCAATAAATAAATAAAAATCCAACCATTCATCATAAATTCCCAAATATTTGCTTATATACAAAAAATTTTGGTAAATTTATATTTATACATTCAGAATCAATTCATTGAATATTAAGTGAAAGTGTATGAAGCTGAATAGAATCAGATTTCATTTTCTTTGAAGCTTCCACATTTTTGGAAACAGTATCAACATTTAAAAGGTTTTCAATTTTTCCATTTAAGAAATTTAAATTAAGTTTCCTTTTCACTTAACCATTCTAGAAATGTTTCAAACTAATCAACAAATTCGAATTTGTTGTTGATCACTTCTTCAATTTTATAAAACAATTTTGTCACCATAGAATGCACCACAGTACATTTCCTTTTAAATTTTGAGAGACCTTCTGACATTTTTTTCTGTTAAGGGGTATATGATTCAGTTTCAACAAAAAATTAGCTTACCTGAATTCAATATGTCGACAAAAATATGAATTTCCAATCTTAAGCCAACATACAACAGAATGTTCTGGCATCAATGTTTAGATCATCAGTGGTACTTCACACACACACACAGTGTAGTGTTTCTAAATTATTTCAATGACAACAAATCTGTAAAAAGTTGGTTTTAAATTTAATAACCAGTAGATTACATCTTCACTTGTTCATGTATAGAAGATCTCTGATCACAATATTTGAGCAAGTTTTCACTGCAATTGGGAAAAATGATTCACACAAGGAACATTTTTAAATTATTGAAGTGACAAAAATTCCCTTACATGAATATTATGTACATGATGATGTTAAGATTTCAAAAATACTTAAAAGAACCTAGAAATTTAATTCTCAAAAGAACTTCATCATTAATCCTTCAAATGTATTTTGTAAATCAATTTTTATTTTACAATTTTTTTAAAAAAAAATTACATTTCTTAGATGTACCAAAATTGATAATATAGACAATTTAGAACAAATCATTTAGTGTAATACAAGAACAAACACATTTCTATTAATGAGGGGGAAATAAATTTCACAATCAAATTAAAAAATCTTTCAAGCACTTATTGACAAGTGATGTTAGATGAATATCCAAGTAAAATGGGGTATTTCACATTGCTGCAAAAAACTATTTTAAGAAAATTTTTAAATTAAAAAAAATTGTATTTAAATTTTTTTTACACAATGACATACATCCATATTTATTTTATGTAACTTGCAATAAAATGGGGGGAAAATTATTCAATAAAAATAATAATCATGACTACTTGGATTCTTGTGTAAGATAAGTACACAAATGTGTAATGCTTATACTTGAAATACAATGGACCAACTTCATGTGATGCCGTAATCACATGATAATGATAACCTCATGTTTTTAGCGAATCATTAAAAAAACTCATGTGGCATAGTTACATGATGAAAGCAATCATGTGTTTTCAGTTAATCAATTCATGTGATGCATTGTTGCCAACTTTTGCTCTTTGCAGAAACTATCTCTCAAAAATTACATATTTGCCAACAATATTTTACACATTGGTATACAAAATGTTGTTTAAAAGTACATGCATAAAATAAGTTTGGTTTTTTTTCAATTTTAAAATCTTTTTGAAGATTTCTTTTCCCTATAACATTTGATCATTTTTACCCAATCATAAAATTATATGTAGGTTTTCAAACAGAACAACAAGTACAATTAATTTAATGTCTGTTTTGAGTTCAATGAAGAACAAGTATTTATCTTTATTGTGTGACCGTCATGAATTGAGCCCATTGCATTCAAATGAACTTTGAATCATATCTAAACAAGGAGATTTAAATTCACTTACACTGCATAAAAAAAGTACCATCTAGTAATTACACATATTTTCAAGATTCCTTATTATAAGTCAAAATACATCTTAATAAATGTGAAAATCAATGTAAATGTATAAAAAAAGAAAGGGCTTTATTTTGGACTTGAAACCATCAAGTGTTTCCACCATAAATAATTCTGAGAAGAAACATTAAGACAATTGTTATATGAATAAGAAATGATGTTAATATAAATCTGCTTTTTCATACAAAATTCCTTCTTAAATTAAAAAAAAATTAGGGTTTTCATTTATGTGAATAAATAAATGTATTTTTAAATCCCAGCAATATGAGAAAAATATGTTGAAATTTATGTTTTTAAATTCCTCTCATCGGATTTGTTGAATAAAATCTGAAAATTTATTCAAATGAGGCATTGTATCAAATGTACACAAAGTTAAATTATTTGTGTCATATTGTGCCCATTTGATAAAAATCAAGTTGGTTGAATTTAAAAAATTAATACTAAATGCGAATATAAACATATTTAAAACAGAGCAATATTTTCTAAGAAGGCAGGAAAAACAAAGCATCTTTGATAACATCTTAATATCAGTATTTTTTTTTATAAAATACATTCACATATTTTTAAAATGAATGTAAAAAACAAAATAAAAGTAATAAAAAAAACCGAAATAATTTTTAGATCAGGCAGAGGATATGAATCTAATCTTAGCACCTTATTACATCAACTGTTGAAAATCATTTGTCAATAATTTTATCATCAGTTACATCTGAATAAATTCAAAATCAAATTTAAGTCAAATTTAATTTATGAATTGATCAAAATTTATAATGTACTTTACCCTCACTGTGATTAGGTTCTCTCACTACTGTTTTCATTTATTATTATTTAAAACATTTAATACTCCCCACTTGGCAAAGTATTTGTAGTTGTAGATAGAATATCAAAGATATTTTCATGTTTTCCTGTATATGTTGGTTTAAATTCAAAAATTGATAAACTGTATATGCTTTGATATGACAAATCAAACATGAAGATCAATAAAAAATTTTATCATTTGCAGTGAAATAAGTCCAAATGAAGAAAGTCTTGCACTCCACCTTGATTAAATTAGAAAAAAGTAAATGTATAATATCCTAAAGATTTAAAAATGCAACAGGTATTACACAGAAATACAATTTAGGATCATTTCCCCACAAAAAACAGAATACAATTCTGTCAGTTCTGTTGAGGTTAGATCTTTGCTTAACTCTATTTTTTGCCCATTTCATGAATGCTTATAAAGAAGAAAAAGAAAACTTTGCCAGAAATGACTTGAAAGAATGACTGTGAAGCAGCTTTTATACAGATAAATCGATATTCATAGTTTTAATATTTTCATGAACTTTTCTTACAAGTTTTGCTAACCAAAAAATATATTTTTTAAGTTAAAACTCATCGCAAATTATTCTAATTCAAATACATAGGTGGAAAAAATTAGATAAAAATTAAAAGGTATAGCATTTATTTATGAAGAGTTAAATGTATAAATTGCTGAATAATAATTAAATATATAGATCATTTATCCCTAAATTTTAAATATCACACCATTATAAATTATATTTCTTTAATTATGGACAGGGACATCTTATGACTTCTTGAGACTCTGGGCCCTTACACAAATATATAGGCCCTACTTATGATCCATAAAAGTAGACATTAAATAGCATACATTGTCAAATACTCATGCAAACAATAACTCAAAGCAAATAAATCTATATGACTTACAATCTCACAGACTAACCCCGACTACCATCTTTTAATTGAATGAGTAATGATGGTGCATATTGGTAGGTCTAGGTCAAAACATGGACGCCGTCATCACATAAAACCAGTTGACATATTGTCTAAATTTCCCAGTTTTTTGGATTATACAATCTGAAAATAACATTTGACCACTGAAATTACATGAATCATGATCTTCTTAAAGCCGAGTTGAGAATGAAACAAGACCCCTTTGTGGCGAGACCCTGGGCCCAGTGTTGGCCCATCATCATTTCTAAATCATTTCTTCAAAGCATGTATATACCTACAGTTTGTTACAGTTGCTTGAAAATTTATATTATAGTTTCTAGAAGTAGATTAATAACAAAGCTTATAATAAAAATATCTGGAAGATTTACTACTCATAAATGTCAAGCAAAGTTGAAAATAATTTAGTGGACGAAATTTACATTAGAATCTTCTTCTCCAGAATTTTAAAATTAAGGCTGTCTTCACTTAATGTTAATGAACAGGATTTCAATATGGAGTATCAAGTCAGGTATAAAAGTGGTCCAATATTAATTTCATTTTCTGGTTTTGCTATTCAATAGAGGGCAGCAAATTTTATCAAACTATTCATTTTCATTCACATTGACCCTTTTTTTTCGATATAGAAAGAGCACTTTTTTTCCTGTGTCGTAACGTTAAACGAGCTATCTATTAACATGTAAAAGTAAAATTTAATTATACATAGAATACTTTGAAATTTTAAAAATGCTATATTATATAAATAGAAGATTCTCTGCCTGAAAATGTACTCTGTGTTTATAGTAGAATTACATATATTTTGCAAAGACAACCTTTAAAAAATAAATTTGCCTGCATGGAATTTGAAATCCTTCATTGCATTAAACTAAAGATATATAAAAATTTATATTTTTTATAAATATATTTCAAGGTCTTTTTTTTTTTTGACATTTTTATATACACATTGGTACTTATTAGTTATATGGTTTTGGACTGCTTTTCCATACTGTCACAACACAAATATTGGTGATATAATACAATAAAATGCATTCACTACAAGTTCAATTACTTGACAAAATTTTGTACGTTTCCTACATGTTGCCATGTTTGGTTTCATGGTTTTGATAAATGACCAGTACCTGCATGCACAAGATATTAATCTTAGGCTCATCAACTCATTAAAATCAGTACTTACATATTATTCCATCAACAAAGAGCATTGGTGAAATTTTTGACACCTATCAAATAAACAATTATTTTGACAGTTAACAAGCTTTGAAGGAATTCAATAGCAACAACTAACACATTATTTTGCTCATTAAATCACACCATTTAGTAGCAGTTTTTGAGGTATGTATTATCACAATAATCACCAACTCTTTGATAACTTGTCAAGTTGACAACCCCTATTTCCTATGAGTTGTACACACTGAATTGGCAACCATGTGCTTTGTTTCATGTAATGTTGCTAATAAATTGTGATAATACACAAATACTGTTTTTGTTTAGCGAAAATGGCAGATAAAATGCCAAAATCATTTTTATTTTGGATTGCTATATCAACAAACATTAAATAATTTCTGCAAGTTCACTTTAATTATTATCAGCACTTATGTATTAGCATCACTGCAGCCAAATTAGTGTAACACTAATTGTGCCATTTTCCCCCAAAATCTGACCCATTGTTTTTTTTCATAAAAAAAAATATGTTAGAACCTTCATAGATTGCAATAAAACACAAGTACTATTTTTGTTTAGCAAAAATATTTCATACAATGCCAAAATCATTTTTATTTTGGTTTCCTATATCAACAAACGTCAAATAATTTCTGCAAGATTGTTTTAATTATTATCAGGACTTGTGTATTAGAACCTCCACAGCCAAATTTATATAAGGTTAACTGTGCCATTTTCCACCGAAATCTGACTGATTTTTTTTTCAAATAAAACACGTTAGCATCTTCATTGTTTTGATAAGGTGTGATTCACATGGCACCACTTTGGCAGCAGTAACACTAATGTGCAAGTACCTTATTATCTATGTTTCGTTAGTAAACTAAACTAATCAATAAAACACATAAAATAAATCAATTATATAAATTCATATTCTGCTTTTATTTATATTCACACAATTCAAATACACAATAAAATCTAAAATAAAAATATGATTTTCAAACAGCATTTTTTTTAAAAAAAATCATTCTCAGATTTGATTAAATTGGTCAGAATGTAAACTATTACATTGATATATACAAACTAGCATAAAAAACTAAAACAATACTAGATTAAATAGTTATATAAGCTCAGAAACACACATAAAAAGTGAAAATATTTTGTAGAAGAATAAATATTCTTCTAAACAACCCACTTATGCATTAATATATAAATGTTTGCATTTCTTTAACACCTTATCAAAATCCAAGAATTTTAGAAAGTTTTTGGATGTAGAAAATGATAAACAGAATATATTATGAGCTGGAAAAAAACTAATATGTACTTGAATATACACTCTAAGCTCTGATGATTTCATACATAGACACTGCAGAACATAAAAGAATTATATTTAAAAACACTTTTATATAATTACAAAAACATATAAAAAAAAATCCCCCCTCAGTAGCAATGTGATTTTCAAGGTTTCTAAAACTATCTTAGAATAGTTAACAGATGATGCATGAAAAAATAGTAACGTTTTTGTGTTGAAAAACATTTACATCTACTTGGAAATATATTCTTCTCATCTGATATATTACTACTCAAATAATACATAAACCGCCTATTTGGTATAGTGGTTAGCAAAGCTGACTGCTTTGACATTAGGCCTGGGTTCGAATCCTGGAGAAGGCATGGATGTTTGTAAATGTATAGTGCCTTTGCGGCATGGGGGTACTCTAAAAAGCAGTAGACAAGTCCTCTCATGAGGTAAGGGGAAGAGAGGTCTGAGGCTCTTGACCACCCCTATGTGTTCGCCCTCAAAATTAGGGTGGAACTGAGCTAAATCATACTGTCACCTATATGGTGCTCAAGGAATGGTAAACAGGCATACTACAAGCCTTTAGCCACAATGAATTTCGTGGACCTTGATTTGATGTAACTGTCAATCAGGTAGCATAAGTAACAACAAATAACATTTTATTAAATAGTGTAGAATAATAAATGATTTTCCAGTTTTATAGAATAATTTAAAAATGAGAGTAATCCTTTTAAAGAATAATTTTAAGTAAAAAGAGAGCCAAATTAGATTTAAGAAAGTAGCAAGTTGAAAAAAAGAGTCATGAAGACATTAAATGGAACAAATGAATTATTGGGAGGGTGGGAGAGAAATCAGAGCTACAGAAAATGAGCAGGTGTAAAAGAACAAATGATGAATTTACACTTCCTGTTTTTCGGACATACAAGTTGGAACAGATTTCAAAGAGTCATGACCATGGTATTCTTACCTTTTAAGATAAACATATACAGCAGAACTACTTGTTTTTTCTGATCAAATACTTTGTTCAAGTAGCATTTTCAGAAAATCTTGTGGCATATTTCACTAATTTAAGATCTTCATTCATTTAAACATGAATATATTCAAACATCAGACTGTTTATTGGTATGAATATGTGAATGATTCTTTAAATGTCTACTTGTAAAAAAACCTGTTTTACAAATTTCACAAATATAAGGTTTTTCCTTTGTATGAACACGCAAATGAATCTTCAATTGACCACTTTGAGAGAAGGACTTGTAGCAAACTTCACAACCATACGGTTTTTCATTTGTATGAGTGCGCAAATGTTTTTTTAAATCACCACTATGTATGAAGGTTTTTGTACAAATTTCACAAAAGTAAGTTTTTTCCTTTGTATGAATACGCATATGAATCTTTAACTGACCACTTCGTAAGAAAGCCTTGTTACAAATTTCACAAATATAAGACTTTTCACTGCCATGAACAAGCAAATGACATTTTAAATTACTTTTCGTTGAAAAAGCCCTTTTACAAATTTCACATACATAAGGCTTTTCGTTGGTGTGAATAAGTAAATGAGTTTTTAAATGAGCACTAATAGAGAAAGCCTTCTTACAAAGCTCACAGACATAAGGTTTCTCTTTGGTATGAATACGGGAATGGCACTTTAGGTGTTCATTAGTGGAAAAGGCCTTATTACAAATTCCACAGACATAAGGCTTTTCGTTCGTATGAGCACGCAAATGAACTTTTAAATTACCACTTTTCGAAAATGATTTGTTACAAAATTTACAAACATGAGGCTTTACGTTTGTATGAATACGCAAATGCATCTTTAAATGACCACTTTGGGAGAACGCCTTGTAACAAACTTCACAAACATTTTTGCTCATACTTCTGAGTTTATAAAACGACGTTTTAGTTCTGAATTCGTTACCGCAGGTATTGCTCAAGTATCATTTGTTAGATAATTACTTAATTTTTTTTATATAAGTCTGTTTATATAAATATAACTCAAATAATAAAACTTATATAATAATTTTTTTAAGTTTCTTAAAAAAAGTATGAATATTTTCGTTTATGTGCATATCAGTACATTTACGAGATAACGCTGAACTAACAATATTTGTTTATTTATCTCTTGATTACTTGTTTGATTGATTATTCGGCATACAGTAAAAGTTATTCTTAAAAACAAAATTTTATTTTTGGCTAGACAGTACCCCTTTTTCAAAAAATTTTCGGAGACAGTCACAGAAAAAATAATTAATGTTTCATATTTAGATTATATTATTAAGCTGATTCTTTCGGTAAAAAGTCAGTTTGATCAGCCATTCTTTTATAATATTAAGAAATTAGGAATTTTTGAAGTTTTTTCAAACTCGTATGCAATACTCAATTTTTAAAATTTTTTAGTTATTTTAAAATATTTGTTTCTTAGGTTATTGCAAACAGAAGTTCGTATAGATTTGAAATTTTATTCCCTTGTTGATTTGTAATAATTATTTCTTTTGAAAACCCTGGAAAAACACGAAAACTTTTAAAATATCAACTTAAGCATTTTTTAGAAAAATAGCTAGAGATCTCAGCGCTAAATTCATACTAACTTTTATAGAACATACATTTGGGAGCAAATACCAAAATTGTCAAGGCCCTATCTTGAACAGAAACAAGTAATATAAAAAAAATGTTTTTTAAAATCAATTCCTAATTAGATCAACAAAGAAAATTTTTATTTTTACTACTAAAAAATCTTTTAAAGTTTTGACCCAAGTCGCTAAAAATAAAACCAACGTAGCTGTATCTGTAATTTTTTTAAATAATTAGTTTCAGTCAATTAATTTTAATTAATTATAATCAAATTATCGTATTTTTACCCGAAACAATAGTGTATAGAAAATTTCAGGTCAAATGAGCACTGTAAAATGTTAGAAAAAAACGTTTCCAAGTTTTGACACAAGTCGCCAAAATGGTCGCTAAGTCACCAAAAATGATGCCAACGTGGCTGTAATTGTAATTCTTTAAATTATTAGTTTTAATCAATTAATTTTTATTAATTATAAATATATTACTGTATTGTCATCCAAAATAATCTTGCAAATAAAATTTCAGCTCAATTGAGCGCTTTAAAAAGTATTTTATTAACGATTAAAAATTCCACCAAGATAAATAAATAAATATATAGAGAGTGTGAGCAAATAGTAAGAATTTAATTGAAAAAAGCCTTAAGGGTTAGAAAACACTTATCTACTCTATTAAAATTCGAAGGTAAACAAACGCATCTATGTAGATATGAGATGTCGCCCAATTTTCTCACGATCCACAAAACGCAGAAACTAGCCGAAGGTACCAAAATTTCGGGAATGATCCCAAAAATCTGTTTTGACCATCTATATTCCGATATTCCAATTAGTTAAAAAGATATTAATTAAAAACCTTAAAACGCATTACGATGCATAATTAGTATTTTAATATGCACGTGGCGCCATCTGCAGAGAATATCAAAAAGATCATTTACTTCGCCTTAAATTTAAAATTTCATTTACTTCGCCTAAAAATTCTGTTTTTAAAAAACAACGAAACATTGCATAAAAATAAATTTATTTAAAAATTAACATAATAAAATTATTTATATATTTTTCCTTCAATTTAATTATTTGACAATTTTTTTTAAATATTTTTGGAACTGCTTTTTTTCCAGAGGTTTTTAAAAAATTATCTAATTTTTTCCATGAAACTCACACAAAAAAATAACTACAGATTCATAAAGATCATTTAATTTGCCACGATATGCTATAATTTATTTTACAAAATAATTAGATTTTATATTTTTTACGATTTTTTTAAAATGAGTCGAAATTGGTTCCTTTTTTTGAATACGAATTATAAGTTGTTCCGCTTGAACTTTCTTTCGCGTTAATGGAAAAAATATTTTACACTGAAAAAAGTTCATGCTTTTCTTTTTTGTTTCCGCGTGTAGAACAGTAGTATACGTAATCTGTACAAAGATTGATAAAATATTGTAGGTATAGATTCGAACCGGGCACCTTCCGATCCGAACACCAGTACTTTATCGATCACGCCAAGACGATCGTCTTCGCGTGATGTCTAAGTACTGGTTTTTACTTAGATACCGCTACAATATCTTAAAAATTATGGTTAAAAAAAACAAGGTGTTTTTCAATTATTTTCCCTTTTGCGATAATTATGTATAAACATTACTTCTTCTTAAAGTTTTTGTTTAAATATTACCGTCGTTTGCAAACGATATATGAAGTTTGAAAGTATTAACTTAAAAGTGAAGCCCGAAAAAAAATATTTTACTTTAACGAATAACGAAATGGCGCATTGAAAAAAATCTACCTTTATTTTTTAAAGTTCAATTCAATGCACTTACCCGGAGTAAGTACCGCTCAGCTGTTTAAAGCGCTGCTTTATAAAACCGTTGTTCCCAGGTTCGAAACTGAAGAGGAAGAGACTTTCCATTTCGCATCACGCTACTTTTAAAGGATTAATATTTTTTTAGTGGAATAAAAAAGGTTAAAATTAAAATGAAATATCAAAATGTTTTTATCAGATCGTTTTTTTAAATGTTTTTTTCAGTACATGTATATATATATATATATATATATATATATATATATATATATATATATATAGGCTTTCTCCCATACTGTTTTTTTTTTCTAACTTATATATTTATATGTTTAATCAAACGTTCAGTAAAAAGTAATCATTTCAATAGCTATCTGTTAATTTTTCTTTCATTTATTACTTATAGAATTTTGATTTTAATAAATATATATATGTTTTTTTAATATATATATGTTTTATTTCTATTATTCCATTGCGAAATTAATTCTTTGTTAATTAAAAAGTACATAGTCTATTTAAGAAAATAAGTGGAATGGAACAAATTTCGAAAAAGGGAAATTTTTTGACATAATTTTAGAAATCACACACATTGTGCGCGTACAAACACACACACAGAAATGCTGGTGTCACGAGGAAATAAGAAAGCCCGAGCAACGCTGGGCTAAGCGGTGGAGGAGGGGGGAAGTAATTTTGAAAATGAGTATTAGAAATTCTGATTTTGTGAAAGAAAGGGAAAATTTATAATAGTAGAGATAGCCAGTGTAACGCAGGGCCATGCAGTTAGTACCTTATGAAAGTCGGAGAACAACGCATTAAAAGTTTGAAAAGTCACAAAACAAAAACTTATAATGCCCGTAAAAAGCTCCAATACGTTATTTTCCGATATATTTTCTACATTAAAACACTATTTGAATTAAATATGACTGAAAATAATATTTTTAATTCAAAATATATTTTTGAATAATATTGATAGCATTTGTTAAGATGACAATTTATTCAGCTTAATCTTAACTTAATATTTTCACAAAGGTTTTGAAATACAAAACATTTATGTGCAAAATAATAATGTCACTAACTGAAGCTAAAAATAGCTAGATTTGATCATAAAATTTAATTTTTTTCAGTTTTAATTCGGGCTGTTTAGAAAGTCTTAGCTCTTGTTCTACGAGTTTAAAGTACTAAAATATAGTACTACAATATGTTTAGTACAATGTAGTTCGGTACATCAATATTCAATTATATCTACAACATTTGAATTCAGAAAACTCGTATTCGGAAACCTAATAGCAGTATCAGTTGAGGACTGATTTTAAGATACATTATTTTCAGCAGTATTCCATCTCTTCGAAATATTGTTTCTCACAGGAACCTGAGAAGGCTTTGGCCATGGCATTTTCTTTACAGGAAAAATTAATGATAAAACTTTTAAGTTATATAAACTATTTTTAAAGCAAAAATTGACCATGAAATTAAGCTTGTAACCCCCCGTAGTTTAAACTCTTCTCATATGAACAGTAGAAAGACTATCGCGCCCTCTAGCGGCTAGAACAATCTTCGGTAATGGCCAAGCTTCGGAACTGTAAGGACGTACGAGCATGCGCTCCGACCCCTTTCAATTCTATTTTGTAACTGTTAGTTCTCTAGTTATGTATGTAAATGTTTGTTTTGTCTAATAAACGTGTTTAATTAACTAGTGGACTTAATTAAGAACCCCTTCCCCGCGTGTCCCTTTATTACATTGGGTCACACCCCTTATAATTTGACGCCCAACGTTTTTTTATAGTTAAAGAGGCTTGGCTGTTGCTCGCTATTAATTTTCAGGTTAACCGCTATTGTTCCGTTCTCACCTGTAGAAGGAGCAAGTTTAACAAAATCGTTGGACTTATCTTCACCTGAAGAACAAGTAAAGTTTTTACTTTGAATTTCTTTTAAGTATTATACCTTATAATACTAAAATAACCATTGCATGCCCAAATGCAAATTGGATTTAATATCCTAAAGAATTGTGTGTAAGTTTTAATTTCTTAAAAATTGACTTCATTGTTCTGACATAGAGAACATTCTTTACTGATTTAAATTTAGAACGTCCTGTTCGAATTAAATTAAGAAATCTTTTTTCTTATTTCAAGAAATGTAATTGTGTAATTTGCTAAACAGCATAATATACCGTTAAATTATATTCAATGTGTATTTAAAATATACTTCCTGTATTGTTTAAACTAATAAGTATAACGTTGTTTACTTAAAAGCTTAAGTGAGACACAAAACCAAATATATATGTATTTATGTGTATTATTTTCTCTGAATGATTACAATTCTTGTTCGAACGCATTTAAGCTGGAAAATTTTTTGTATTGTTATATGCTATTTTCAAAAAAAAAAAAAAAAAAATATTCATTTATGTGTATAATTTTAAGTGTAAAATGTGCATTATATGTTGAAAGATTTGTCTCAGTTAAATAATATATTTAGTGGTTTAAAAGAAAAAAAGAATATATATATCTCCGTTTTCTCTTCTTGCTAGTATTAATTTTTAAGCTATGATTCATTTATGAAACTGATGAGATATTTTATGCTGCGTAAGCGAGAATAAATTTAAACAAGGAGAAATAGACAGTTCAAGGTTATTTATAACTCTGAGTTCTAATAACTTTTCTTTTTGAATACTAATAGGAAATTTTGTTTCGGCTAAGTAGAACTTTTATTTATGAGAACGTATATGATTCTTTTTACTTGTGGTATGATATATTTCAAATGTGTTTTCAGATCATTTTGATGATTTTTTTTAACTAAAAGTTTGATAGTAATTTTACTTTGATTGTGTATTGAGCTTGAAAACAACGAAAATAATTTTTTTTTTTTTCATTTTTGTGATTCATGAATTTTTTTTTTTCAAATTGCATATTGTAAGAAATTGAGATATTACTTTTATGTGGTATATATAATACTGTATTATTATTTCATTAATAACATTTTGTTAAATTAAATTTAAAGTTCAAAGAATATAAATTTGTAATTAATTTGAAGTGACATTTCACGATGGCCTATTTAGCAAAAGGTCGCAGGCAGGACCTCCTTGAATTGGCGGAAACGCTAGACATATCAATACCAGACAATTTCAAATTTCTTGACATAAAAGACGCAATCTTAAAAAGTGAAGGGTATGATGTAGATTTTACTAAAGAATGTTTAAATCGTATTATTTGTGATAGAAAAGAGCTCGAATTGCGGGCTGAAAGAGAAAAAGAAAACCAACGAATATTTGAACTGCAAAAATTACAACTTATAACTAATACTTCTAAAACTGCAGACTCCAATATGCCAAAGTTAGAACTCCATAAGCTATTACCGATTTTTGATCCAAAGACAACTGATGTAACAATTTTTCTAGACCTCTTCGAAAGGCAATTAACATTTTTAAAAGTACCAGTTCCTCAGTGGGTGGTATACCTTGTTGGTCTTTTACCAACTGAAGTTTCAAATTTAATCACTAAAGAATCTTTTGCCGATGCTCAAGACTACTATAAAGTCAAACAAATTTTACTAAAATGCTTTAAATTAAGTGCAGAGAAATTTCGGCAGATGTTTTCCCGACACACTAAAGATCCTGTAAAAACCTGGCGTGACTTCTATTTTGACTTGCAAACATATTTTGATGGGTGGCTGAAAGAATCAAAAGTTATGACACTTGAAGAATTGAAAGATTTGATTGTGGCAGACCAAATTAAAAAGAAAGCCCCTCAAGATTACAAAGATCACTTTTTGGACCAGTGGTGTAATTGGAACAATCCTCTACAACTAGTGGATAAGCTAGATTCGTATGAAGAAGTTAAAAACATGAGAAATAAAAACAAAAACTTTAGCAGGAAACAAAAAGAAATGAATTCCAATCCCTGGAGAAGTAACTACACACAAAATCCTAAGTTGTCGTATGAACATTCTCTGTCTGGTTTCCCCAGTCAAAGTAGGCGGGAAACCGGGATTCCCAGTAACAGTAGGCGGAATCCCATTTCCAAAGACAGAATACCTGAAAAGAAAATCGTTGATACAAAAGAAGACAGAACTCCTGTATCTTGCTATGGATGTGGTGCTCCTGGAATCATTCGATCAAGATGCCACACTTGCAACCCAGTTCGACAAAAAGATAATGCCTTGTCATCAAGTCTGAATCAATCAAACTTTTATAGTTTTTCTAGTGAAAGTAATCCCATTAGTATAATCCAAATTTCCATTTGTAATACAGAAGCAGCAGTTTGTGCTGATACTGGTGCTACACATTCAGTGGCTGGTGAAAAATTATACCATTTACTTAAACAAAAAGGATTGAATTTTGAAGAGAAAACCATGCAGATGACTCTTGCTGACGGTCGTACTCAAACCACAGAAATACTGACAACTTCTGTAGACATTAGTATTCAAGAAAAAATCATTCCCACGGACCTATTAATTTTGAAAAATGCTAGAGGTAACAGAACCCTTCTAGGCATAGACTTTTTAACAGCTGCAGGGATCGTCTTAGATCTCCAAAGAAAACAATGGTACTTCACTGAAACGTCTCACAGAAAATATAATTTTGTGAAAGCGCCTCCTAATATCAATGCTCTGCTCACTGTTGACCCTAAACCACATCTTTGTCAACTTCGGAAAAATGAAGGTACTCACCTTTCACTTCCACAACGGGAAGAAATAAATTCACTATTGGAAAAGTATGAAGAATGCTTTCAACCAGGGGGAGAGCCTACACCATTTATTGAACATTGTATAAATACAAGAAACCATCTTCCAGTTGCAGTGCCACCTTATAGGATGAATCCTTCCAAGAAGGAAATATTAAAACAAGAAATCGATAGACTTCTCTCAGAAGGCATAATTGAAGAATGTGAATCCCCGTATGCTTCCCCAGTGGTACTTATACCAAAACCAAATGGAACATTTTGCCTCTGTATTGATTACAGGAAATTGAATGAAATTACAGTCGCAGATACCTATCCTCTTCCTAGAATGGATGACTTGTTACATCAAGCAAAACTCACTCCTTTCATGTCTACACTTGATCTGCGAGCAGGATACCATCAAGTTAAAGTGCATGTTGAAGATCAAGACAAGACAGCATTTGTATGTCCTTTTGGCACTTACCGTTTCTTACGAATGCCATATGGTTTGCGCAACGCACCTGCTACGTTTCAAAGACTGATGAACCGTTTTTGTAATGGTCTGGAAGACATTCTAGCACTACCTTATCTAGATGATATAATTGTTTTGTCAGAAACTTTTGAAAAACACATGTTTGATCTTAAAACTATTTTTGAAAGACTCTTACATTTCAAACTTAAAGCAAATAGAGAAAAATGCCATTTTGCCTCTTCTCGAGTTAAATATCTTGGATTTTGGATTACACAAAAAGGAATAGAAGTTGATCCAGAAAAAGTTGCGTCTATACTGGATATTCCACCCCCTAAAAACGTCAAAGAACTACAATATTTTCTGCAAACTTGTTCGTGGTTTCGAAGATATATTCAAGATTTTGCGAAGATTTCACGTCCACTAAGTTATCTTACAAAGAAGAAAGTTAAGTGGCAGTGGGGATTTGACCAACAAAATGCATTTCAAACCCTTAAAAACAATCTTACAACACCTCCTGTGTTAAAGCAAGCAGATGGTACTAAGCCATATATTATTCGAACAGATGCTAGCAATTATGCCCTTGGAGCAGTTTTACTTCAAGGAGAAGGATCTGATGAACATCCTATAGAATACGCTAGTCGACTGCTAACCCCAGCAGAACGCAATTATTCCACCACAGAGAGGGAGGCCCTTGCTGTGGTATGGGCTTTGAAGAAATTTCGTGGTTATATTGAAGGAACAGAAATAACCGTGGCATCCGACCACCAACCTCTGAAATGGCTTCTAAACCTCAAATCTCCAACCGGACGACTTGCAAGATGGGCACTTGAAATCCAGTCTTTCAACTTGAAAGTACAGTATATTCCTGGTAAAGCAAATGTCGTTGCAGACATGTTATCTCGCCCAGTTACTTTACATCCCATCAGTAGTGCAAAGAACAAGAAAACTTTCAAGTTCATGCCAAAGCGTGACGGTCCATATCTAATTCTCACCCAAAAGTCACCGACTTCTTATGTTATCGCAAGTCTTGCCAATCCATCTGAACCGATTGCTACTTACCATACTTCTGCTTTAACACCTGTTAAAGACATAAACACTTCTCCGGTAGCTCCACTTCGGAAAAGAGGCCGACCACGAAAAGGTACATCCACATCACAAAATAAACATGTTCCAAGCCCGTCGACTGCTACAACAGCAGTTTCCAACAGAACCATCCATCCCTCAACAAGAGCTACTACTGCAAAAGCTAATTATGTCTCCTCGCCGCGACGTCGTCGGATCCATAGGGGGAGATTGTAACCCCCCGTAGTTTAAACTCTTCTCATATGAACAGTAGAAAGACTATCGCGCCCTCTAGCGGCTAGAACAATCTTCAGTAGTGGCCAAGCTTCGGAACTGTAAGGACGTACGAGCATGCGCTCCGACCCCTTTCAATTCTATTGTAACTGTTAGTTCTCTAGTTATGTATGTAAATGTTTGTTTTGTCTAATAAACGTGTTTAATTAACTAGTGGACTTAATTAAGAACCCCTTCCCCGCGTGTCCCTTTATTACATTGGGTCACACCCCTTATAAGCTTAATTAATTAATTATCAGAACTCAAAAAACTCAAAACATACTCTAGCAGAAATTATTTTAGTAATGAAAATTAGGATTAATAACCATTTCACGCTAAAAGCTCAAATTTTTTTTAATTAATTCAACTTAAGAGTAGATGAGTGCTTTTAAAGGAAACCGAAACCAAAACTATAGCTCATAAAACTTCGAATATCTTAAAAACTAATTTGCTAACAGATCTAAAATTTGGTGGCAACCTTCTCAATCTATGGGAAACTAGAAAAGGCAAAAAAAAAAAAAAAAAAAAAAAAAAAAAAAAAGATAATAATTCCGTAATTATGAAAATTTTAGGGTACTGTGTAGTCTGAATAAACTTCAAAGTGTCTTACGCCCATATTCACCGCTAACCTGACCGCCGGTTAGAGGAAGGAAACCGGGGGTTCGCCGAAAACGTTATTCACCATCGCAAGTTAATAACTTAACTCCGTTTCAAGTTTAAGAAATCCTTACCCAGGGTCACAGCCGGGTTAGTTTCAACCGCACATGTGCAGTAAGCGATTTTTCGAGTGTTTGTTTTCGTGTAAGTTTTGAAGTAGTTTGAGTTTGGATAGATTTTTAGTTTACGATGAATACCCTCCAGAAAGTTTCCACTGTTACTCAATTTTATTTTTTAGAAAAACTGGAAACCAGAAAAGTCAGAAAATTCTATTATATGTAAGTGCGGCTTCATCAAAGCCAACACCAACTCTTTTTCGTACAGCGTAAAATAAATTCTGTTGGCATTCATTTTAAACAGATAGCGATACACGAGTTTAAAAACAAGCTGGCACGAGGCGAAGATAGAAATTGTGGCTCCAGCCGGAAGTCACGGGGTTTATTCCGACCAATGGGAATCGACCAGTAAATCCCAGTTAAGAAACTCAGAGTTAAGTAACTGGAGGTCGAAAAAGAGCTGTGAACTGGAGTTCTAACCTGGGGTTGACTGCCGGTTACTTAACTCCAGGTTTCATCGCTGGGTCAGGTTAGCGGTAAATACGAGCGTTATCTGTAGCAAGATAACTGTAAATCTATAAATTCTCTGAAAATAATGTTGGAATACAGATCAATCTTGAGTTTATACAACAGATTATATCGAAGAGAACTGCATTTTCCATAAAATAAAAATAAAATAGGTTCTTATGTAAGTTATAAGTATTGCATTTAGTATTTTCCTGTCAGTTAAATTCGTGTCAAAGTCATGAAGAGGTGATCATTTTTTTAAAGATTCGAGCATTCAGAATCTCCTGCTTTCCTCAACTACTTAGATATTTGATTTTTGGTCGGGATGTCTCCCAAAGTTTCAAATATTTTTGAGTTACAATTTTTAATCCAAAATTTACATTCTATTTTGTTATATGTGATATATATTTACTTCCGGTGCAGTTCAGCTGATAAGCACAGTATATTCAGTAAAAGACCTTGCAAGTCTATGCTCCCGTTCATTGAAAGTAACTTTTGAGGGTCCCGGAGTGAGTGAGTGAATATTAACCATCGCCTATACTCAGGGGTTTTTGACGACGAACCTGGTATTTTTGAACCAATTGTCAAATGACGAGGATGACACCTAAGCTGACACTCCATCTCCTAACTTCTACACCACACCAATGTGTGGACGTTTGAGCTTTGATATATTTAACGTGCATTGACCCCCACTGCATTGAGGGTCTTCAACAGTACTAGGCTCAAATTCATAACACACCGGCCACAAGTCCATTACCTTAACTACTAAGTTACGACGACCACTGAATGTTACGGAATCCAAATGAATATCAAGAGATCATTATCCGTGTGATTTAAAAAAGATATTGTTGAAAATTTATAACAGTCTTTGGGATTGGAGACAGAAATTTTTCTGTGATGATAAAAAATAAATAAATGTCAGACAAAACTCTCAAATTTTTGTTTGGCAGATCGCATTGATGTTTGTCAAATGATTAGTGCTTCAACTGTAAAAATATAATTGTTGGAATCCATTCTATAATCCAGTGTTTCTTAAACTGTGGGGCAAGGCTCCTAAGGGGGCGAGATAACCCTAAGAGGGGGCGCGAGCATTTTATGTAAATAAACAATTCTAGCAGATCACACTGTACCCTATATTATACTTGGACTACCAGAACTGTCAAAATGTAAAGTTACTATTAACTAAAGTCATCTACAAATAAAACAAAATGAAAATATTGTAAATAAAGTAAATAAATACAAAAATGAACGAAAATATTCTTTACATATAAACGAAGAAACATATGTAACTCATTCTCAGATCTCTGAGGATCAAAATGTTCTACCGCAGATTGTCATAGAGAATAGGTGTGAGTTAAGAGAAATACTTTCCCATTATGATTCAATTTTTTCTAAAGACAAGTATGATGTAGGTCGATTAAGAGTTGAACCTCTAAGAATTATACTCAAATCTGACTTACCAGTTCATCTCAGACCTTATCGTACTTCTCCTATTCAGGAAATAGAAATTAAGAGTCAAGTTGAGAAATTATTGCAAGCTGGATTAATTAAAGAAAGTAATAGTCCCTATTCAGCCCCAGTAACTTTAGCTTTTAAACATGATGAAGGTAAAATGATCAGACTTTGTACAGACTTCAGAAAATTAAATGCTTTATCTAAAGCGGATTCTGAACCATTGCCTATTAGGGATAGTTTATTAGACAAATTAGTTCGAGCAAAATTTTTTTCAACTTTAGACTTAGCTTCCACTTATTGGCATATACCCATTCCCCCAAAAGATACTGAGAAACTCGCTTTCTGCATAGAATTGGCTTGTATGAATGGTGCAGATTACCATTTGGAATTAAGGTAGCCCTTGCAATTTTAATAGATTAATTCGAAGAATATTAACTAAATATAAAATTGATTTTGCTTGCCATTATTTCGATGATATCATAGTCTTTTCTTCGTCAGAAAAAGAACGTTGGAATCATCTTAAGACAATTTTTGATATTTGCCAAAAAGAAAATATTAAATGGAAACTATCTAAATGTATCTTTGCCCAAACTAAAATTAACTTTCTGGGTTATGAAATAGAAGAGGGTAAAGTTACTCCAAACAATACTAATATCGACATTATCAAAAAGTTGAAACCGCCAAATAATGTAAAAGAACTTCAAAGGTTCTTGGGTTCAATAAATGTGTATCATAAGTTTTTATTCGAGAATATGCTAACCTTAGATATCCATTAAATATGTTATTAAAAAAGGATGTGAAATTTAATTGGAGTGATGAGTGTCAAAATACATTTCAAAAACTAAAGGTAAGTTAAATAACGAAACCTATTTTGCATTTGTATTATCCTGATTTAACTTATCGTGTTATTGTTGATGCATCGCAAAAAAGTGTTGGATCTGTGTTGAAGCAACCTAATGCCTCAAATGTGTTTCACCCAATTGCTTATCATTCTACAACCTTAAGAGACTACGAAAAAAATTATGCTATAACTGAGTTAGAGTGTCTTGCAATAATAGATGCTTTAGATAAATTTTATTACTACCTACATGGCCAAAAATTTATCATACATACTGACCATGCAGCTCTTGTTTGGCTAAAAAATGTTAAAAATTTAAGAGGTCGATTATTCCGTTGGTCATCATTAAAGTTAAGTATGTATGATTATGAAATTAAATATTTAAAGGGCTCTACTAACATTGAAGCAGATATGTTATCCAGGCATTCGGTTGCTCATCACCTTCAACATTCAAGTCATTTGCTTGACATTAATAAAATTAAAACTCATCAAAAGAATGATAATCTTTGTGGACCTAAATACCATGAGGTCAAAGATGTAATAGCTATTAAAAAGAAAAATGTACATAAAATAGTTATTCCAGTTTCATTAAGATTAAAACTGTTGAATCAAGCTCATGAGCAGTTTGGTCATCCGGGGGTTCAAAAAATGTTGAATTTAATTTCACTTCAATACTATTGGCCTAACATTTCAGCTGATATTAGTGAATTTGTTAAACATTGCATGTTATGTCAGCTTAACAAAAAAAGGAAACAAAGGAAATTTGGGTTACTGCAACAAGTTCCAACTACCAGTAAACCTTTTGAGTTTATATCTGTGGATATTTTTTGTTGGAGGTTTCAATTATTATAATTCTACAAAAAATTTTTGCACATTGGGATTGACTATGCAACAAGATATGAGTGGGCGTTTCCTTCAAAAAATGAAAATTCTGAAACTTGTGCAAATATCTTAAGACAAGTCTTTCAAATCCAAATTCCTGAAAAATTATTAACTGATAAAAATGGTGCCTTTACTTCTTCCCGATTTAAAAAATTCCTTATAAGTTATAATATTAAACACATTTGTTAACTACAGCTCATCACCCTCAAAGAAATAGTAAAAATGGACGTGTCAATCAATCTCTTGTTACTAGACTTAAAGGCAATGTAAATGCTTCATCTACTAAAATTCCTTGGACACAAAACTACTAGTCCAAGTGTGTAATGAATATGCCTCAACTCCACACCCAATAACTAAATACCCACCAGCATACTTGCTATTTGGTCTCTTGCCATATCAACACCTATAGATCAGAATAATTATTATGAACTTGTTGATGAAGCACATGAATTGGCCTTGCGTGCGTGAGTGAGTGAAGATTAACGTCGCACTGTTCAGCTACACGAGGGCTTTTTGGCGACGGACCACGTAATTTTGAACCATGGTCAAGTGACGTGGACGACACCTGAGCTGGCACCCCCCCTCTCCTAACTACCACACCACACCAACGGGAGGACGTTTCAGCTCTCGACAGATTTAGCGTGCATCGCTGCCCTACACGGCGGGTCTTTAGTGGTACTGGGCTCGAACTCGTGACAAAGCCAGCCACGATCCGATGCCTATACCACTCGGCTACCGCGGCCGTGAATTGGCCTTGCAGAGAGAGCAATAGATTATCATATTAAAAATAAGATTAGATATGATGCTCGCTGTATTGAAAAAAATTCAACCCAGGTGATCTTGTTGTGTATGAAGAGTTCCAGTATCCAAATACGAGGAAATTGAGCTCCCCTTTTTCTGGCCCTTATGAGATAATAAAGCAATGTTCGGAAGTCACTTATGAAATTAATAAACCAAATTCTTTGGCAAAGAAAGAATCCCAAAATGTCTATATTTCTAAATTAAGATGTTTTCACACACATTCCCCTGATAATTTAAAGTTAAGTCATGAATGAAAACTCAACTTCTGCTATTGCATACTTATGTCTTAAACAAGTTACTTACAATTGTGAAAATATACCTTTTTCCAGTTGTGACAAATTGTGTTTCGTATCGATATTATTGTAAATATCTACTTTTCGGGGTGTTCAATGAAGAATTCTCATATCTATGCCACACACCTTCATTAGTATATTCTATTATTTTGAAATATGTTATCATGCTTTGTAATTGTCAACTATATGTTGCTGTAATAATTAGTTATTGAGATATTGCTGTTACTTGTTGTAACACTTAATCGGAAATATTTTGTGTATTTGTGTAACATAGTATTAGGTACTCCTCACCATAACGATTATCAAAGTAATTCATAAAAGTTTTAAAAAACAATATAGCTAAGTTTTCAGTCATCGTTGTGTCGTCAGTGATCTTGTCTCTGTTGTTGTACGAGCCATGCTGAAGGGGGAAATTGTGATGAATCCCCAGCCCTTCAAGTGTCAGTTGGGGGCTTCCTACCAGGACAACTCAACCCCCCTCCCGCATACGAATATGGGAATACTTTAGATTATTTAATTAATGCTTATTATTTTTTCCCGAATTTCAGAATTTTTGTTTCTTTTCCTTTTACGAAAGAATCGATCAGTTCCCTGTTTTACGATAATTAAACATTATTTCAATGGAAATGAAAACTTTTTTTTTCTCATATCATCAAGCATTATTTATGTTCCACGAAAATTCAACTCCAGCACATCATAGAACAGAATACCAATTTAATAAAAGAGAAAGATATTCCTCGCATCACTTTTGGCAGCTGCATTAGCTTTTTAATGTATTTTTTTTTCAATCAAAAAGAAGCTTCGTGAATCGGCAACATGAGACAGTATTTGTAGGGATTAATATGAAGAAAAGGCAATGCATAAAAATCTAGATTTCTCTTTGAATGCTCTTGGCTTTGAGGAGGAGGAGGATGTGTTTTTGTGAACATTTCTTTTGGGATACAAGGAAAAGCAATTTAAAATGAATCATGCTTATTTCAGAAAGGAAATTCTGTTTTTGAATGTGCACCTTGTAGTGTGAAAAATAAATTAAGAGCGATTTTTGTTCTTTGTGCAAACGGAAAAAAAAATGATGCATTTCTTATTTAAAATGCAGGTGTATTCTATTCTTACATGACGTCATTGTCCATAAATGCGTTTAAAAGAGTAAAGGAATAAAAATTTGATTCAGATTATTCTACGTCTTTTTATATTTATTCTTCTTGTGTATTTTGTGTTATACAGTCTTTGGTCCTTTTAATTAATTCCTTTCAATATCAATTAATATGATATTAAGTATTAAAAATTATGCTTATGTAATATACGAAATTTTCAGTTCCATTTATAGAGAAATTTCAAGAAATGTTACATATTTATTGTAAAAAAAACTATTCCTGATTATTTTTTCTAAACTGAATCATGGCACTTGACATAAATAAAGGGTGTTTTTTTAGAGGTATAGAACTTTAAATTGCAATAAAACAACGATGTATTATTCGATTGACATGATTTTTTTTATTCGAAAGATAATCTTGTGGCGTTACATTTTAAATAAGATATCTGGCATGACATCTGGCATATGAGTGCCACGGCTGGCTCGGATGTAGTCCAATCTGGACGTCCAATTTTCGATGACTTTTTCCAACATTTGTGGCCGTATATCGGCAATAACACGGCGAATGTTGTCTTCCAAATGGTCAAGCGTTTGTGGCTTATCCGCATAGACCAATGACTTTACATAGCCCCACAGAAAATAGTCTAGCGGTGTTAAATCACAAGATCTTGGAGGCCAATTCACAGGTCCAAAACGTGAAATTAGGCGGTCACCAAACGTGTCTTTCAATAAATCGATTGTGGCACGAGCTGTGTGACATGTTGCGCCGTCTTGTTGGAACCACAGCTCCTGGACATCATGATTGTTCAATTCAGGAATGAAAAAGTTAGTAATCATGGCTCTATACCGATCACCATTGACTGTAACGTTGTGGCCTTCATCGTTTTTGAAGAAGGATTCCACCAGCCCATAAAGCGCACCAAACAGTCAGTTTTTCTGGATGTAACGGTGTTTCGACATACACTTGTGGATTAGCTTCACTCCAAATGCGGCAGTTTTGTTTGTTGACGTAGCCATTCAACCAGAAGTGCGTTTCATCGCTAAACAAAATTCGCTTATGAAAATCGGGAACAACGGCAATCTCGTTTTGGGCCCATTCGACGAATCTATTCAGGCGTGAATCTATTCATGATGAATTGCCAAACCAAACTGAGAATAAATCACTTGACAGCTGTTAAATCGGTCGCCATCTTGGAAAGTAATGCCAATTTAAACTTCTATACCTGGAAAAAAACCACTCTTTATATAGTCAGACCTCTATATAACGAATTCGCTAAATCCCGAAAAAAGTTCGTTACATTGAAAATTCGTTAAATAGAGATTCACCTTTTTTTAATAAAAATACCACATAAAATAAATTTTAAATTCATGAACCCTACATTATTAAAAAAGTAATTAATCACACTTTTTTTTTTGAAAAAGTTAATACCTGTTCATTTTATCTTTTTTACCCAACAAGATGAAACCTGTAAGGAGAAAAAGAAAAAATATGCAACGTCCAGGAATACACCGTAGTTTTTAGCGACATTTTCTAATTTTTAGTGTACAAGTAATTTTAAATGTACAAGTAATTTTAAATGTACATTATTTTAAAACCAGTAATTTTAAACATAAACTATCACATGCGTCCTTAAACTTAATAACTGATGAAATCTGTTAATTATACTTAAGTTTTTGGTTGGAACATTACGGCAATTCTAATGCTCTGTGTGAATTAGGCATCTGGTAAAATCAGTTCAAGACCATTGATCTCCCTAAAATGTACTAAAAGCGAAGATAATTTACAAAAAGGTCCTGGAATATTTTAAAAATAGGGAGAAAAAAAATCGAATCAAAGAAAAAAATTCATTAAATAGAAAATTCACTTCGCCATTTGGAGGTTATTTTACGGAAGAAAATTATAAAATGTTCTTGGTTCCAGGAAAATGTTAGCAAAGAAATTCGTAAAATAGAGAGGTTAGTTATACGGAGGTTTGAATGTATTTTATACTTCACGGTTGAAAATTGAAAAACAATGAGCTCCAATACATTTAATGCTTATTTCCAAGTCAGAGCACAAAGTTACATTTGTAAGGAAAAAAAAAACTTTTTATACCTAGCTATATAATTCTTCTACTTTACCTTTAGAAACGTAACAAAATTACCTTTTCTGAACGCTAGATAAACTAGCCGCAAACTTTCATCAATGACCGAAGAAGCAGACGGGAGACCTTAATTAAATTAATTAACCTCCACTTCGACTTCTACTTTCGTTTCGATGGAGAAAGGATTCAATTATCCCGAAGGGAACGACAGACAAAAGAGACAGGGATGTAGTTTCAGACACTAAATTAACAATCGATAGCTCGTGGCCGTAAGTTTTCGATGAATGCCTTCTACCTCTTAGTTGAATAGACACAAGGCTGCTATTTCACATTAGGTAGAGGGAATAGTAATCAATATTAATAGACGTATATCGAAACGCTTTAAGTAATAAGGGGTGGCTTAAAAATGAGGATAAGCAAATAAAAGCAAGGAGAAAATGCGGCATGTCATAATATTTTTACGTAGATCCAGGTTCGAGGATTTTATGCTAAATAATCAAAGAAAATAAGCAGTTCTTTAAGAGCAATGAAAATTTATTATCAAAAATCCAATCCTTTCAATACAGGATTCAGCAGTAATATTCACAGAATAAATCCCCGAAGGGAATGGTGCTCACGACACCATTGCAAACGGGTAGTACGGTGCTGTCTGGTCAATGGGACACACACAACAGGTCTGTGTGCGTATAGTCCTCCCCTCAAACGTCTGGCAACAGTTTTTCGGGAGATCTGCTTTCCTGAGGCAGCAAGAAACTTATTTGCCACCTGCTGAGCTGTTCCTTTTTGCTGATAGGACGATATATCTGTCATCTGCAGGCGTCGTACTTCTAACACGACCTCCCCCGTGCCGTCTACTACACATTCCAGTAATTTTAAATGACTTCCACAGCCGTGAAACAACGCTGTGAGCGATGTCGAACTCCCTGGCAACATCTGTTATTTTTCGCCCTTCTATCTTTCCAATAATTTGGCCACGCATAAAATCATCTATGTGATGTCGGGAAGACATGCCAAAAATTTTAAGTTCGTCTATTAAATCTTTCCTGTAAAACTTTGACTTGAAACAACAACTGTCCACACGCGTCAAAACCTTTAAAGCTCTTATGAACGCTATCACGTGATGAACAGACGTGAGAAAAAAATTGCATACTCATACTTCTTCTTACTAATATCCCGCACTTATTCTAATTTTCCACATTTTGCTTCCTTTCATTTTGTCGTTGCTATGGATGATAGTGTTATCCGTCCTTAGCAATTGTCCAGCAGTGTACGTCTTCCCGAAGTACGATCTTTTCTGTGCACTGCTATCCCTAAAATTATTCCAAGACCTAGGAATGCAATAAAAGGACCATGACAATGGTTGCAAAGGATTTACTTATTCCAGATTATTTTTACTCCTTTATTCCTCCCTCTCCCTTACTACATCACATATGCGTTCCTGCACGGAAAACGGTTGGTAATATGAAGCGAATCGCGAAACTTATGATCGGCCGTACAAAAGTTATCAAGATATAAATTATAAACCGTACAAAAATTATCAAGATAAGTGTTAATTTTTGTTATAAATTATATATATGAGAAACCCATGGGGTTACAGGTAATTAATAAACTTGTTTTTAACTTTTAATTGTTACATTAATTATAAAATACATTGTGTAGCACTGATATATTTATAAGTATAATAAATCAGTGTAAATGTGTATTTTATTTTTTAATGTCAGAATGTATTTTATTTGTTTACTTTCAGTAAATTAATAATTTTTTTTAAATAATCTTTTACTCTTGACTTTTCAATATGCTCGCGCCCCCCTTATAGAACTATCATGTCCCTTAAGGGGGGCGCGCCCCACAGTTTGAGAAACACTGATGTACAGGTAAGAGATTTTGAGAAAAGGTACATCGAAAACAGCCAATTTAACATTGTCAGTAGAGAGAGATTTCCAATTCCCCTTAAAAACTTTTAAATACATACACGAGCCTAAAATTGCTTTAACCGACAATACTCGAATTTTTCCGCATGTGATTCTAAGTCGAAACCAATTTTCAATAACATTAACACTGGAAAAGAAAGTGCGTCTTAAACTCAAATAAATACATTAATTTAATTCCTCAGTGTGTTAATTTCCAAAGTAAAAAGAATGTTTATGTGGAGAACGGGAGAATTCTAACATTTATTTTTAAAAAAAATTATAAAAATAAAAATTTTATTTTTTAGAAGTGATCGGCATAAAATTTTTGATTTTCGGCAGCTCTTATGAAGGAAAAGGAGTTATATATACAACTCCTCCCTCCCACCCCCTTACATCACTACAACATTGTTTGATTGATTGAATATTAACGTCGCACTGTTCAGCTACACGAGGGCTTTTGGCGACGGACCACGTAATTTTGAACCATGGTCAAGTGACGTGGACGACACCTGAGCTGGCACCTCCCTCTCCTAACTACCACACCACACCAACGGGAGGACGTTTCAGCTCTCGACAGATTTAACGTGCATCGCTGCCCTACACGGCGGGTCTTTAGTAGTACTGGGCTCGAACCCATGTCAAAGCAAGCCACGGTCCGATACCTATACCACTCGGCTACCGCGGCCACAACATTGTTTGAGATGAATGATTAATATTTTTCAAAACTCAAGATCGAAATCATTTTCGTACTAGGAACGAAAAAAAAAACAAATAAAATAAATAATACTGTATTTTTAGACTCTATATTTAAAAATGCCTTGGATAATCTACTGAGGATAAGAAAAATCGAGTTTCTGCATTGAGAAGGCTTTGGAGCGCAGATGAGTTTATTTTTAAGTGAGTGCGTGAGTGAATATTAACGTCACACACTGTTCAGCTACACGAGGGCTTTTGGCGACGGACCACCTAACTTTGAACCGTGCTCAAGTGACGTGGACGACACCTGAGCAGGCAATAATAAATAAATAATAACAAACAAAACTAATAGTCTAACATCATGCATATAAAGGAAAATTGTTCGTTGTGTCATTGTAGCGCAAGGGATAATGCGTTGGATTTCTCATCCAAAGGTCGTGGGTTTGAATAACACCCGGTGGCCACGGTAGCATAATGGTCAACGTATCGGATCGTGGCTGACATGTCATGAGTTCGATCCCAGTACCACTACAGAACCGCCGTGTAGGGGAGCGATGCACGTGAAATCTGTCGAGAGCTCAAACGTCCTCCTGTTGTAGTGGTGTGGTAGTTTGTTAAATGGGTGCCAGCTCAGGTGTCATCCTCGTCATTTGACCATAGCCCTCGTGCAACTGAACAGTGCGACGTTAATATAAATTGGAATGTCGATCTTGCGGCTTCAAAATCTATCCACCAATCGGAAAGAACTTTATAGGAGATGGGAGCTTTGGTATCTCAAACTGGGGTTAGTATCCTTAAGTTTTCTTGATAGAACATACTGTTAATCGCGTGAGTGGTTCATTTTGTAGGAGTCTTGATAAGTGTATTAGGCAAGTCAGTAACGACATTCCATTTTCCAATTTCCTCCTGTTGGTGTGGTGGGGTAGTTAGAAGAGGGATGGCAGCTCAGGTGTCGTCCTTGTCACTTGGCCTTGGTTCAAAGTTACGAGGTTCGTCGCCAAAAGCTCTCGATTAGCTGAGCAGTGCAACGTTTATATTCACTCATTCGAACACTGTGGCCACATTGCGAATACTCGGAAAGAGTAAAATTATGATTTGAAACGTGGAACAAGAAGTACCATGCAGACATTTTACACAGGTCCTTGACCAGAACCCCAATCTACCGTGGCCAACAGGAGAGAAATCTGTACATTCGGAATGAAGTAATTTATTACTTTGTGCTTGTTGTTGCGAATAAAAATAAAGGTTATTTGAAAAATTGGGAAGTGAAACAGAAAAACTTTAAAATATTTTTATATCGAGAAAAACATCTAATTTATATTTGCAGAAAATTTTAATATTTAATCATAGGAAAGGGTCTATCTTCTCTTCTAATATATCAGGGGAAAATGTTCCATTGTCTACATTTTCTATTTTGAATATTTGAAGAATCATTATAATGAAATTATTTTGCCATGCAAGTTAAACTATAATCTATATGTTTTTAGAACTACATATGCTCTGAGAATTGGCTTGGTGTCCAATGAATCGAAGCTGTCGCTACATTGAAGCCGGCCACTTTTCATCTTAGGTTACAAAAAGTTACCTTAGTTTGGCACTGAAGTGAAAATTTAATATCCTAAGCAGATAATTCAAACTGGGCATAATATAGCCTTTGTTGCTTCATATCCCATAAAACCAGAACTGAACTGATTCTTCAAACTGTGCAACAGAAGTGAGTAAACAGAAAAAATTAATTTTACCTTTTTTAAGCTGTGAAACAAAATTTAATGTTAACCTTTAAAAACTAATTATTTTGATAATTTATGGTTACGCGATATTTCCTCGTAAGCATTTCTTGTTGAAAATTTTTCTACAAAATTTGAGAAAGTGCGAGAACTCGAATCATTGTTACATAATGGGTGACAAGAACTTAGCTAAAAAGGACAAACCGTAATCGCTTTTAATTAATAATAACGGACAAAAGGTTATAGGATTTGAATTTTACCAAGAGTCAATGTCTTCCAAAGGGCAATCACACAATTTTTTCACTCATATTGAAGAAAAATCTTATTTTTGTGGCGTGTGCAACAGATTTTCTTCTGTTCAGAGTTTGGTACGACATCAGCGTATACACGCGCATGATATATCCTACAGTTGCAACATTTGCAACAAATCATTTTATCTAAAGTCTAGTTTGAGAGGCCATTTACTTAACCATGCAGTTGAAAAAACTGATGTTCATGGCTGTTGTAAAAAGCGCTTCTCAAACAGTAGCTCTTTGAAAAGTAACTCAAGTGTTCATAGTAACAAGAAACCGAGTGTTTGTGAAGTTTGTACTCCCGCTTTCTCACGCAATCATTTGAAAGTACATTGGCGTATTCATACAAAGGAAAAGCCTTTTGTTTGTGACATTTGTACAAAGGCCTTTTCATGGAGTAGCAGTTTAAAGGAACATATCCGTATTCATACAAAGGAAAAACCTTTTGTTTGCTGTATTTGTACAAGAGCCTTCACACGTAGTAATGATTTAAAGAGACATTCACGCCTTCATACAAATGAAAGGCCTTATGTTTGTGACAATACAAAGGAAAAGCCTTTTGTTTGTGACACTTGTACAAAGGCCTTTTCATTGAGTAGCAGATTAAAGGAACATATCCGTATTCATACAAAGGAAAAGCCTTTTGTTTGTGACATTTGTAAAAAGGCCTTTTCATGGAGTAGCAGATTAAAGGAACATATCCGTATTCATACAAAGGAAAAGCCTTTTGTTTGTGACATTTGTACAAAGGCCTTTTCATGGAGTAGCAGTTTAAAGGAACATATCCGTATTCATACAAAGGAAAAACCTTTTGTTTGCTGTATTTGTACAAGAGCCTTCAGAATCAATAGTGATTTAAAGAAACATTTACGTATTCATACAAAGGAAAGGCCTTATGTTTGTGGCATTTGTACAAAAGCCTTCACACGTAGTAATGATTTAAAGAGACATTCACGCCTTCATACAAATGAAAGGCCTTATGTTTGTGACAATACAAAGGAAAAGCCTTTTGTTTGTGACACTTGTACAAAGGCCTTTTCATTGAGTAGCAGATTAAAGGAACATATCCGTATTCATACAAAGGAAAAGCCTTTTGTTTGTGACATTTGTACAAAGGCCTTTTCATGGAGTAGCAGTTTAAAGGAACATATCCGTATTCATACAAAGGAAAAACCTTTTGTTTGCTGTATTTGTACAAGAGCCTTCAGAATCAATAGTGATTTAAAGAAACATTTCCGCATTCATACAAACGAAAGGCCTTATGTTTGTGGCATTTGTACAAAAGCCTTCACACGTAGTAATCATTTAAAGAGACATTCACGCCTTCATACAAATGAAAGGCCTTATGTTTGTGACATTTGTACAAAAGCCTTCACACGTAATAGTCATTTAAAGGTACATTCCCGCCTTCATACAAAAGAAAGGCCTTTTGTTTGACATTTGTAAGAAGGCCTTCTTGTATAGTAGTCATTTAAAGGAACATATCCGTATTCATACAAAGGGAAAACCTTTTATTTGTGGTATTTGTACAAGAACCTTTAGATTATGTAGTGATTTAAAGAAACATTTACATGTTCACAAAAAAGGAAAGGCCTTATGTTTGTGATATTTGTACAAAAGCTTTCAAACGTAATAGTCATTTAAAGAGACATTTATGCATTCATACAAAGGGAAGGTCTTATGTTTGAGACATTTGTCAGAAGACCTTTACGCGTAAGAGAAATTTAAAGGTACATATACTTATACATACAAAGGAAAAGCCTTTAGTTTCTGACATTTGTACAAGGCTTCCAGATGAAATATAGGGACTTAAGGTATCCGACTACGTTTGGAACCACAATTTTTCAAAAGTGAACAAACTAATATATTTTTTTAAATATTTAGTGCCACTTAGATTAGAATATACGTATAAAATTGTTTTAAAACTATTTTTACAATAAAAAATTATTTAAATGCAACTTTTGACAAAAATTGAACATAGAATTACCTATTTTTAAAACATTCTCCTTTTATAATAATATTTTGCCTATATAAAGCGCATACCTCTATACAAACCCTGAACTAGAATTCTTGAATAACTTAGAAGTAGTTATCTATATTTTAGTATATCAGAGTGGAGAAATTTTAACAAAGACACCAGTAATTATTTCAATTGGTAATAACTCTGAAAGTAATGGGAATCTTTTTCAAAAATGCTAGTTCAGGCTCTCTGGAGCAGTCTTAACTATATATAAAGCAAAATATTATTGTTATAGAAGCCTGTTTCACACACACACATAAAAAATAGGTAACTAACTCTAATTCTTTTTTTGTCAAAATGTTGCATTTAAATAATTTTTTATTGCAATAATATATTCTTAAAACAATTTTATACGCGTATTCCAATCTAATTCACACTAAATATTAAAAGAAATATTCGTTTGAACGCTTTTGCAAAATCATGGTTTAGAATACAGTCGGATTCCCTTAAAGGAACATTTTCGTATTAATTCCAAATAAAAGCGTTATGTTTATGATATTTGTACTAAGACCTTTTCATGAAGTATTCATTTAAAGACATCTTGGCGTAGTCAATTAAATTAAAAGTTTTGTGTTTGGGACATTTGTAAAAAAACGGTGTTCCTTTTTTTAAAATTATTTATAAGTGTACTACACTAAAAGTATTATACTTATAAAATTTGAAAGAACGTTTCCTCGTTCATTTGAATTTTAAAAATATATTTGCTTTCTTACTCACAAATAAGCTTTTAATTATTGTAATGTACGCGCTGACTTTTAAAAGTGTTTCTTTTGTAAACACTTCTTTAAGAAGCTTTTTATGAATTCCAACTAACGAAGAATTTTATGAAGACCTTTTTCTGAACATCACAATTCCAAACAATTCTTGTGTTTTCCTAACAGAAGCAAATTTGTGTTCAAAACAAGTCTTTTACTAGGAGATGAAAATACTTTTGAAGTGTAAATGATAATTTTTACCTAACTGGGGCCTTTTTACCAGCTTAGGGAGAAAGAGAATTAATGTGTCTATAATCTCTCTCTTAAGGTGCCGCAAAGATTTCCTTTGGACAATTCCATTTCAAGAAAATGTGCTTCATGCTGTTCTTCCGTTTTATGAGTCTGTTATATAAAAATTCCGTACCTTGTCTGTTACATGAATCCTTCGTATGCATTTAAAATTCAGCTATCGTGAAAGTAAAGAATTGTTATTTAATTAATTTCTTTTGTCACATTGTCATTTAAAAACACGTATTAAATTTACTAAATGAAATTATTATTTACCACCAAAAAACTTTAAAAGTTTTACAGAATTATTAAAAAGGAGTTTTCTTACAATTATTCAAACAATAATCGTTTATTTAAGTTTAGTGAGAAATGTTCAAACAAAAAATTACAGAAAGACTCATGTGACTTGATTTTTTAAAATTTGACGTTTAATGCTTTTCTTTTACAATTTTCTATATAAGTTGTAAAAATGTATGTATTAGTTCTTTTTTTGTTGCTCAAATTTCATAATAGTTGTGTGTATTTTATTTCTTATATAATCCTATGAATAAAACTTTAATTTAAAAAAACAAGTCTTGATTTACTAAATACTTTTTGTAGATTAATGAAAGTATTTCGAATATTAGAACTTGCAACTTCTTTTATGGTTTTGAAATCTCTGGTTTTAAATATTTAGTGATTTTTTGTTTATAAGCAATGTATATATCATGATAAAACTCTTAAAAACAATTAATAATTATTGTGCTGATCTTCGAAGAATTTGTTCTCGTTTAATAATGAGGAATTTGTCTTTTTTCTAGCATGCTAACTTGAAAACAATAGTTTCTTCCTCTTTATGAAAAAAAATTATTATAGGAAATGTACAACACAAAATGAGACCTTTTAAATATAAATTAAACACACAACATTATGTAGTCCATTTGGTGCTAATTTGATATCCGCGTGCTGCGCGCAAAGTTTATGTTCTCCAAGATGGGCGATAACATTACCTTGATATTTTTAGCGTGTGGTCATGTGGTTGTTATGGGAGTGACGTATATTATAGTTAATTCCCCACCCCCTCGGTAACTCAATTAGTTTTAGGCGATTTTTATTCGATTTCTTTAAAAATGTAACCATTTTCATTGCAATCATTCTTCAATCTAGCTGCTTCTGTCGTATTTATTTGGACGCGGTAACCTAGTGGTGAAGGCATCGGATCGCGGCTGGCATGTCATGAGTTCGACCCTAGTACCACTAGAAACTCGCCGTGTAGGGCAGCGATGCACGTTGAATCCGTCGAGAGCTCAAACGTCCTCACGTTGGTGTGGTGTGATAATTAGGAGAGGGGGAGCAGCTCAGGTGTCCTCCTTGTCACTTGACCAAAATAACGAGGTCCGTCACCAAAAGCCCTCGTGCAGCCGAACAGTGTGCGACGTTAATATTCACTCGCTTCTGTCTTATTTTGTACTATTTTAGAATATGGATATTTCTAATTTATTTTTTGGTGAGTATAAGGATATTTTTTCAGAGAATATGTGCACTTTTAATCATTGCTGCAAACTACACATTTCCACTTTATCTTACTTTTAAATAATGCATTTTTAAGCGTTCAATGTTCGATGAAATTCATTAAAGAACTTCGCAGTTTTGAAGTTGCAGCTATTATTAATTGATATTCATTATTAATTTTAATATCTATTATTTCATTATTATACTCTTAATATAAAACTATTGTATAATATAACTATATTTTTGTATATAATAATTATTATATACTATTTATTAATATAATAATTATTATACCATATTATTTATTAATATTATATTACATTTATTTATAATTATTATATACTATATTTTTATTAATTTATAATAGTTATTATATTTTATGAGTATTATTATTTATTAAGTTATTATATATGATTATTATATATGTATATAATAATTACTAATAAATTATATTACGCGTTTATCATTATTATAATCAATATATTACATAGTATAATTATTATATTATATTGATATCAATTATTATTGATGTTGGTTATTTTAAATCAATTTTGAAATATATTTCAACATATTTAAAAACAGTTCTCTTTAAAATGATTTTCCTGACAATTTGTTTCAGCTAGACCACCATCTTGGATTCCATATCAGTTGACAACAAGCGTTGCTTGGCGCGATTCCTAATACCACCAAGCAGCGCTTGGTACGTAGCACTCGGATATCCCCAATTAGTTCCGAGTAGTAGGATATTTTCTTAGTATATCGCTTTTGATAGAACTTGACTGAATGCGAATATCTCACTTCATGTTTTAGATGTATTTAGATGAAGAGAAGATTAACTCTTTTTGTGTGTTTCTGAACTATTTTTTACATTAGTCAAAATAAAAAGCAACTATGTTTCGTAAATATTCATGCTAAGATTAATTGTGAAGAAGCTTATGTACCAAATATTTATATTTATATATTAAGCTCTGTTAAATACACTACGTAATGATTAATTTAGTGTTAGAATTTTATACAAGGAAGTACATGTTGTTCCCGACTTCATCTTGTTACTTTCTGAGCGAAATACCTCAAATTGAACGCAGAAGCGCAAGCTTAGTGGTTATTGTGAGGAATTCGTGGTTTGCGTGTCATGAGTTCGAACCCAGTACCACCCAGGACCCACATTTCAGAGGGGACTGATGCTGGTTAAATCTGTAGAAGCCCAAACATCCTCCCGTTGGTGTGGGGTGTCAGATCAAGTGTCGTCCTCGTCACTTGACCACGGTTCAAAATTTCGACGTCCGTCGCCAAAAGCCCTCGAGTAGCTGAATAGTGTGTGACGTTAATAAGCACTCACTCACTCGCAAGCCCATTGGTTATTGTCTCGAACTCGTGGCTTGCGTGTCATGAGCTCCAGCCAAGTGCTACTGAAGAGGGTTCATGTAGAAGGGCCGATGCTCGTTCCCTCTTTCGACTCCAAAACGTTCTCCCATTGGTGTGGTAGAGGAGGGGATCCAGCTTAGATATCATCCTCGTCACTTGACAATAGGTAAATATTATGTCACCGATAGCATTCCTGCAGCTTTGTAATGCAACGTTAATATAACTTTCTCGCAGATATGTAAGTTACCTATATTTACGTGAAGAAAAGATTAACACTTTTTGTGATTCTGAATTATTTTCTTCCATTTTATAATAAAAAGGAACTATAACTCAACTATACTAAATTATAATAATATATTATTCTCTAAAATGAATTAAATCTGAGGAAGCCTACGTACCAAGTAATAAAACACAAGATTTAAATTAACTTATATTTAAAACACTATATTTTACAATTAATTTGAGTGAAAGTTTTATACAATTGAACACATGTTGTTCCCGACTTTATCTTGTTTCCACAATATTACCTCAAAATGTCTCAGACTTAACAAAATAAGAAGTATCAGTAAGAGAGGAAATATTAACGCGTCAATGTTCAGCTACAAGAGGGCTTTGGGGGACGGACCTCGAAATTTTGAGCAATGGTCAAGTGACGAGGACGACTCCTAAGCAGGCACTACCTCTCCTAACTACCACACCGCACTAACAGGTAGACATTTAAGCTCTCGACCGATTTAACGTAAATCGCTTCCCTACACGGTGGATCTTCAGGGGTACTAGGCTCGAACTCATGATACGCCAACCACGAGACCGTTATCTTGACCACTAGGCTACCGCGGCTACATAAGATGCATCAGAGACTAGGGCATTGACTTTACGTTAAGGGTGTGAAACTCAAAGGCTAACTTGGGTCAAACAAAACAAAATTTGGAACTAATTTGATATCGGGGCTAATTGCGCCAAGCGCTGCTTGGCGCGATAAGATCGCGCCTAGCAGCGTTTGCAGTAGTTGGAATGAAATTCAATATGGCGGCCTAACGGTAATTTAATGATACACAATAATTTTAAAGAATTGTTTTGAAATACATTGAAATGTATTTCAAATAAAGGATATAGGAAGAGATTGAGAGTAACCTAGATCAATCAATAAATAATGAATATCAATAATATGTAATAAAAAGTAACATGTAGTAATAATAGTATTATAAGCAGCATATAATAATCTTATAATATTATTTTATCGTAATTACATATAATATTCATTTAGTACGATTTAATAACAGTTATTAAAATTAATAATTACATAATATAATGTAATTGTAATTATAAAAAATAATCGTCGAATAGTTAAAAATAAAAATGCATAAGATAACTCTTATTACATAATTATAATTAAATAACAGTAAAAGCTATAAATAAATAACAATATTATAATTATAAATAAATAAGAAAATATGTTACAATATTTATAAATAAATGTTAAAAGAAATAAAGTATAAATAACGAATATTAGATGATCATTAAAAAAAGTAATAATTGCATTTTTGTATTACATTATGAATAAAATAATTACATAATGTATGTTAAAATTAATTAATAATTCTAATTACAAAGTAGCGAAAGCTTGCAATAAGAAACTTGCACTGCAAGTTCCTTCACCGAATTGCATCGAACAAAGAACGTAAAAAAAACATTTTTAAAACGTAAAATAAAATGAAAATAAACGATTTATAGCGATAATTAAAAGCACAACAATTATTATTTTAAGAAATAAAATATTCTAGAACTCAATCATATTAGAAATATCTATATTCGAAAATAGCACAGAATTAAACAGACGAAAACAATAGAAAAATTACACTGAAAATGGTTCAAGTTTTACAGAAATTAGAAATTTTTATTAAAATCGTCTGAAATTAATAGGGTTACCGCGGGAAAAAACCAATAAAAGTTATTTCTAATATACGTTATCCCCATGGCAACCACATCGGCAGACGATAAAAATATTAAGGTAACTATATTGTAATGCTATTGCCCATCTTGGCGAACATAAGCAACAACTTGGCGCTATTACTCCCGATATCAAACTAGCACCCAAAATTTAAGTTTAGGTGGGCTGCAAAAAAATCAATATTCATTGAAGCGTAAGCTTATTTCGAATAATACTTTACAATTAACATATATAAAAGAACAAGAAAAATTTAATGTTTACGTCTCAACAATTGACATCTCTTCTCTGCTAACAGCTTTCTTATTTTGGAAGAAATTTAGATATTTTATTATATAATATTGTGTGCCGATATACTGCCCGGGCAGCAAAAATGCTTGTTTTGGGCGGCACAAGTATGACACCCCTGCTTTACTTGATGAGGTAGCTTTGGAAATTTTCGGAAGAAGCATCTTACATTGCATTCTTGGTGGAGCCAAGTGAATGGATTATGGAATAAAAGATTGAATTTTAGAAGTCTATAAAATTTACACAACCTAATATTGTAAACTTCATCAAATTAAAGAGACTTAACCCAGGAGCTGTCGTGAGCCCTCGATAGTAACGTTAATGGTCGAGCAAGGTAACTGAGCCACCCCAATCCTTTTTTTATAATTATTTTATTGTACACGATAAAAATCGAATCCCAGTGAATAATATAATCAAGAGAAAGTATACTTAACTAATTTTAAGGACTTTCAAATTTATTTCATAATTTGAGAAAACCAATCAAACGGAACTAAAATGTTTCAAATGTGCGTGATTTTAATTAAGGACACAAATCACAGGCACTTTTTTCTTATGATACAGGAATAATACTAGCAGGCAAAACTGTCATATTTTGTTCAAGTTATTGTAGTTTTATTGTCCTTAGAGTAGTGTTTCTCAAACTGTGGGGCACGCCCCCCTGGGGCCGCTAGCATATCGAAAATAAAAGATTTAAAAAATAATTAATTTACTGAAATGAATTAAAACAAAATACTTTCAGACAAAATAAAAAATGCACTTTTACTCTGATATAATTTATAGACGATATTAAGTCATGAAAAATAAAAACGTCTTCAATACCTAATTAGCTATCTTTGATCCTATAACCAAATAAAAAAAATATTTGATTTGCTGTAATCCCATGATGAGAGATTTTTTATTACGATTTTTTTAAAACCTAACATAGTACTCTTTGAGGGAAAAAACAGATCCTAGACCCAGAATCGAAAAAATTTCGGAACATAAAAAATTCCTCACTGTCATTATTTTTGAAATAATGCACATTATAGTTGTAATCTGTTTGACTTATAAGTTATTGGTACAGATAGTTATTACCCCTCTCTTATGTGTTTGTTTCTCATTTAGGGAAGTTGTGTAAGTAATATGCATTTCTTTGTTGCGCTTTTTTCCATGCAAAACAATTTTATGATACTTGGAAAAACACGGAGAGCACTTTGAAGGATTACTTGGCCAAGACTTATTTATTTTTATGAGTATTCTGAAACAAATAAAGCACAACGAAAAACGTTTTACACAATTCTTTTAGCAATAACATACATATTACAATAATGAATACAATTTTTACCCGGAAGTGTTCGCGCGGGACACACAAATCACTAAACCGTTAATTCTGGAAAAACTGTTTATTTGTTACAAAAGAAAATTGAAAAGTCCTTGAAAGTAGGTAAGTAAACTTTCTCTTCATTAAATTATTCACTGGAATCACGATTTGTATCGTGTTCAATTAAAAAAAAGGATTGGGGTGACTCAATAACCCCGGTCGACCGTATCGATTGCGCACCTGCTCCCGGGTTAAAACATGTTGAAGTCCTTTCACTTTAAATATTAAAAATAATACAATTATTCTTCATCGGAATTTTATATTATTGTCATTATTTAACATGAATTATAAATGCTAATTCTGTGAGGCTTAAAATAACAATTCGCTTAAAACTAATTATAATTTGAGCAGTCATTTTAAAAAAATCTCTTTACATTTTTGTAAACATTGTCGCGCACTTGGCTTTACTCTCCTTACAATTCAGCTATTATATCAAGAATGTTTTATTTTCTTATAAATGATCTCTTGCAAAGAGCCTCGGACTTCAGCCGGTATACTTTTAATGTATCAGTGCTGCACAGAGTATTTTATAACTAATTAATTAATACTAAATTAAGAACAAGTTTAATAAGTATTAATGACGTCCATGGGCTTGTCTTACAAAGCAAAGTTTTTATAAGGAATGCTTATGATTAGAAATTAACCCTCTGAGTTCTTTTTCTATATTTAGCATATATCTACTCGTATATTGTCTTCTAAGCAGCCACCACATTTTGCAATATGTTCAATTTAAAAATTAGAGAAAGGAAATATAACATAATAATTATCCTATTATTTTATTTATTTATTTATTGCTTAAAAGTAGTATACAAAATTTAATACTTATGTTATTAATTTGTATGGTTTATAGTTAAGATTGTGTATTGTAGCGTCAAAGTGCATTTTTTGTTGCATTCAGTACATTATTAATGTATAGGGGGGGCGATAAAAATTGTGATTGAAGAGGGGGCGCGAGTATTGAAAGTTGTTTTTGAGAAGCACTGCCTTAGAGGATCGTCAAATAGCATGCTGAATTTTTTCTTGCTTGTGTCTTTTTGACATGGGACAATGTATCTTGTGGTTCCCTTGTGACGTTACATCCGTTTAGGTGGAGCTCTTAAGTAGCATTTAAAACTCTCAACTCGAACATTTCATGTTCATTGCTTTCCTCAAATTTATTTTCGATGTCAACATTAATCTCCATTATTTCATCAGGTTTTCCCCTTGGTTGATGTATTTCTTTTTCCGAAGTTTTGACTTCATTCGATAGAGATCGCACAAATACCCATTTCTTTTTTATATTCTGCTCATTTACATTTATAAGCCACTAGCTGGTATACCCTTTCTTGGCACGGAGGAATTGAAAAATTAATCAATATAAATTCAAGGATAATGAAGTTTTTAATGAGTTAATTTTAGGTGAATTGTAAATTAATTAAAAATAAAGCTTTTTGCATATCTCAGCTGCACAAAAAAACCATATATGCTCAGCAAAAGTAAGTCATTGTTACAAATTTTGTGTAATGAACGCTTAAAATAGTATAAATAATTTATATCTGGATGTGTAGTACGTCAATATTATTTTCTGCTGTAAATAATTTATGTTAAAATTTAAATATTCGCAAGCAACGCCGTTCTTTACATTACACTGATGATTCAATGAAAACATGGTGAAATGTTGGCATCATTTTTGGCGACCACATTGTCAACTTGACGATTGATTTAACAATACAGAAGTTGATATGCTACAGCGCCACCTTGTGGGGAATAGCAACAAAGAGGATAACACAAAAACCTTCTCCACAAAAAAACACATATACATGCCAGCTTTCGTAGTGATTGTTTGAATGATGTTAAAGCAGTGTTTCTCAAACTGTGGGGCGCGCCCCCCTGGGGGGCACGGTATTTCTGCGAGGGGGCGCAAGCATATTGGAAATAAAAGGTTAAAAAAATAATTTTTTGGAATGAAGAAAAACAAAATGCTTTCTGACTTAATAAAAAATGCACATTTACACTGATATAATTTATATATATCATCTGGTGATCATCGAAAATAAAACATTCCACTTCAAACGTTCATTAGCTATCTTTGATCCTATAACCAAAAAAAAGACATTTTGTTTGCTTTACTGTAATCACACGATGAGAGATTTTTTTTTATTACGTTTCTTTTAACCACTAAAATACTACTTTTGATTAACATATATTTGACCATCAAACTTACTGGTATGTTTCACTCCATCTGTTTTTCTTTTAGAAAAGTTGGAAATAATATTTTTCTGTTACTTTTTTTTCCATGTGAATGAATTATATGATATATGGATAAGCATATTGAGAACTTTGAAGAATTATTTGGCCTACATACAATGCATAACGGAAAACTTGTTACTTTTTTAGAACTAATATCCATATATGTTTTATTGAATACACTTTTAACACGGGATCGGTTGCGCGATGCGCAAAGTCATCTGATGTTCACGAAATCGTTATTTTTGGGAAAACTGTTTATTTGTTACCAATGACCTTGACAGAGTATCCTCCAATAAGTCAGTCTTAATGGGAACAGAAATGAATTTATCACATTTCGCCCTTTTTGGGGGGAGTTGCAAACGTTTTTGTTACAATTAAGTTACTAGTTTTGATCGAGTTCCCTGCGCGACAACTTTTGTTCAAAAATATTTTCTCTGAACATACTTTATGTCCTTTATTAAGTGCACGCAGATTTGGAATATTTTCATTAGTTTTATTGGATTTTTTCTCAAAAAATCAAAGAAAAATTGAAAAGTCCTTGAAAGTAGGTAAGAATATTTTCTCTTAATTAAATTATTCACTGGAATTGTGATTTTTATCGTGGATATTAAAAATAATTATAAAATAAATTATAGTTTAAAAACAAACTAAAAAAATAAAAATATATATTACTTAAAAGTAACATATACAAAATTTAATACTTATCTTGTAAATTTGTACGGTTTATAATTGTGATCATATTGTAGCTTTAGCACCCCCCCCCCGAAGTGCATTATTATTGCATTCAATACATTATTTGGAGGGGCGATAAAAATTATGATTGAAAATTGGGTCGCCAGTAGTTAAAGTTTGAGAACCACTGTGTTAAAGTGAAGTGAGCTCATATATACTAAAAATTCATTATTCCTCACAAGGGCAAAATATAGCCTGTTCATAGAGAAACTAATTTGAAACAAAAGTGGTCACGCGAGAAACTCAGTCGACCCAAATACTTAAAAATTTGTATGAAAGTGTTTGCCACTTCCAAAAGGTAGGGAGATATGCGACAAATACATATTAGTTTCCAATGAAGACTGTCATATTGGAGGATATTGGCAAGGTCACCTGGTAACAAATAAATAGTTTTCCCAGAATTAAAGACTTCGTAAGCCTAAGATGACTCGGTGCCCCACGCGAGCGCTCCCGGGTTAAATAAGGTGGTCATCTGGCTAGATTGAATGAAGATTGTTGCTGCAAGAAAACCTTTTTGGTAAAGTTCACGGGAAATAGACTCCGTGGTAGACCCCGCAAAAATGGATTCATCGTACAGAAAAAGATCTTAATATTTTAAAGGTTAAAAACTGGAAAACAGTTGCCAAAAGTAGAAATACCCCGAGAAGACTTCTGGAGAAGACCAAGGCTGTTAGCCATTGAAAAATAAAAACAACAATTGTTCAATTGAATTGAAGTAATAAATTGATTAATTAAATTGAAGAAATAAAACAGAAAGTGTGGTTTAAGCCGAACTTAAAAGCCTCAAGCAACGTTATATTTGTGCAACATATTGGCGTAAATATTCGCAAGTTCAGCGCGAGGAGTAGGAAAACCTACTGCAACCGGAAACTGCCTTTTATCCAACGATTTGGTGCTATGATAAGGCGATCAACAATGCGAAAAAGGTTAAACTTAAGTCTAAAAATGAGTGATATAGACTCTCCAAAAATTCAAAATAGTGTTTTTAAACGGCTAGCCAAACCGAAAGTGACTATTCAGGATGATTTGTGGTAGGAGGGAAAAGCCGTGACCCCCGCGTTGTGGGACGGAAGAGATGGACAACAATTGTTCAATTGAATTGAAGTAATAAATTGATTAATTAAATTGAAGAAATAAAAACAGAAAGTGTGGTTTAAGCCGAACTTAAAAGCCTCAAGCAACGTTATATTTGTGCAACATATTGGCGTAAATATTCGCAAGTTCAGCGCGAGGAGTAGGAAAACCTACTCGGAAACTGCCTTTTATCCAACGATTTGGTGCTATGATAAGGCGATCAACAATGCGAAAAAAGGTTAAACTTAAGTCTAAAATGAGTGATATAGACTCTCCAAAAATTCAAAATAGTGTTTTTAAACGGCTAGCCAAACCGAAAGTGACTATTCAGGATGATTTGTGGTAGGAGGGAAAAGCCGTGACCCCCGCGTTGTGGGACGGAAGAGATGGAGTGAAATTTTGCAAGTGGGAGACCCCCCTTTCCCGTTCGGTGGACGCCGGCTGGTGAAACGTTAAGAGGTGAAATTGGATCCGTTCTCAAAAATGACCGTGTCTCTTAAGAGTACATGAAGAACTAAAGGAGAGAAACAGCGCTGAATGTCCCCTCTTCTGCACCACCAGTTAAAACAGGAACGGAAATCTACATTTGACGTCCCCCCTCCCAAGAGAACCCTCTTGAGGAGGAACTCAGGAGATTAAGTGATTAATCCTTGTGGATTGGATCTGGACAATACATAGAATGTATCCTTATTATTATATATTTTTATTAAAGTTGTATATATGCATATATTATATTAACCTTAATATAATCATTTAAAAGTGGAGTTTTCATAATTTGCTAAGAAACTGTATATTATGGAATTTATGTACGTATTTAGTGTTTACATGTGTATTCTTAGAATTAATTCAGTAATGCTATTTGTGAAGTTTGATATTTTATGGTAAAATTCACTTGTGTACTACATTAATGTAAAGAGCGAGGAAAAGATAAGTATCTTTCTAAACTACTACTTAATTAGATTTGGAGAATTTTCCTATGTGCATTTCTTTGTATGTAAACAATATTTTCCTTATTATTCAACATTTTTAAGATAACTCTTAGTGATACCTTTTATGTGAATGTGCTGATTTTGTATTTATTTATGTAACCCGTTACTTGTTCACAAATTATGGGTCAATTGCCAGTCGAGAGAATTTCTCAGTTTTTTTCTTTTAGCAAAGTGGAAATAGATTTTTGTGAAAATTCTGTATTAAATATCCTAATTAAAGAAAATGAGTCTTAAAGTCTATGTGTGCATGGTGACAAGGGCGTATCACCTAGTAATAGTTAGATTTATCTAGTAAAGTTTTCATTGCAGCTTTAAAGTGATTTTTTAGTAGACGAGGAAAATCAAAGCTTGTATTTTCAGACAACGCAACCAATGCTGTTGGCACATAATTAGAGTTAAAAGACGTAGAGAAATTATTAGTAATTACAAGAGTTATTTGTGTAATTTTTGTTAGAAGAACGTGTTGAGTGGGATATTTGACACTTTGAATCCTGGTGATTTCCTAGTTAGTCGTCCCATTACAGCCATTTCAAGTTTAACTGAAGTGTCTGATAACAGGTTAAAAGTGTGGCAAAAACAAACAAAAATTGTGTAACAGATTTGGAAACGTTGGTCAAATAATTATTAGAGTACACTTCAGAATCGAAATAAATGGTATTTTGAAAAGAATAATGTAAAAATACACGATATAGTAATTCTGAAAGAAGATAATTTACCTGTTTGTAATTGGCCTCTTGGTAGAATTCTTGAAGTGTATCAAGGTAAAGATAATACAATTTGAGTAGTGTTAGTGAAAACTAAAAATGGAATTTTTAAACGTCCAATAACTAAACTTTGTATTTTACATTTTTCAAGTGAATAATGTGTGTGAAGATTTCAAATGTGTGTATTTTTTTTTCAATTCAAATTTGTGTGTTTGAGTACTTTACCTTTTGTGTATTGAACAATATTACTTTTATTGAGTACTAGTGTTTTCTGTATTGTGTATTATTGGCTTTGTATTGTGTGTATCATTGGGTTTGTGTATTATTGTGTTATATATTTGAAAATTGTTGAATGTGTCATTCAACCCGGGGGTGGATGTTCAGTGTTGAACAAATAATTCTTGTAACGCCCACAACAACAAGTAAATATTTGTCGCCAGAGGGCGCTAGTGTGTGTAGAACAGTGTATGTGTAAACAGAGCAAGAAAAAGAGCATATGGTGAACGCTCTAATAAAATTCCTTTTATTTAGTCCTCGCCATTTGAATGTGTGGTGTAATCTTTTAGAAATTTAAAATAATGAACAGAGAATCGGTGCAAAAACATATACCTTTGTGCATCATAAAGCAATTATACATTTAAAAAAATTAATTGCATGTAAAAATTTTATCTCATAAAAGTAAAAATTCCTTCCCTTTAAAATGTCTAGTTAAATATTCAAAATTGATTAATTAATTGTAAATACTACTAACAAAAATATATGATCAAAGACATCATTATTTTTCTTTTCTTTATATATATATATATATATATATATATATATATATATATATATATAGTGTACATTTTACATCACTTGAAACATATTATTCAGTTTCACAAAGTATTATCAATAACAATAAATGCATAATTAAAAGCAAACATTATAATTTAGTTCCTCATCTTTGGTTCATCTGAAAAACGTCAATACTCTGCGCTTTCTCTTGGTGAACAATTAATGAGAAGGGAGCCTTTCTGGCCTAAATACATACCTTCCCTAACAAGACTTAAAACTCAACATACTTTCTTGTTTGAGTTCTAAAGACTTGCAACTGTTTTTGGTGTGTTTCCGATAATTGACTTCCCCTCTTTAGACCGATTTCCTTCCCGGGTCATTTGAGATATGCTTTTGCTAATCTGGATTTGGTTTTGCCTGTACATAAGCATAATTCCCTCCTGGCAGAGTTAAGGTCTGAGGCTCTGGCTTCGATCGATTCATGAAAGATATCCAGATCAAGATTGGTTACTCATATTTACTGATGGCTCTGCCACAGCTTCCTTTGGAAGGGCTGGAGCTGGTGCTTTCTCCAACTCTTTTAATGTTAAAGAACCTCTTAGTGCCTGGTCAGGCAATTTTGATGGTGAGATTTACGCAATATTTATGGCTTTTAGATCGATTAGTGATACTTCTGACCGAAATGTTGTAATATTCATAGATTCTTAAGCTGCAATTAAGACTGTATCTGGCTACAATCTATTCCCATCAAAACTTGAGTTCGAGTGCAAACAACTTATCAACTCATTTCTTTGCACCGGAAGAGAGGCCGTTCTCCACTGGATCCCATCTCATTACGGCATTCATAGAAATGAACTAGCCGACAAGTTGGCCAAAGAGGCTTCGACGCTGCATCCGATGCCTCTTCGAAAAGCCAAGCGACTTCTCAGGGACAAATTGCGACTGAAGAGAATTTCCACTGTTACAGACCTGGCAGTGGGCAAATCTTGGTCTTGTCTGCTTGATGACCAAAGACGTGCTCAGCTTTCTGCCCTATCTAGGGTGGAGGGTGTGGCATGTTTCAGAATCATCACCGGACATGATTACCTGCAAGCCCATCTGTTTAAGATTGGCCTGGCTGATTCACCGCTCTGCCCTCTCTGTAAATCCGTGCCAATGACTGTGGAGCATCTATCTGATTGTCCTGCTCTACTTCATGTTCTCTCGCAAGACAACTGTGGTGTTCTCCTTCCTGCTAGAGTGACATCTGCTTTATATTGGACTGCAAGACGCCTTATGTCCGAGAGGACATTGGTGGGCGTAATTTTTTTAAAGTTCCTCATTTACTTAGGTTAAGTAAATGTTTATTATAAAAACTTAAATTTATGAAAAATATTTAGGTTTTAAGTAGAAGAAAAAACTAGAAAGTGTTGGTTATTTTTATAGCAAAAGGAAGATGTGAAAGAATTAAACATTTATGCATAAAATATGGTAGAAAAAAAATATTCCGATAAAAACAATCCGAAATTATTCTAGATGGAGGAAATTTTTGTATTTCAATGAATTCTAGGGGCATAAAAAAAAAACGTTACAATGCCCGGGCAAGTGGCAAGTGGCATGTAAATTACGGAGTACCTGTCCCTAAATGAGGGACGTACCTCCTCATCAGAATTTTAAAATTAAGAGCCGAATTAATGGGGTTACATAAATTTAAATTTAAAAGATTTAATAAAATGGGCAGAACAATTCTGCTGGAACGGCGACAGAGTGAGTCTGTCGACCGATGGGAGGATTGCCCTGCTTTCTGCGATCTGATTGGCCGAAGCCGTTCGCTCGCAAAAAGTGGGCGTGGAAATGGATTGGGTCGATCCGAAAATAAACGACCGATTCAAGGAGATCTTGAATAAAAATTCTAAGATCTCATGCAAAAAATAAGGGTAGAATATAAATTTTGAATAAGAATTTAAAAACGGGGCTGTATACATGAGAATCGGGTGCGTTTTCATAAGAATCTGTTGATTGGTTGATAGATTCACGTGATTATAAAATGTAACCATGGAAACAACTAAATTTTTGCGATTATCATGAAGAGGACATGTGATTATGTTTTCGTTTTTTACCGCCAAACATTTCTATGCTTGGGAGTTCATCATTTCTTTCGTTTTTCGACGTTAGGAAGGGAAAGTGAAAGTGTAGTTTTTTTTTCGCTTCGTTTCATGATCATTTCGAGGTGGATTCGAATTTAGGATCGGAGGAAGGTGGTCGGTTGAAAGGTTGAAGGTGGTGTTTTCATTTCCTCAAGTCTTAACAGGTTGTATCATTCTTTTTTTATTTTTGGTTCCCTTTTCAGAGCAAGAGGGGGTCCTACTTTTGGTTCTGTTTTTTGATAATTTTCCAATTTCTATTATTCTCTGGTTTTTTTATTTGAAAAAAGACTCAAACTGAGTCGCTCTAGATTCATCATCTCTGATGTTGAACAACCCTTAATCGATAATAGTTTAACAATGGAAACAGGATTTTCAAAATTTTTCAGATCTTCTCTGAGGGACGCGGAAATTATTCTACGAGCTGGACAAAGAATTATATCCGAAATCAATATCTTGGTTGAAAATAGTCAAGGATCCTCTCAGATTCCAAAGTCTAACCCACAGCTTTTAAATGCAGAAATAAAGAAAAAAATTGCTCGTCATGAAAACAAAAAGTATGTGTTTTACTCGTAATGGAAAGATAAGGTTCTCTACGCTAGACCCAGTATGTGCAGCACAAATACTCTCTCTTGAGAAAATTTCAAATGTGTCCGTTAAAACGAATATTCTTTGGGAGGGAATCACGTCAAGATTCCTTATTTATGAAATACCACTCGATATATCTCTGAATGAGATAGCAAAAGAGCTACAACTAATAATTTTGAAATAATAGAGATGAGAAGATTTATATTAAAACTGGTTCACAGCAACAATTCTCACCAGTATTAATTACAATACTCGGGACAACTCTACCAGAAACTGTGAAACTGTGGTTCATCAATCATCGAATTCAAAATTTTATCGATAAACCCAGACAATGTACAACATGTTTTAGTTTTCTTCATTCTACTAGATTTTGCCAAAAAACTGCAATATGTATCAACTGTGGTGATTCACATTCTGGACAATGCTCTAATAACTCAAGATGCATAAATTGCAAAGGTGATCACCCAGCTAACTCATTAAATTGCCCCGAATATATAAAAGAAAAAAAGATATTAGAATTGAAATGTGAGCAACATCTTACATTGGGAGAAGCGCGAAGAAGGTTCCGGGACAATAAAAGGACATCTTATTCTGCAGTAATCCAGACTAATACAGTTAATCTAGATATGCAAGACTATCTGGGAAAAAAACTTGAAAACATGCTAACATCTTTTCAAGCAATATTAGAAAAGCAAACCACTTTAATTTTCAAAAAACAATGGAGTCTGTACTTTCTCACCTTAGCAAGATTTTTGAAATGGGGAAATCGAGTCACTCCCCATTGCGGAAAAAAAGCTGTTGGTAATAAATCCTCAATCCGTAAAACACGCGCTTCTAGTGAAAGCGACGCATCCAATAACATGGACAGGGGATAATTACGGAAGTAAGATGGGTTTTTATAAATATGTTTCTTTTATTCAAGTTTTTGTTTTGGGGGCTAATTATTGTCTTCATTAGTTTGGTTTTCTTTCCTCAAAGGGAGGATAGTTCGTTCTAGTTAATTTTTTTTTCTTCAGTTTTTATGAATATAATTCAATGGAATTGTAGAGGCCTCAAAAATAAATTCATTTGGTTAAATATCCCTCCCTTTTCTGAAGCAGATATCTGGGTTTTCCAAGAAACTTTTTTATCAATTCACGATAATATAATTCTTCCAAATAAAATCATTTTTAGAAAAGATAGAGACGACAGATCAGGTGGTGGTTTATTAATTGCTGTTCCTTCCAATATTTCTGCACAACAGATTCAACAAACCAGAGAATTAGAAATCCTCGCAATTAAAATACATGTTCGAAATATTTCATTTTATATTGTAAATATTTACGCTCCACGCGGATTTAATATTATAATAATCAAATCTTTTCTCGAATCCCTGATGGCTCCTATGATTATTTTTGGTGATTTTAACCTTCATCACCCGATGTGGGGATCGGATCACATTTCAAGGTATAGTAATGAATTCGTTGAATGGATTACTGATTCTAATTTGGTTCTTAACATGACCGTTTCCACCTATAGAAGTTCAGCAGATGCAACATCATTGATAGATCTCACAGTTTGTTCTTCAAGCATATCTGGATACTGCAATAGTTATGTTTTAGATTGCTCCTTTGAAAGTGATCATAGTCCAATTATTACAGAGCTTTCTCTCCTCAATTCAAATAAACGAATTTTTACAAAAGTAAACTGGCAAGCAGTTATGAACCAAACGCATTTTATTTTTAATAATCCTGAAGTTAATTCTGAGAATCTTTCTGATAAGATATCGCAAGTCATTGCTAATAATATTAGGGAAATTAAAGTCTCGAATAGATCCTTCCCACCATGGTGGAATAGTACGTGTTATAAATTCTATAAGCTTAAAAAATATTTAGGAAAAGAGCTATTAAAGAAATTTCATCTGAATTATGGATCAGATATAAACAATATGCGAGCAAGCTTAGATTCTACATTAAAAATGCCAAAAAGAATGTATTGGGACAAGATATGCAATAATATTTCTAATCCCAAGATGTTTTTTAATATTCTGAAAAAATTTTCCACAGTTACTGACACGGATCAAAAACTTAATATTCTTCAGCTTAATAATAGGTTTATCACTCATCCTCAATTGCAAGCAGTTTTGTTTGCAGATTATTTTGCATCTAAAAATGCCTATCATGAACCGCTTCCTTTGGATTTTCTCTACGACGAAAATAACCTTCTTAATAAACCATTTCATATTCTTGAATTGCATAGTGCAATAAAAAATTCAAAAAATACAACTCCTGGGGCGGATCATGTTACAGCAATTTTCTTTAAAAATCTTGATCAGGGTCAACGGGATGTAATTTTAAGATATTTCCAAAAATTATTTGATAATGCAATCGTTCCAGATTCTTGGAAGCATGCAATCCTCTTCTCCCGATTCCGAAACCTTGTAAAGATAAAACTAAGATATCTTCCTACAGACCAATAGCTCTGACTTCTGTATTTTCAAAAACTTTTGAGAGAATTTTGGCTAAGATTTCTTACTATTTAACTTTATGGTTTCGTTCCTTTCAAAGATAGCAGAGTTGAGTTGAGTTATATTAACGTCGCACTGTTTCTTTTGGCGACGGACCACTATTTGAACCATGGTCAAGTGACGTGGACGAAAGCTGGCACCCTCTCCTAACTACCACACCACACCAACGGGAACGTTTCATCCCCACGGCGGGTCTTTATGGTATGATCGTGACATGCCTGCCATGATTGGATACCTTAACCACTGGGCTACCGCAGCCCTCAAAGATAGCAGAAGTGCTACTTATCTGGTACATAAAGCAATAATGAATGCAAAATTACAGAAAGAATTTTTTGTAGGAATAAGTTTAGACATTAAAAGTGCATACGACTCTGTTTATGTGGATGGTCTTATTTATAAATGTTTACAAATTGGTATAACAGGAAATATAGCAAATTGGATTCATAAATTTCTCACATCTCGATCCTTCCAAATTAAATGGAGGGGTTATTTTTCTCCCAAAAAACTTGTTCCGCAAGGCCTAGCCCAAGGCAGTGTCCTATCTCCTATTTTATATACTATCTACATGCATGATATTTTTGAAACCTTAGAATCGGAAGTTGAATGCCTGGTTTATGCTGACGACATTTTTATATTTTGCTCTCATAAATCCCTTGCTGTTATTTGCAAAAAACTACAAAATACTCTGGAAAGAATTTTCCAGTGGTGTAAATATTGGAAATTAAATTTAAGCCCAGAGAAATGTACAATAGCTGAATTATCAAATAAAAGAAATTATACTCTTCCTAATATTTTGTTGGCTGAATTTCCCCTACAATGGCAAACTTCTATTAAATATTTAGGAGTTTTTTTTTTTTCTAAACGTTGTCAAAATTTATATATTAAAAATCAACTAAGCAGTAAAGCCTTGAAAAGGATCAATGCACTAAAAGGTATGGCATATAAACACTATGGGCCGAGATCAAGAGATCTCATTAATTTAGTCAATAACAGCATATGCAGTGTTTTTTATTATATCTGTCACATAATAAATAAATGGTCTGAAAATCAATTAAAACCCTTTAATATTATCCAAACAAAAGCCCTCCGAATAGCATTAGGTCTCCCTCAATGGACCGCAAATATTGTGCTACTAAAATTGGCTGGTCAAGAGATTTTTTCAGATAAAATCAGAAGATTGGCAAACAAGTTCTTTATTACACAAATATCCAATAGTGATTTATCTCCTCTTTATTGCAACAGCCCAGAGGCAATGAATCTTAATGTTTTAAACGAAGATAAAAATTATATCATTAGTATGCTGCAAGATTTAAATATTGGTGGTGATCAAATTATTTTAATTCCCAGATTAATTAACTTTTTCGACCTTCCATGCAAAATTTATACCAATAGGTTTAAATTTCAAGATAAAAATCTACCGATTCCTGCAATAAGTGTTTTATTTGATGAAACGGTCGAACGGGAATTTCAGAAGTTTTTCATTATAGCTACTGATGCTTCAAAAAATGACCAAATTACATCGATAGCAGGTATATCAAAAAAATCTTCATTTGCTTACAGGATCAACCATTATAACTCCATTTTTTCTGCAGAAACTTTGGCCATTTGTCAAGCTTTAGATGATCTGGTGGAATCTAATGTAAATTTACTTGTTTTATCGGATAGTCTTTCGGTTCTTTCTGCACTTCAAAATTTCTCGATCAAATCCAATAAGGTAATTCATAGACTTGCTAACAAAATTTATATGCTATCTAACTACGTTAACCAGTTAATTCTGCTTTGGACTCCGGGACACTCGAAAATTGTTTGGAATGAGCATTCGGATAATCTCGCAAGATCGGTCACGGAGTCCAATGTTTACATTGACTGGATTGCTTCAGATGACATTCATAAAACTATATATCGAAATAGAATTCAAAAAATCAAAGAAACATTTTACTCAAGCAAATATTTTGAAGAATTGGGAAATATTCCAACCATTGATATCATTTCAAAGTGGACAGAGAATCGAAGAGAAGAAATCTTAAGCACTCGAATCTTCAGTAAAATGATTATTACTCCAGGCCTTCTACATAGATTTAATTTACAGGATAATGCAATGTGATTTGGACCATGACATGTAAACGTATAAATGATTTGTATTGATCCACATTATATTTAGAGATGTTTTGTGAATAATAAATATAGTTTTTTTAAAGGCATATTTTTGAATATCGTAATAATCTCTGGTCTATAATCTTCAACGTATTGATCCACATTCCACTATTACATTTAGAGATGTTTTGCAAAGGGGAATGAATAATAAATCAACTTTCAGAGTTTTTTGAAGGGAATGAAATTTTTCAATATCTACTAATCTATTAGGATTTCTCTTTTGTCTTTTTTTTTTGAGGGATCATAGCCTGTGTTGCTCTATATCCCCTTCAACCTTTCAATCAATCAACATCAGCAATCGACTGTAAATATAAACATTGAATTTTTTACTGCTGTAACAGAAAAATTTCATGTTTTCTTCTATCATTAGGTAATGTGTGACGATTACTACGTCAACCTCATATATGCTCTTAACTATTCAAAATTAAAACATTTTTTTCAAGCGTTTAAATGTATGCAAAAATATTTATCAGTACTACAAAGTAAGTGATCAGAATTTAGCTAAATGCAGAATTCGGTTTAAATGAATCTTAATGGACAATAAATTAATGACTTTTAATTTTAACTACACACATTTTCTTTCAAGTGGCTGTCACAGATACAGAAACTCATTCTGTTACTCCTACAGGAGGAAACACCCATGTTTGTAATGTGTGACACAAATAGTATTCTTTTATGCATATTTTAATACCATATCACCATAAGAAATATTCTTTAGCTAAGAAATTTTTATCTAATCATTTTATAAAATGTCAAGTTTAAAAAGTCATTTACAAGCACATGTAGGAGAGAAACCTTATGTTTGTGACTATTGCAAGAAAAGCTTCTCCAAAAGTATTTATTTGGAAACTCACTCACGCATTCATACCAATGAAAAGCCCTATGTTTGTGAAACTTGTAATAAGGCCTTCTCGCAAAATGGAAATTTAAAGGTTCATTTGCGTATTCATACCAAAGAAAAGCCTTATGTTTGTAAAATCTGTGCAACGGCCTTCTCGTGTAGTAGTCATTTAAAGACACATATGCGTATTCATACAAAGGAAAAACCTTATGTATGTAAAATTTGTAACAAAGCCTTTTCGCAAAGTAGACACCTAACAAATCATTTGTTTATTCATACAAGAGAAAAACCTCACATTTGTGAAACTTGTTCAAAGGCCTTCTCACGAAGTAGTGATTTAAGAACACATTTGCGTATTCATACCAATGAAAAACCTTATGTTTGTGAAGTTTGTACTAAGACTTTCAGAAATAGCAGCGATTTAAAAAAACATTTGCGTATTCATACCAACGAAAGACCTTATGTTTGCGACATTTGCTCAAAGGCCTTCAGAAGTAGTAGTGATTTAAAGAAACATTTGCATGTTCATATCAACAAAAAGCCTTTTCTTTGTCAAATTTGAGCTAAGGGTTTAACAACAGTGATATAAAGAAGAATGTGTTTATTTATTCTAAAGAAACCATCTAATATGGTTTTATTAGCATAATTGCTTTTTTTTTTATTTTTAGTAATTGAAAAAAAATGTAATCCCACTAAGGAATAGTACTACATTTGAGATACTTTTAAAATGTTTTACTTGTGTGGTGTGTGTACTTAACGATTGAATATTTGATATGTATCATAAATTCAAAATATTTTGTATTAATATACACTATCAAAAGTTATTTGTGAAATCAGTAAGAAAAGGGTATTTATGTATTATATAGTTGACCATTCCTCCAAATATAAAGACATTGCTATTTCAAAAGACACCAAATATTGTTGTCATTATTGTTTTGAGACATGAGCCCCAGGATAATTTCCCATCATTGGCTGCATATTGTTGCATTTAGCAACATCTTTTGATATGAAGAAACTGATCAACTGTAGAATGTGGGAATACCCAAGAATATTTTCTAGAAATTTGTAGCTTTAGAAAAATTTGTTGAAAAAGAACCTTTCTCATAACAAATTTGAAATAAAATATTTTCCATTTGATTTAGTTTACATAGAATTTTTTGGTACTTACATAGTCAGAAACCTTCACCAAATGTCATGATACACAACTAATTATGTGAAAACATTCCTGCTCATATTTCAACACAATAACCTTGTTTATCAATTATCTGTATTTATTTGTGTGTGTGTTTTGTAAAAAAACATTAAAAAATGTAAGACCAACCTTATTAAAAAGAGAACATAGAGGAGTATTTTGAAGGTTGCTGGGGGGATCACATTTCATTAAATTGTTTTAACAGGCATACTATGTCCATTTATTCGAAAATACATGCTACATCCTGAATAACCTAGTTGTTAGATATTTCTCCTGTGTAAAATTCAATTGCTTTTTAAACAGAGTATAAGAAATGATTTGTTATTTGAGTTGTAGTTGTTTATGTGTAAATAATCTGCCAAATTATTGGTCAAGATTTTATTGGGTTTATTTCTTTAAAATAACAGAATTCTGGTAATGAATTGTAATTTAAATTTAGTTTGCTTATGAAAATAAACTTGGACTAACATTCTACAGAATCTTCTCCTGTTAGAGTTCAATGAACTAATCAAATATTCCTTTTAATTTATTAAAAAAAATATACTTTGAATTATGAAAGTGCAACATAAATATTTGTAGTTTAATGGAATATTTCCATATGCCCTCTCAGGAAGGAATTCAAATCTGCATTTTCTTGATATTTTACAGAATTCATTTAAATGCAACATGCTTGTTAATGTTCTATTGACTATGAACACTGAGGAACTATTTGGCACTTTCCAAACAAATCCAAATCACTGAGCAACAATCCCTCATGGTATTCAAAAGTAATAAATCATTAGTTTGCGTGTTAATTCTCTCAGTTTGGTGAAAATGATTGATAGACAAGTAACAATGTACAAATATGGAATGCTATTACTTTTCAAGAAAATGTCTCTAGATGCTTGTGTTTTTCTTACAAAGGAATGCAAAACAGAATCACCATTATTTTATTTATTATATTTATACCTATAATATTAATCATCATTGTAAGTTTTTTATAATGTAAATTTTTGAATTTTTATCAGCCTATTATGTTCATTATATAAAAGTAATACCTAGGAGTTTTTACAAATTGGTTGAAAAATAATTTTTGACAATTGAAAAACAATTTGAACAAAATGTGCTAAAGTACAGATGACAATAAAAATTACAGAGCAAATATTGTTAAAGAATTTATGATGTAAAAAATTATATGATCTGGATTGGTTTTTCTTATCTTAATATTTTGAAAAAGATATGAAATTATCTATATTTATGTCCCTGTATTATTGTTAATGGTCCCTTTTATGTTCAGCTCATCGAATATATTTCCTGTATCTTAGCAACAAAGTGTATAAATTAAAAAGTTTTGAGAATAGTAATTGATTTACTAAAAACATTTTGTAAATTAATGAAAATATTGCTTTGGAATATAATAAATTGCTATATTACGACTATTTGAAATCTTTCATTCATCATGAAGTGTATTATACATTTCATGATAAGCAAACAATTTCAAATAGTCCTAATATAGCAATTTATTATATTACCATTCATCATGAAATGTATTATACATTTCATGATAAGCGAACAATTTCAAATAGTCCTAACATAGCAATTTATTATATTCCAAAGTAATATTTTCATTATTAATGTATAATACATTTCATGATAAAATTGTTTATTAAAAGTGTAATGCTTATCTTAGAAGTAATTATATACTATTAGTTAATCTTCCTGATGTTTTTGCTATGCTTGAGACTGATAATTTTGCTTTTCCAAGTTAAGGCCAACACAAGCATTGAGGATGGTTGCTGAGATAAATTTACTGCAAACATAATGATAAAAAATTAAATTATAATGAGATTGTATAAACTTTACCTATTTATGATATCAATAGATACAAGTCACAATTTGGCTTGTTCTGTATGTGTTGAGCTTTTTCCCCATAACCGATCAGAAGTCTGCAATTGTATTAAGAAGCATGCATTGAGAATTTTAAAATAACTTAAACTAACCAAAATGTTATTCATTAGTGTTACTTGCTGGGTTATTCTTTCTTTAACATTCTTGTATGTAGTAAGAATAATTCATCAGTTAATAGTAATAGTAGCAGCATTTCTTTGGAAATTTTCACCAATTATTTATTGACAATTATCGATTGGCTGAATTGAATGTATATATATTTTCAGATGTGTTGCAGATGAATGTTTAGATAAAAATGAGATAAGAGCTATTTTTGTGAAGTGTTAATGTATTTAATTTTTAAACTAAGATTGATTTAAAATTAGCAGAATTTTGTATGAAAGTGTTGTGAATTGGCAGGACACTCACCACATATTCATATTTAAGATTTCTAATGCATTGTATGTAAAGCTGTAACGAATCAGTATAACATTCAAGGTCTAACTATTAATATTAAATGGAAATATCTTGCTCAACTGTTGATATGGATAAACTGAACCACTATTATATTAAATGAATTTATTATGAAATATTTTAATCATTTGGTACATTATTCAATCTTTATTTCAAATTTGCTTTTTATTGGATCTTTTTAATGGCAGTTGTCAATCATTTTTGTAAGCAGAAAAGTCATTTCCAATATGTGAATTGTTTGTGTGTTTTGATATACATATATTCATATTTTAATTACACAAAAACTAATACAGCATTATCTGTTAACAGTCTACACAAAATCAAACATATATGAAGCCTGCTGTGTTTTCATTGTTTTACATCAAGAAAATCTTCTACTTTACGTTTTTAGTTGATTCCATTTATATATGATTGTGTACCTTTTCCTTTCATGGAATAAAAGTGTGCTTTAATATGAAAGCAAACATAAATCACTGTCAAAGCTCAACAGTTCATCTTCTATAGAGAATAAACCCCAACTCATCTAAATTTGAATTTCTTTTTTTCTTCAGAAAATGAACAAAGAAACTTTGTCATAACGTGTTAGATTTAAAATAAAAGGTAATATGTAACTTTCTTGAGTAATACAAAAATATTAAATAAGGAAGTGCATACCACAGTGATATTCATATGTGAGTCAATCATTTTATCTAAGTGTCTATTATGTTGATATGTCGAACCACATCAGCCGTGTAACTGCTTTCAAATTTCACACTTATGATTCCCCCCATAGAATATGAACTATGTTTCTTGAGTAATACAAAAATATTAAATAAGGAAGTGCATACCACAGTGATATTCATGTGTGAGTCTGTCATATTTTATATAAGTGGCTATTATGTTGATATGTCGAACCATCAGCTGTGTAACTGCTTTCAAATTTATTTCACACTTATGATTTCCCCCCACCCATAGAATATGAACTATGTTTTGCCTTTTAATTAATATTGAATGTTTTAAAAAGTCTGAAATATTTTCAAAGGTGTTTTTTTTATGTTTTTAAAAATATTATCTAGCAAAACAGAATTTATCTTGTGGGTACAATGAGTGATCAGGGCAGCCCAAGTGGTAAAAGCTACGAACTCATAGCTGACGATGTTAAATCTTAGTGCCTCCGAAGACCCGCCGTGTAGAGGATCTGTCCAGGCGTTGGTGTTTAGTGGATATTAGGAAGTGAGACCCGTATATACCCAGGAACTTGGTTTCCTAACGAAAAAACGAGGGCCCTATCTTGGTTGGGTTTTATCAATTAAAAATATATTTTAATATTTTAAATATACAAAGCTAGTTTAGCATCAGCTTTTTATCGTGCTTTGCAGAACATAGAAAAGCAAAGCTGTGTATGAGTTTTCTTGTGTGGGCTTTAGTGATCGCCCATGTTTGATTTGACACCACGACAGATCTCTTCTAGAACAGCTCTAAAGAGTTCAGGAACTGCTGGAAGTAGAAGACGTGATGTAACGTAACAGATAATAAAAAAAATAATCGATAAAACGAACAAAATTACAAATAGCATAGGTATTAGTAAATAAAACGATGTAGATAATGAATAAAAAGGTTTTCTAAATGGAGGTCGGACTACCTGTTAACAATTAGGTTTACAATATTTTCTTACCTTTTTTTCGCAAAATTTTCAATGATTTCTGTTGAATCCAGCTTGATGCGACTTTGTTTTCCATTGATAATAGAGATAAATATCGGAGTCGAGCTTGGCCCACACAGTTTCTTAAATAATTTTTAATTTGCTAAATGACCTTTCAGCTGCAGCCGAAGTGACAGGGATTGTATAGAATAATAATCTTGCTGTAAATACTTCTGTTAGGTTGTATTCTAGCACTCCATATTTGCTCATCATTTTCTTACATAACTGGTGAATAGTCTATGCTTGGTTTAATATAGGGAGAACTAGGTGGTAAATATTAAGAAATTGTAAGCAAAGTTCGGGCCTATTATATCTGAATAGTCACACTCTTTTGTAACAAAATTGTTTCATCTACACCTGGTAGAAATGTTGGTCTTGGAAAATTAAATATTTGCCAGACTGCACTCATACCAATAAAACGTGTACTTAATTGAGCTAATATTGTGTCTAGTACCTTATTTGGAACTTTAAATATTTCTTCCCGCGCGGAAATCGACGATCACAGCTAATTCATCAACATTTTTTGAATGCTTTTTTTTCTCATTTTTTCTTGAAAATGGGGATCTATACAGTAAAGTTTGCATCATTGAGTAACCAACCCTTGGTTTTGGTCAAACAAATATAATAGTTTTAACAGTTATTTAAACATATACACGTTACATCACAAAAACAGCACACACTTTACATAAGTCTATACGAGTTCTGATCTGCCTCGCACCCTGCTTTGCGCGGGTGACGGATTTCCCCTTGAAATAATCCCCAAGTAATTATTACACGGCCGTTTCTATAAAAATGCAACTTTGCTTCTGTCTTTTCCAAAGATCTACTTGCCTTGTCTGAATCGATCTCGCACCTTTGTAAAATTTTAGGTGCATAATTGATGTTATCAATACACGACGCTAGAATTCACAAAACAAAACGAACTCGAAATTTAGCATTTTTAATTTTATATAATTTCTCCTTTCTCACTCTTATCTTTATTGGGGCTCTGGAGAACTATTTCTGATTATGCTTTGACTATATAAAAAATGAAGTTTAATTGCAGATGAAGTATTGACCCTACTGGACCATGCAATCGAATTTAGTTTTTTAAGAATGATGTTCGATTCACCAGTAAATTTTTACAGTACATCCCAACGCTTACTGTTATTTCAGAAAAAAATTATACAAATCTTTCCACTTTGTGAAAAAAAAAAATTGTATTTTCACACATGCGCTAACTACATAATTTATCACCAAATTTAAATTATGGCGCAATGTACATACTTCGCATTAGGCTGAATATTCTTAATCTGTTTTTGTATACCATTATACGCACCACTCTTCATACTGGCTCCAACATAACCGTATTTTTAAGTCAATGTTTTTGTTCATAAATAATGCAGTCACCTGGTTGACTAATTCTGTCGCACCCTGTTTGATGGCTGCATAAAATCCTAGAAGCACTTCTTTTACTTCTATATCAACCGGCAGTCCATTTTCTGATCTGTTTTTTACTGCATACCTCACAACAATGCTTAGCTGATCTACCTTTGATATGTCTTGTGTCTTTGATATGTTTGATATGTATAATGAAAAACGGTGACACTCTAATTTTTTCTATTAGATGGTTTTCAAGTTTGATCCCCAAGCACACAATGATTTCATTTTGAATTGTGGCGCTCAAATATCTTGAAGATCCTTAATCCATTTAAAAAGGGTAATTTATAAAAAAAAAGGAATGTCATTCGTTAAAAATAGCTCGAAATGTCATTCATTGATGTAGTAGTACTGACTTAGGAGACCCAATTTTCTCAAAACCTATCTCTATGCAGGAATTACTTTTAGCAATGTCCTTTCTTGACTTAAACGACTCTCTTGGCTCTGATGGTATACATGACCAAATGCATGAAAACTTTGGACAAATCGGAAAACAAAGATTACTTGATACCATCAACTTATCGTAGAACAAAGGTTGATTGCCAGGATGAAGGCACGCCAGGATGAAGCTTTTTAAGCGTAATTATGGATCCAATGCTGCTGTGCCCGGGTAAAGACCTAGTTTTACCCAATCTTCACATTGATCAGATTTCTGCGAATACCAGATTCTTATTGTTTTCTCTTCCAAACAATTAAATGTATTCAAAATAGCTTTTTGCTATTCAAAAAGCCCTCATAGGAATAGGGGGTGAACCTAAATCTGTTAAAAGGTTAAGATCCGGTGATTTACTGATTGAAACACTCTCTGCTTTACCCCAACCAAGTCCTACCTTCTTGCAAAAACGTTTATAAATTCATCTGTAACAATAAGCCCACATAAAACTCAACTAATGCTGCGGTGTCATTTCTGAACCTGACATGTTGACCACCCGTGAAGCGGAAATCCTTGAGGGATTCTCCAATCAGGGAAGAATAACTATAAAAAAGGATACAGTTGTTATACGACTAAACACTTAATTGTAACTTTCAGCAGCCCCGCACTACCCCAAACCATTAAAGCTGGTTACTTGAATTATAAAATCCGTCCATAGATTTTGAATCCTCTGCGCTGTTTTAAGTGCCAGAGGTTCGGACACTCACAAACTTCCTGCTGCGGTCAACTTACTTGCTCTAGATGTGCATTGGTTGGACATGCGTCCAAAGATTGCATTCTAGAGCCTAAATGTATTAACTGTTCTCTAGCTCATTCCGCTGATTCAAAACTCTGCCTCAAGTGGAGAATAGAAAAACAAATTCAAGAAATCCATACAAATAAAAATCTCAAACCCTGAAGCTCGGAAAATTAATAGTCCCACAAATATAACTTTAACCATCCACATCTTTTGTAACAGTAACATCGTCACCAGAATCTCCACCACCTATTCCTTTATGGATACTGCTGCCGCCACATCTAATAGTTTATCTACCTCTACTACATCTTCCTCATCCACATTATCAATGTCTACACCCCTACCAGCATGTCCTGTTCTTGAAACCACAACCACTACATCCAATACCATACCTGTTACATCCCAAGATGCAAAAGAAACTTCAAAACCCCGAAGGAAAAAACGTCCTCCTAAGAACACATCTGACACCATAAAACCAAAAATAGAAATTAAGATCCTCATAGACCTAGAAAACCAGCACCTATTGAGTACACAACGGATGAGGAGGATAGGATGGTATATGACGTGGAGGATGAGCCTGAGCCGAATCCAAAGTGTCTTAAATATGGGTGGTTATACCTACAAGAGAGAGTTGGTTAGTAAACCAAATCATACGTTTATTCGCTATGACTTTGAAAATCTAATAAAAAACCGTATTCGAAAGAGCAAGAGGTTATTATTTTTTACCTTTTTAAATAATCTAGTTACGAAAAACACGTTTTTCTGACTTGGTGTGGAAACCCCCACCAAAATTTATTAACTTTTGCTTTTAATGCTTTTTAATGAGATTTTACTATTTTAATCATAAAATCTTTTTACTATTTTTAAACTTTTAATCCTTAAAGTTGTTTGGCGCAGCTTAGCCAAAGTTGGCTCTTGCGCCATAAAACCCTACATTCACTCACTCACTCACTTATCAAATTTTGCTTTAAATCTAAAATTCTTTTAATCTTACTAAGTCTATTGCTACCTTTTTCACCACAAACAAGCATCAGTACAATTATTAGCCTAAACTGATAGATGGCCAGCAACTTTCGTACAAGAAAAATGCTAAATATCTGGGATTTGTTATTGATCCATAATTCAAAAGTAACAAAAACATAGAATATATTGTTTTAAAGGGCAGAAAATGGTTAAATATTTTGAAATACATTACTAGTAAATACATAACTACTCTCAAAACCACCTATTTAATTCCCATGTGGCCAATTCTTGAATACGGTCTCCCAGTATATTGCAATGCATCTCACACCAATCTCAAGAAATTAGAATAAGTTCAACTAAGTGTTGCTCGCTTTTCATTACAGGACTAAGACGTAGTTGTCCATCAACAATTGTACTTTCTGAAGCTGACCCACAACTGCTGCAAATAAGAAGAAATTTTGGCCTTGTTAAATATTATAACAAGCTATCCAGTTACGATAACTTCAACAAAACTTCAACTTACTTAAACAACTAGAAGAATCAACAACTTAAGGACAGTTCCTTCAGTGAAATAGAGTCTCTGAGTATTCTTAGTAAAGATGTTGAGCGTCACTTACTTAAAAGTAGCTTTTATCCAACTGAAGGACTCCTCAGAGTCCATTTCCACTACAACTTCTCTTCTACTATCTGTAAAAATGATCTCTTTACGGAACACCTCAGACATCTAATTTTGGAAGTTATCAACAATATTCTGACCATCGCCGTTAAACCTTACACTGATGGAAGAAAAATCAATGAGCTTGCAGGAAGTGACATTTATATTGAGACGCCTAGAAGACAACTTACTTTTAGGCGACGTAACCTTGACTCGTGCTCTTCAGAAGTGAATTAATAGCCATCATTGAGGGACTTGGGCTAGAGAGAAATCTGGAAGAGACTTTGACAACTTCTGGCTTTTAACGAACAGTCGAAGCTCCCTGCAACGTCTGGGCAACTGGTATCATATTGAAGATGAAATTAGTTTTCCATCTTGTAAAATACCTGGTTTTCCTCTTTCCCTCTCCTGCGGTAGAAGCTTCCCCACTGCCATTGCACGTCCTGCTAGTGAACATATAAATAGTCTAAAGTTTTGTGGGAACACTTAAACTTTAAAACTTGAAACAAATGTAATGTTCAACAGTCTTCACCCGATAACATTCTGGACTGTTTGGACCTCTCTCTCAAGAGGACATTTACCTATACTTCTCTACTTCCTGTGCTTGATTTCATCAGAATCAACGGACTTGTGAGGCCAACAATAATTCATTATTTTGTGTGCCGCTAGATGGCTACATTTGTCAAGCTGTTTCAGAATCAGTTAGATACCCTTGTCATTATTTTAGAGAATCCAGATTAATTCTGCTCGAATAAATAATAAATGTTAAACTTATTTTATTTAAAATCGCTTAATTATTGTTAATTTTTAAAATGATTCTCGTAATTTATATTTTAGTTTTTGAATTTTAACTTTTTTTTACCTCTATCAATAGTATATATTATTAACTGTAAGCAAAACTGCATTTATTGTAAAAGCGTGACGTTTTTGTAAAACTGTTAACTGCGTCTAATAGACATACGCATCAAAAGTTCTGTTAAATGCTAATAGGCTTGTAAAATTTTTTGAAACTTAATAATTTGAAATAGCGCTGACTATTTATTGAGTGCTACCAAACAAGCACCTAATAAACTTATTGATCTTTTCTGACTTCGGCAGACCTTGGAGGGTTAGTAACGACATTACGTTTGTTATTATGTTTGGCAACACTGAATTATTCAGATTCCGAGTTGCTTTTCTTGTTACAACGTTTATTTTCCTGAGTTATTTTAAAAATATACTTGAGTGACTCTGAGTCAGTTATAACAGAGTACCAAACAATATATATTTTACATGTGTATCTGTGGTACTATATGAAAATGAAAACTCTGGTTCCAAATTGCGCAGCAAGCCACAAAAAGCTAGAAATTTCTGCCGTGTGGCAAACCTAAATGTTTATTATACCGCACAGTTTTTTTGATAGTTTCTATTTGAGAGAGATGCTTACTACTAAGCGCTACTTTTTTTTACAAACTTGAATGTGTGCAAGAAATTGGTTTTGAATACAATCGCACTGTATCAGCAGGAAATATCCATTTTTTGTGAAATTTGCAACAAATTATTTTTTGAAATGTTTAGTCATTTATATTCACATTTAACAGGGAAAGCTTTTGTTTGTGACTGTTGTAAGAAGCACTTCTCAAATAAAAGTTCTTTGAATAGGCATATACGTATTCATACCAATGAGAAGCCTTATGCTTGTGAAGTTTGTAATAAAGCCTTCTCACAGAATGGAAATTTGAAGATTCATATGCGTGTTCATATAAATGGAAAGTCTTGTGTATGTGAAATTTGTAAAGTGGTTTTCGACACAGCAGGACAATTAAAGATACATTTATCTGTACATACAAAGGATAAAACTTATGTTTGTGAAATTTGTACAAAGGCATTTGCAAATACCAGTGATTTAAGGACACATATTCGTGTTCATACAAAAGAAAAGCCTTATGTTTGTGAAATTTGTGCTAGTTCCTTTTCATGCAATAGTCATTTAAAGTCACATTTACTTATTCATACAAAGGAAAGGCCATACATTTGTGAAATTTGTAACAGGGCCTGCAGACGTAATACGGATTTAAAGAGACATTTGCATATTCATACAAAGGAAAAGCCTTATGTCTGCAAAATTTGTACAAAAGCCTTCACATTCAAAACTGACTTAAACAGACATTTTCGTATTCATACCAATGAAAAGCATATCTGCGAAATTTGTAAAGCTGTATTTTCTGGTAATGGACAGTTAAAAAGACACTTTCGTATTCACACAGATGAAAAACCTCATATATGTGAAATTTGTTCAAAGGAGTTCACACGCAGTGATCATTTAAAGAAACATTTGAATGTACATGCAAATTATAAGACTTAGATTTACAAGATTGTTTTTTTACCATTAATAGTTAAAAAAACCCATTAACTTAGGAAGAACCTTATTCTTTTGAAATTAGAAAAAAAATTTTGCATACATAATCATTAAATTTGCGATATTTGTGAAACATGCTGCTTTTGTGTAATTGTTATATATGTGGGGTTATTAAAATAAACTACATTAAAAAACATTTATGTAGATAGAAAAATAATTAAATTTTTTTCCTACATATTATGACTTTTTAGAGCTTTTCCCTTTTTGTTATGCCACTGTTGTTAAAAGGTGTTGACTAATCTCAAAGCCATTTGAGTACAAATGCTTCTACTTTTGCATTGCTATCAGAGAACTACTATTCTTTTCTGAAACCTTACTAAGTGAAGTCTCCATGTAATAAAAATCAGTATGTATTAGCAAATAGATGACAAGAATATCATATATCGAAATAAGAAAAAAAATTCTAATGTTTCTTGAAAAATATCTTAGTAGTCAGATTTTGGTGGAAAATAATGTGATTCACATAGAGCCAATTTGTTTGTGGTGACACTAATATGTAAGTACGTAAAAATCATACGAAGGCAAATTTTAATTATATGAAGGATATTCTATTTCTCTTTCCAGTGAGTTAGCTAAAGTGCTTCTGCTGTTGTATGGGGTCATATAGAAAAGAACTTTCTTTTTGTTCCAACACTGAATGCCTTGCATCCTTTAAATGTTAAAAATAATAAACGGTGTTGGTTGTGCTTAGCTCTTGTTATTGGTAAAGCTGCGGGATGGACTGTCGTTAGGCTTCATGTTTTCCAATTCTTAACCTCAAGCAAGCAAAGAGCGATCCATTGATATTCTTGGCTGTTAAGTTATATCTTCAAATCTGTTCAAAAATCAACATAAAATTTTAATTGGTTTTATAACTTCCAAGTATAAAAGTTTTTCTAATTATTTGTTCTATATACTGGGATGTATTTCCTTCGTATTCATTGTTTTATCAACTGGAAAAAGTGATTTGTGTGGGAATGAAAATTTCCACTTTTAGCAGCCCTTTCCAACATGTATTAAAAAGTCACATTCTTGGCATTCATTTAACATGCATAGCTTGAAAATTCCGATTCATTTTTGATACATTCTCATACTGTCCGAGTTTTGCTTGGGAATTTGATAAGAACGTTTTCTGAAAAATTTGTAATTAATTTTTTCAAATTCATATTTTTTTAATGAAGATATAAAAAAGTATTAAAATTATGTATGAGTTCAGATTTGATTCTTTACAAACACAAGTGTGCTAAGATTGTGAAAATATGTTAGTATCAGCACAAATATTTGAATAACAATTCTGTTTTAGACCTAGATTCTTCACGATATGTCTTTATATAGAAAACTGCATCATTTTAAAGTAAAGTTAGTGTTTCTTTTATTTTTAATGATATAGTTGATTATGATTGAATTAAATTATAACTCAACATTCTTATCTTAATGAAGTCCGCCGTTTTTCTTCTATTTATTATAGTAGAATTAGTTGTGATTAAATTATTTTACTTTACTATTTTTAACTATCATAAAACCTGCCATTCATGAAAAGTTATTTTATATTTCAAAACTATCTGGTTTTACCTTACAACAGCATTGTGTTTTGAAAACACTGTTATAATTAGCTCTTTTTTGTTGCCAAAATTCAGAAGGGTCATTTAAAACTTTATTAAAGGTTCATTTAAGCACAGTTACATTTCATCAACATATGTTATATTTTTGAAGATGCTTGTTATGCATCTCTTTTAGAATGTAGAACATATTCATTCTATATCATATTTCAGAAATCTTTTCATCAATTTGAACAATAAGCTTTTACGTAAAAGTAGTCAAATATTTATCAAATCGAAACTAGAAAAATTTACAATGTGAAAATTGAATGATCCGATTTTCAAAAAAAAACCTATTTTCTAAAAGATATAAAAATATTTGTGTTTGCGTAATGCTTTTAGTGCTTCATTCTATGTTAAAAACATAGTATCTTCTGATCAAATTGTTTTAATTAAAAAGTTAAATCACAACTAATTCTACTATAATAAATAGAAGAAAAAAGTTTAAATTTTGTGAGTTAATGAAAATATTGTTTGGATTATTACCAGTTTTATTTTTTTTTGTTTATTAGCTTTGAAATTTTCGTCATTATTCAAGATTCCTTATAAATAATGCAGAATGCATTTTGTGATAAAGACTTTTTATTAAAATCTTGTAATAATTCCACATTAAACAGTGAAGACTTCATACCTGTTTATCTTTGTTACCTTTACTGTGTTCAATTCTGAAAAGAATTATTCTTTTACTTTATGAGTAAATAATTATTTTGATAAGTGAATAGTTATGAATATAAAATTCAATAGCTTAAATAATGTTTGATGACTGTTTTCTGATAAAAATTAAAAAAGTCACAAATGAATTTTTCATTATAATGTATATGAAGATATATAATGGTATTTACACAAACTAGTATTTTATTTGTTTGTATTAACTGCTGACTTATTACTTTGATATCTTTATGAGCTCTAAGACTAATTCATTCATTAATTAATTGCAACAATAGCTAGATTTCTTTGCAGCGTGTTTTATCAAATATTGATAAAAAAAAAGATGGACAATTTTCATTTTTGAATTGATTCTATTTATTTTTAGAGGTTTCAGAAGTATTAAAAGTTCATTGTTTACATAAAACTGATGCAAATTTCTGCAAATTTTTTATGTTTGATTCATTTTTATTTTATTTTACAAATACCACACTTTAAAAATAGCACCTCTGCCATTAGTGCACAGGCTCTCCAATATTTCTCACTAACATAACCAAAACAAAGTGCTGCATCCTTATGTTCAGTGATCATAGACTCACTAGAATCACAGAGTACAGTCAGATGAGTCGGTGATACCATTTTAGTAGATGGGGCCTCATACAATTGTAGCCTGTCAACAGTCTAAAATGATCTATAGCAGCTCCTTCAAAATATCAGCAGCTTCCATTTTAAAATTATATTTGATGGTCATATTAGTAAAAAGTGTGGAAGAATAAAAAGTTGAAATTTTGTGGGTCTTAGGTTTATAAAATAAGATTTTTTGGTTCATAAAGTATGAATGATTTAGATTTGCCAATTTTCATATCATATTGATCTACAAAATACATGGCAAATATTAATTTTGAAAATTTTATGATGTCTGTGTGTAAGGCACAAAAAATGATGTCCGGACAATAATATTCTTGAAATATTGCATGCTTGTACAATGCAAAAGTGAACTGTTATTTAAAACAAAATACATGTTCATGATAAAAAAAGGAAGGAAAATCAGTTATTTTGAATAATTTAAACTCTTTAAATCCTTATATATAACCAATATCTTCTGTTCAAAAGCCCCTTATAACCTTATTTTTGTTTTGTTAAATCAAGCAGTTTTATCTATCTCTTTAAATGTCCAAATGGGTTGCTTTTCAGTCTGTTTATTTAAGAAATTGTTTGTTGAAAATATACTTCTAATTCATTTCACAGTTATATTGAAGATATTTCTCCATTTTTGATGGTTTCTTAGCCCTTAATTTTTCCTTTGTGTATTACAAATGCTTTTCTTAAGAATAATTATTGAGTGTGCCTAACCAGTTAGGTTAAGAATAATCCTTACATGGATAAAATTGTCTTATTAAGCAACCAATATATCCAGCTGAAAAATATTGAAGATATTCATTGAAATATTATTTATAAATTCTGCCTGGGAGATGTCTCCTGATCACTTCAGATTTCACTTCTAGTAAAATGTTTATAATTAGCTGTATAATTGCAATGAATTTTTGTGAAACTATCTTCAAAAGTTTCTTAAAGTAAGCAGTTATGTCTGATTGAGTACATTAGTTAAGAAATCTGAATAGAAAATGCTCATGCAATGTAGACATTGTCTCTTGAACAGGAATTAAAAATTATCCTAATGCCTATATATGAAATTGACTTTAAAATCTTTTTAATATTTTATTACTTATGATTTATTGGCATGATGATGATTATTTAAGAATGTGTAACTTAAAATACTAAGAATAATCAGTGTACTTTAGTTAACGTTTTTATGTGTGTAACATTTTTAGTTTGTTGAAATCCATTAGTGTTTTAACTTTGTTTACCATATAGTTATGGCTTTTAGTTTTAAAAAATTTAGAAGTGGGATTTTGATGTCAAAGTTTGAATTTACATCAATTCATGTTTTTGATTCATGATTACAATTTTAATATGTAAGATTTTAAATTTTGTAGACAACTTATATGTATGCATATCTATTTTTTGTGTCATAATATTTTTAAAAGTACATTGGCGAATATCTTAGTTTTGAAATTTTAACTCTTAAATTTTTAAAAATTTTGTGAATTTGGCTATTTTTTTTTTTTTTTTTTTTTTTTTGTAATACCAAGTTGTGTGTTAATGGGAAAGGTTGGTACCATCAAACTAGATTAACCCCACTTGTCGGTCCAAAGTCTGAGGTTGCACATAGTTAATTTAAATAATCTAATCTAATTTTTTGAAACTAATTTTTATGTTCGTCATTGAGATTTTGAATTTAGATTATTTAATTCGGGATTCTATTATTTTTGTTTTTCTAAAGTGATTGAGTATGTGTTTATTATTGTCGCACTACAAAGCAGTACGAAGGTTATTCTACAGAATTTGTGTTTCATTTATATGTATTAAAATATATATCTTATTTTTGACTTTTAATATATATATATGTCTGGCTACCCTTCTATTTCTTGCTTCGCTTCTTTAAATTTACTGCGGGGTATTCATCCCGACCCCGAAATACGCATCCGTGATGTACAAATTCCCGTAGTTCCTGACGTACGATTCCTCGGAGTAATTTTCGACCGCCGGCTCAATTTCCTTCCGCATATTTTACAATTGCGGAAGAAGTGTGAAAAGTCGTTAAACCTCTTGAAGGTGTTGTCAAACCCCTCTTGGGGGGCGGATCGAACATCATTACTCAGAGTGTATCAGGCAATCGTACTCTCTCGCATCGACTACGGATGTGTTATATACGGATCAGCGTGCAACTCTAATTGAGAAAACTTAACCTCGTCCACCATAAGGCAGTAAGAATTTGCTCTGGTGCGTTCCGCACATCACCGGTGCAGAGTCTCTATGTTAACTGTCATCAGCTTCCTCTAGATCTTCGACGGAGGAAGCTGTGTCTTGCGTATTACTTTAAGATCTTGTCTGTGCCTTCACATCCTCTGCAGAATGTGTATGAGTACCAGCATGAAGAGACTTTATGATGCACGGCCTCTAACATCCGGCCATTTATGGATAGAATGAAGCTTCATATTTCTGAACTCGACCTACCTAACGTGCATATCCAGCAAAGGAGCCTTTTCCTATTCCAACCTTGGAATATGCCACGGTTCCATTATATCAACCCTTTTGCCACTTACAGTAAATCCACTGTAGCGCCTGTCATATTTCAACGCGTCTTCGCCTACCACCGCAGTCAGTATAGTCGTTATTCGGCCATCTTGACAGATGGTTCGAAACGTGCAGGTTACGTTGGCTGTGGAGTCGTGATTGAAGATGTTACGCGCGGTTATAGGCTCGACACTTCTTAAAACGTTTTCACTGCCGAAGCTGTCGCCATTTACCGTGCACGTCAATTAATCGACTCCAATATGCCCCGCCCCGTAAATACTGCATCTATACTGACAGCATGAGTGTACTAGAAGCGCTTGAAAACTACAACGTTCGATACCATCCAGTGGTTTGTAAAATACTCGACATTACGAGTCGACTGTACAGCAAGGTTTTCGATATCGTGTTTTGCAGGTAACCAAGTCACGTAGGAATCATAGGCAACGAGCAAGCGGAAAGCGCGGCAAAGTCGGCGACGACCCATCTGCCGCTAGCAGTTCCGCTATCGGATATGAAGCGCGTCATCATGCATCATATTTTTAATATCTGGCAAGGAATTATGGAGTCAGCAGTTGGATAATAAACTGCACTCCGTGAAACCTGTCATAGGAGCATGGCCTGTGATGCCAATGCGAAGAACTGATGTCAAATTGACTCGTCTTCGCATTGGTCATACTCGCTTCACTCACAGGCATTTATTATTGGGTGAAGATGCTCCTGAATGTCCGTCATGCAAGGGCTCTTACACTGTGCGTCACATTTTACTAGATGGTCCCGTTTTTAATACTTATCGCATGACCTTTTTTCATAAATCTGTTTTAACCTTCTCTGACTTGGTTGGGAAACCTCCCAACCAAAATCTATTTGCTTTTATAAAGAAAATTGGATTTTTATATTTAATTTGACTTTTTAAAATGTTTTAACTTTAACATTTTTTTTATATATGTGCATGCAGGCATGCACATATATAATTATTTTTATGTTTTTGTATTTTTCCTTTGTATTTTTACATGGTTTTACTGTTTTAACAAACGTGTGGCGCAGTTTAGCCAAAATTGGCTCTTGCGCCAATAACCCCAAAACTCACTCACTCACTCACGAGGCCACTACTGGTTGCTGAATCTAGGGCTAGCCCTACCAAACTGTTCCTCTGAAAATCAAAAGGGATTCTCCTCCTTTCTAAAAAAAAAATCAAAATAAAGAAAAAACTCAAAACGCATTTTTTAAAACCCCCAACCCACCTTATCCAACTCATGATGCTCATGTAAAACCCACACTCAACATTGACAAAGTTTCACCGACTGCCAGATTTTTACTACTTTCACTTGAACATAATGAAATGGGGAAGAAATCGCCCTTTTTAATACAAAAAGCTCTCGTAGGAATAGGTGGTTGAACCGAAATCAGTTAAACGTTTGCGTTCCGGGGATCTACTAATTGAACCGAATTCTACTCTACAAACAAAGCCTTTTCTTTTAGAAAAATCCTTTCTAGATTGTCCTGTTTCTGTATTTCCACACAAGTCTCTTAACACTTGTCGAGGTGTCATTTCTGAACCTGACCTGTTGACCACTACTGATGCGGAAATCCTTGATGGGTTTTCTGGTAAGGGTGTTATTCAGGTCAGAAGAATAACAATTAAAAAAGACACATCAATAATTCCAACCAAACACGTAATTTTAACTTTTAATAGCCCCAAACTACCATCTACAATAAAAGCCGGATATCTTAACTATAAAATTCGCTCATACATTAGAAATCCTCTGCGCTGTTTCAAGTGCCAGAAGTTCGGACACTCTCAAACTGCCTGCCGAGGACAATTGACGTGCTCTAGATGTGCATCTGTTGGACATGCGTCCTCAGATTGCAGTCTGGAGCAGAAATGCGTCAATTGTTCACAGCCTCATTCCGCTGATTCGAAACTATGTCCCAAATGGAAAATAGAAAAAGAGATACAAACAATTAAAACCAACAGAAACATATCCTATATTGAAGCCCGAAAATTTTTAACCCCACAACCATCTCAAACTTACGCTCAAGTTGCCAAATCCATAACTGTTAATAGTTCCTCACAAACAGATGAAACGATTACTAAAATAGTATGCCCACCTTTAAAATTACTACAGCCATTAATAACCTTTTCGAAACCTAATATGTCTACCTCAGTCCCTGCAGTTATTAAATCTTCTACATCAACTCAGGCAGAACTCGTACCCTCCACATCTTCTGTTAGTTGCATCGCTTTCAAAATCTCAGCCTCCTACTTCTGTAATAGATACTGCTCCCACCACTTCTAATAGTTTATCTATCTCTGCTGCATCTTCCTCATCCACAGCATGCTCTGTTCTTGAAACGACCACCACTACATCCAACACCATACCCACTATATCCCAGGATACAACTCAAACCTCAAAACCCCGTAGGAAAAAACGTCCTCCTAAAAACCAATCTAACACTATAAAACCTAAAATAGAAATTAAGACGGCTTCTTATAGACCTCGAAAACCAGCACCTACCGAGTACTCAACGGATGATGAAGATATGATAGTATATGATGTGGAATATGAACCTGAACTAAATCCAAAGTATAATATTAGTTACAAGGGTGAAATAGTAAAGGGACGTAATGGTGCATATATACGGAATGACTTTGAAAACTCGATCGAAGAATCGTGTTAACAGCAAAAAATAACATTTTACTTTAAACAAAATTTTTTTTTTACAAACTAAATATTTTTCTGATTTGGTGGGGAAAACCCCACCAAATTTTATTAACTTTAGCTTTTCAAACTTTTTAATGAGATATTACTATTTTAACCATAAGCATTTTTTACTAAATTTATACTTTTAATGCTTAAAAAGTTTGGCGCAGTTTATCCAAAATTGGCTCTTGCGCCATAAAACGATACACTCACTCTCATACAACTCCTGCTCAACTTAATTCGGTTTCAACTGAAAACTTACCCGAGTCTGTCCCTAATGAATCCAATAGTGAACATTCTACTGCAGCTGAAGCCCAAGAAATAGAAGAAAGCGCCCAAAAATACAGAAACCAGTTATTGAAATAAAAAGAGGGTTCCACATAGATCTAGAAATGCAACACCTACAGAAATAACACTACGTCGTCTACCACTCAGGCAAACCTTTTGCCCTCCGCATCTTCAATAAAACCAACCACAAAAATTGCATCTCGGTTACCTAAACCAATTTCTTCTGCTGCTGCCCCTGACCAGCACTACCAGTGCGAAGACATGATGTCCGCTTGACTCGACTTCGCATTGGTCATACTCGTTTTACGCACAGGCACCTTCTGTTGGGTGAAAATGCCCCAGAATGTCCCTCGTGTGAAGTCCCATATTCGGTTTATCACATTTTAATAGATTGTCCCGTTTTTAACCATCATAGCATCACCTTTCATACATCTGTTTCAACCTTATCTGACTTGGTGGGGAAAACTCCCCACCAAAACCTTTTTGCCTTCCTTTTAAAAATTGGATTTTTACAGTTGATTTGGCTGTTTAAAATGTTTTAACTTTAACTTTCATTTCTTTATATGTGCATGCAAGCATGCACATGTAAAAATTTTATTTATATGTAATTTGTCCCCTCAGGGGGCTCACTTTCTTTAGGTGAGTACGGGTTTCACGCTCCCGAGGCGCCCTAGTGATCTTTTCCTTCTCCCTAGGGGTTTACTGTCTTTGGTAAACACGGGCTTCACGAACCCGGGGAACCTTAGTGATCCTTCTCTATTTTCGGCCCTCTTTCTTGCCATTCAAATTTCCCTTTTCTTCTTTCCCGTCCAGACCACAGGCAACCATTTTTGAAATACATATGTAAAGAAAACTAATTGGTTTGTTTTAATTAGATCTCTTATTATTCTCGTTATTAATAACATTTTTGTATTCATTTTGTATTGCGTTAAATAAGTTTCATCCTTTCTTAATTTTTTCGATTATTTATTTTGGTATTTGTATTATTACTACTTCGATTTCTTTAAATGTTTGATTATTTTACTTTATTTGTTTTTTACTTACAACGTTCTTTTTCCGACCCGCATGTTTGCCGTGTGCGGCGACCCGTAAGGAGGAAAATGGTGTCCTGGGAATACCTTTGGCCCACGCTTCGCTGTAGAAGGGAGGCAGGAGTGAGCCCGCTCCTGTCAATCGGCTGGTGGTACCTCTCTTCGGTTTCCCCGAAGAGACACTGTTGTAGGGTTAGTGCTGCGGATAAGGGGTGTCGGGTTTACCCGTTGGATCCTCGCTCTGATGCTGTAGCATTATATTTTGGGTGTACTCTAGGTAAGCGCCGTGTCTGGTTTTGCCAGATGACCGGCACACTGCCTCCCTTGTTGGACTCCGTGGTGGGTGGAGGCACGCCAGAATGAAGTTTTTTTTGTACGCTTATGGATCCAAGTCTGCTGTGCGTTATTCAGGTCAGAAGGATCACAATAAAGAAAGATACAGCAGTTATACCTACCAAACATAATTTTAACCTTTAGCATCCCCACAATACCTCACACCATTAAAGCTGGATATTTGAATTGTAAAATCCGTCCATACATTCCGAATCCTCTGCGCTGTTTTAAGTGTCAGAGGTTCGGTCATTCCCAAAATTCCTGCCGCGGACAACTCACATGTTCTAGGTGTGCAGCTGTAGGGCATTCTTCTACAGATTGTACCCTAGAACCAAAATGCATTAACTGTTCTCAACCGCATACTGCTGATTCAAAACTTTGCCCGAAGTGGAAAAACGAAAAGCAAATTCAAGAAATTAAAACTAATAAAAATATAACATGTAGAAGCCCGAAAATTAATAGTCCCACAAACGTCTCACACTTATGCTCAAGCTGCCAAATCGTGTAATAAAAACAGTTCTACTCAAACAGATGAAAATATAACGAAAATTAAATGTCCACCTTTGGAATTACTTCAACCCTTTTCATCCAAGACAAGAACAAATTTATCAATATCTACTCCTGATGTTTCTGCATCATCCTCTTCAACCCAAGCCCAACTCTTGCCGTCCACCTCTTCAATATCCACTAGTAACTCAGTCTCAACCACCTATTTCTACATGTAATGATGCACCTTCCAACAATATGGTCACCCCTCTTGAATCATCTTCCTCAATCATACCAACTTCATCACCGTCCGTTATTCAACCACCCTCTGATTCTAACACAGTACAGGATGCCAAGAAACTAGCAAAAGCACGATCAAGGAAAAGAAAAGAATTACTGAAAAAAATGAAGCAATAATAGAAATTCAAATGAATCCTCATAGACCTAAAAAACCGGCATCTGATGAGTATACAACGGATGAGGAAGAAATGATTGTCTACGACGTGGAAGATGAAATTGAAACAAATCCCGATTACTTGAAAGAAAATGGTAAGACCTATTACAAGGGACAATTACTTTTAACTCCAACGAAACACAGAAAATAATTTTTTTTTCAATACCTGTCCAACTTCAATCTGTATTTTTACATATATTGATATTAACTTTTATATACATAAATTTTAAGATTTTAAATTTTTTTTCACAGAAATATAAACTTTTAACGTTTTAACAAATGTTTGGCGCAGTTTAGCCAAAATTGGCTCTTGCGCCAATAACCCCAAAATTCACTCACTCACTCACTAACACAAACAATAGGCCAGTAAACCTTATCACAGCAAAGTGAGATAGATCCCAAAGAGAATGTTTGTAATTCAACAAATATCTCATTTGGAATTTCATTCCATAGACATCCGTACAATGTTGCCTTTGAAATTTCCTCAATTTCCAACGCCTCAATCACTGTCTCTTGTCCGCTTAATATACATTCCTTAGTCTAACCTCGACCTTGCAACAAGTTTGGTTTTTAGGAGTTTTACAACCGAACGAAAAAATATTTAGCCCTTCCGAATCCAACTTTTTCAACCCCAATTTCCGAGACACATTTTTTTGATGATTTCTCAAAAGACAAAATATCTGATATGATCAAAAAGGCAAAATATCTTATCCGATGAAGAACGACCTATAATTTCAGCCTTTACGCACTGCAATGAAACTCCACCTCTGTTATGAAAAACAAAATCTGAAGACGTATTTTTAACACGTCAACATTCTTTTCCTCCAAACTTTTATTTTAACAAGTGTTTGGCGCAGCTTGGCCAAAATTGACCCTTGCGCCATTAAACCTTACACTCACACTCTTTTCCTCCAAATCCAAATGCGAATTTTCCTTCGATTTTTCTAACTTAAAACAAAATATCACGCGCATGTGGATCTTTACAATACGAGCAAACATCTTTCTTGCACTTTTTAACATAACCAGTGTTGCAACATATGAAACATCTCCCTTCCTGAATTAATTTAGCTCTTTTTTTCTGAACACATAAATTTTCACACAAATCAGACATATGAGTATTCTGGGAACAAAATAAGCAATTATAAAATACAGCCGTCAGCAATTCGTTTGCAGAGGAAAACGATTTATGCGAATGACTGATACCTTCGATTTGACTGTGGATAATTATGCGACGTTCTTTCGAAATACTTAGTATGGACTAAATTCATGTGACGTCACGATCACATGATTCCAGTTCAGCTCTTGCGCACGTGCATGCGGCGTCATTTGTTTACAACTCTTTTGCTCTTAAGGGGACATAGTACCTTTCGAAACCAAAAATTCTACATTTCGACATACTTTTTCGATTCAACATAAATCAATGATTTTTCCATATTCTTATGGGTTTTTTTTACAATTTATACAAAACAGTTCAAAGTTTAAAATCCTCTCAGGGGGCTCACCTCCTTTAGGTGAGTGCGGGGTTCACGCTCCCGAGGTACCCCAGTGATCTTTTTCTCCCCTTTTCTCCCCCCCCTTTTCACCTCAGGGGCTCACTTTCGGGTGAGTACGGGAGACCACGTCCCCGAGGTACCCGAGTGAATTTTGAAAAAAAAGAAAAACCCCAAAAAATATTTGCTTAGTTAGTGTTTAAGTTACAGGTCAATATTTAACGTTATATTTAGTTCAGTTCGGGGTTGTTTTGTGGTTAATTTTATTTTGGATATTTTAAGTTTAATTATTTCTACTATTTTGATTTTGGTTTATTTCTTTGGGGTATTTATAACAAATGAATTTTACTTTTTGATTTCCGTAATGTTAAGACTGGTTTTTGAGTCTGACCCGCATGTTTGCCGTGTGCGGCGACCCGTACCGGGGGAAAGTGGAGTCTGGGGTTCCTGTTGCGTGCCCTTTGGCCCATGCTTCTCCGTAGACGGGAGGCAGGAGTGAGCCCACTCCTGTCAATCAACCGGTGATTAGTTCTGCGGTTTCCAATACGGGTTCTTTTGGAATACCAAAGACGGTTGCTTTATGGTTAGTATTGCAGTTAGGGGTGAACTGGCGGATCACATCCCGAACCTGTACTACTATACTCCAGTACCACCTCTGAGGTAAGTGCCGTGCCTGACGCATGTCAGAAGACCGGCGGGCTGCCTCCCCTTGTTGGGCTCCATGGTGGGTGGAGGCGTACTGGGATGAACACAAAAATACACTCATGGAACCCAGCAGTAATTCTTCAGTGGAGCACCGTAACGTAGAATTTTCTGATTCATTTCGCTATTTTATACTAAAAACTCTTGCTACTTTTACTAATGTTTCACCTTTCCTAATTGAGAAAGCCATAACTGGCAGTATAGGGGAAGTCAAGTCAATTCGTAAGATGCGCTCTGGGGACTTGTTCCTCGAAGTGTCATCTTCGAATCAAGCGACAGCCCTTATAAAACTCCAAAAGCTTGCTCATTTAGACCTTACCGTGGCTCCTCATAGTACTTTAAATTTTTCGCGCGGCGTAATTTCGCCAGCGGATTTCTTAAACGTGTCGACTGAGGAAATAAAAGAAAATATGAAGGCCCAAAAAGTCTGATGTCAGGCGTATCACGATAAGGCGGGATGGACAGGTGCTGAACACAAAGCACCTCATCCTGACCTTTTCTACACCTGACCTCCCACAGACCGTTAAAATGGCCTACATCCGATGCCCAGTTCGACCGTACGTTCCAAATCCGCTGCGCTGCTTTCAGTGCCAACGATACGGCCACTCGAAGAACGTCTGTCGGGGCCAGCCTACCTGCCCTCGTTGCGGGGAATCGGGCCACGACAGCGTAGATTGTACAAAGAAGGAGCGATGTTTAAACTGTCAAGGTGATCATTCGGCATATTCACGCTCCTGTGTGACTTGGATTCTCGAAAAAGAAATAACAGCTGTCAAAAAAAAAGAAAAGATTTCCTACCCAGAGGCTTAGACGTGTTGTTTTGTCACGCACGCCGGTCTCTGGTAAGAGTTATGCTAGTGCCACCCTCAAGAGCACATCGGATAAGTGTATCCAATGTGATTCTAAAACGGATAACATCTCGAGTTCGTCCATACCCACAAAACAGGTGGTAATTTATCCATCAAAAACCAATTCACCCCCTAGAACTAAGGTGATTGCTACGACAATTAGCAAATCACCACCTCCAGCGAAAAAAAAAAATAATTCCAAGGACAGAGAGCGATTCGCCTCGAAAACCAAAGAGCCGAAGGGCTCGTCAAAGGGATCTTAGACCACATTTAACTAGGATCCCCAAAAAATTATCCAGACTTCCACCGAAAAATTAGCCCCTCAGGGGGCTCACCTTCTTTAGGTGAGTACGGGTTTCACGCTCCCGAGGTGCCCTAGTGATCTTTTCCTTCTCCCTAGGGGTTTACTGTCTTTGGTAAACACGGGCTTCACGACCCCGGGGAACCCTAGTGATCCTTCTCTATTTTCGGCCCTCTTTCTTGCCATTCAAATTTCCTTTTCTTCTTTTCACGTCCAGACCGCAGATCTACATTCAACAATGAACATTGTTCCATCTTTTTTTTTCTGGTAAAAATTTGATATTTTTACTACGGTATTATGGTTTACATTTTATATTACGTTCTTTTCCTTTGATTTGCTTAAATTTCTTTCAATATTTTGCTTTTGTTGCTCCTTTTATGTTCGATTGTTGATTTTTTTGTGTTCAACTTCTAATCTTTATTTTTCTGCCACGAAGTCCTGTGGCAGACCAGGACTGAGTGGAATGAAGTTGTGTCTGATGGTTTTCACTTTTGGTATGATGTCACAACGGACTGCTCCCTGGGAAAACTGGCACTTGGAGCGGGGTTTTGAACTTCTGAGGATCTTTGGACTAGTGAGGTGGGGTCTTGGAGGAAGCGGCCATGTAGAGGGTACCGGAGAAAAGCTGAGTTTTGCGTCTCAGGCCGCCAGATAGTACAGGAGCCCGGGACAGCCTAACCAGCATGTCCTGGCTGCTCTATCAACTGGTGCATAATCCCGCCTGTCTTGTAGTTCCAGGTGGTGCCTGGATGGGGTCCTGCATTGCAGAGCGGGGGGCTCTCCCGAGGCCACTACTGGTTGCTGACTCTAGGGCAAGCCCTGCCAAACTGGTCCTCTGAAAATCAAAAGGAATTCTCCTCCTCCTTTCCAAAAAAAAAAAAAAAAAATTCAAAATAAGTCAAAATAAGAAAAAAACTCAAAACGCATCTATTAAAACCCCCATCCCACCCTACCCATCTCATGATGCTAAACATATGGATGATACAGTCCTCCTATTACCGAAATTTACCGTTGATGAAATTGCTCAACACACACGGTTTTTAATTTTATCCCTACCAAACAATGAAATGTCCCGGAAATCTCCGTTTATTATTCACAAAGCTTTACTAGGAATAGGTGGAGAACCTAAATCCATTAAAAAATTACGATCAGGTGACCTACTTATAGAAACCATATCTGCTGTACAAAGCAAATCTTTTTTACTGGCCAAAACCTTTATAGATTCTCCACTGATCGTAACTCCTCACAGAACTTTGAATTCTTGTCGAGGAGTCATCTCTGAATCCGATCTTTTATACGCATCTGAAACAGAAATTTTGGAAGGTCTTTCTGACCAGGGTGTCACTCAGGTCAGAAGAATTAAGATAAAAAAAAATGTCACTTTTTCCTACTAAACATTTAATTTTAACTTTCAATAGCCCTAAATTACCATCAAATATTAAAGCTGGTTACCTAAATTGTAAATTAGGTCCATATATACCGAATCCTCTGCGCTGCTTTAAGTGCCAGAGGTTCGGTCATTCCCAAAATTCCTGCCGCGGACAACTCACATGTTCTAGGTGTGCAGCTGTAGGGCATTCTTCTACAGATTGTACCCTAGAACCAAAATGCATCAACTGTTCTCAACCGCATACTGCTGATTCCAAACTTTGCCCGAAGTGGAAAACCGAAAAGCAAATTCAAGAAATTAAAACTAATAGAAATATAACATATGTAGAAGCCCGAAAATTAATAGTCCCACAAACGTCTCACACTTATGCTCAAGCTGCTAAATCCTCCAATAAAACCAGTTCTACTCAAACAGATGAAAATATAACGAAAATTAAATGTCCACCTTTGGAATTACTTCAATCCCTTTCATCCACTACAAGAACAAATGTATCCATATCTACTCCTGATGTTTCTACATCATCATCTTCCTCCCAAGCCCAACTCTTGCCGTCCACCTCTTCAATATCCACTAGTAACTCCGAGTCTCAACCACCTATTCCTACATGTACTGATGCACCTTCCAACAATATGGTCACCCCTATTGAATCATCTTCCTCCATCATACCAACTTCCTCATCACAGTCCATTCTTCAACCACCCTCTGATTCTAATACAGTACAGGATGCCAAGAAACTTGCAAAAGCACGATCGAGGAAAAGAAAAAAAGAATTACTGAAAAAAATGAAAGAAGCAATAATAGACATTAAATTGAATCCTCATAGACCTAAAAAACCGGCCTCTGATGAGTCTACAACGAATGAAGAAGAAATGATTGTCTACGACGTGGAAGATGAAATTGAATCAAATCCCGATTACGTGAAACAAAATGGTAAGACCTATTACCAGGGACAATTACTTTTAACTCCAACGAAACACAGAAAATAACTTTTTTTTCAATACCTGTCCAACTTGGTGGGGAATTCTCCCCACCAATCTGTATTTTAACATCTTTGATATTAACTTTTATATCCATAAATTTTAAGATTTTAAATTTTTTTTTTACCAGACATATTATAACCTTTTAATGTTTTAACAAAATGTTTGGCGCAGTTTAGCCAAAATTGGCTCTTGCGCCAATAACCCCAAAGTTCACTTACTCACTCACCCACCGAAAAATAGAGGACGATATTTTGACCGGTGATTGTTCCGAAGAAGATGAAGATCTCATGGATATTCAATCGGGCCCTTCGACTTCTAGCTCCAAAGGAGGAGCGAGTGCGGCACAATAATGACCTCCTTCATTTCCTGGAACTGCCGTGGCTTGAGGACTAGACTCGATGATCTCAAATCCATCATATCCACGTACCAGCCCGCATGTGTTGCTCTCCAGGAGACTTTTCTGAAGAGAACCATGACAATGCGAGTACGTGGTTATAATTGTGTACGACGGGATGTCGATGGCGATACATCTCCAAACGGAGGTGTATGCCTTTTTACGTCCCATCTGTATCCCAGTCATATCGTCACACTGCACACATCATTACAGGCTGTGGCTGTACGGATTCACATCCATTCTTTAGTCACAGTCTGCTGTGTTTATTTACCACCTAACGCTGTTGTGCCACAAGTGGATTTGAATCAATTAGTTAGCCAATTGCCAGCTCCATTTATTTTGCTTAGTGACTTTAATGGACACAGCCCTCTGTGGGGGCATGATGATACCAACTCTCGTGGGAGACAGTTAGAACAGTTGATTTCTGATCACTGTCTCTGCCTGCTGAACAACGACGAGAAAACTTATTTCCATGCTCCCACGAGGACATTTCACTCCCTCGATCTAGCCATCTGTTCGCCAGCTCTGCTACCGATGTTGAATTTCGAGGTTGCAAAGGATCTGCACAACAGCGATCATTTCCCTCTCCTAGTCTGGCATGTTAATGGTGCGGGGACACGTTTTCGTCCCCCCACTTATCATTTTCATCGCGCAGACTGGGATAAATTCACACGGTTAGCGATTATCTCAGGCACAATGGTCCAGAACAGGGCAGTTGATGAAGCAGTCTTCAATGTCACTGAAGCTAATCGGAATGCTGCTGATGCAGCCATTCCCAAAACATCCAATTCCCCTCGAAAGCTGTGCAAACCATGGTGGAACGCTTCCTGCCAACAAGCCAAAAAGGAACAAAGGAGGGCGTGGGGTATTTTCAGGAGGTACCCCACCACTGATAATCTCATAGCGTTCAAACGTGCGAAAGCGTTAGCTCGTAGAATACGTCGTCAATGCCAGAGAGAATCTTGGATCCAGTATGTGTCTTCAATCACATCGTCAACTACCAGCCAACAGTTATGGAGAAAGGTCAAAGCAGCGAATGACCTTTATCGGGAATTTAACATTCCGATATTGGAAACTTCTACTGCTTTGTATTCGTCACCTTTAGATGTGGCCAACTTGATTGGCAAAACATTTGCTAGTGTGTCCAGCTCCGATTCATATAGCCCTGCATTCCAGGCGACTAAGAATCGTTTAGAGCGGACACCTATCAACTTCAGGTGCCGACAACCTTTACCATATAACTGTGACTTTGACATGTTTGAATTGAAGAGAGCCTTATCATCGGCCCACAATACTAGTCCAGGTCCTGATGGAATATCCTATGAATTGCTTCGCCATTTGAACGAGGATTCACTAGTAAGTCTCCTTTACCTATTCAACCGAATATGGAGGGAGCAGGTGTATCCTACTCAATGGCAAGAAGCCATAGTGATCCCCATTCTAAAACCTGGAAAAGATCCAAAAAACCCTCTTAGCTATCGACCGATAAACTTACGAGCTGCCTTTGTAAGACACTAGAACGTGTGGTCAATGCCCGTCTCGTTTATCAGTTAGAAAAGAACAAATGCATTCCTCTGTTTCAGAGTGGCTTCCGTAAAGGAAGATCCACTCTCGATAACATTATTCAGTTGGAAAGCAAAATCAGAAACGCTTTTGTCCGGAGGAATCATCTAGTTTCCATCTTTTTCGATATCGAGAAGGCATATGATCGTACTTGGCGCTATGGGATACTTCGCACTTTATTTAATTTCGGATTAAGAGGCAATTTGCCTACTTTTATTAAAATTTTTTTACATCTTCGTACTTTTAGAGTGAGACTGGGTGGCACTCTCTCTGCTCCTTTTACCCAAGCTGAGGGAGTTCCTCAGGGGAGTATTTTGAGTGTCACCCTTTTTATTTGTCATATTTCATCAATCTTAAATATTTTATCGCCCTCTATACAGGCTTCACTATACGTGGACGATCTACAGATCAGTTGTGAAGGTTCGGACATGCGCCTGATTGAACGGCAGTTGCAAACTGCCGTCAACAACATTGTAAAATGGTGCGACACCAACGGTCATGGTATTTCTGCGAGCAAGAGTTGCTGCGTGCACTTTTGCCGCAAACGGGGTATTCATCCCGACCCCGAACTACTCATCCGTGCTGTACAAATTCCCGTAGTTCCCGACGTACGATTCCTCGGAGTAATTTTCGACCGCCGGCTCACTTTCTTTCCGCATATTTTACAATTGCGGAAGAGGTGTGAAAAGTCTCTAAACCTCTTGAAGGTGTTGTCAAACACCTCTTGGGGGGCGGATCGAACATCATTACTCAGAGTGTATCAGGCAATCGTACTCTCTCGCATCGACTACGGATGTGTTGTATACGGCTCAGCGTGCAACTCTACTCTGAAAAAACTTGACCCTGTCCACCATATGGCATTGAGAATCTGCTCGGGTGCGTTTCGCACATCACCGGTGCAGAGTCTCTATGTTAACTGTCATCAGCTTCCTCTAGATCTTCGACGGAGGAAGCTGTCTCTTGCGTATTATTTTAAGATCTTGTCCGTGCCTTCACATCCTCTGCAGAATGTGTATATGAGCACCAGCATGAAGAGACTTTATGATGCACGGCCGTCTAACATCCGGCCGTTTATGGATAGGATGAAGCTTCATATTTCTGAACTCGACCTACCTAACGTGCATATCCAGCAAAGGAACCTTTTCCTCTTCCAACCTTGGAATACGCCACGGTTCCATTATATCAACCCTTTTGCCACTTACAGTAAATCCACTGTAGCGCCTGTCGTCTTTCAACGCGTCTTCGCCTACCACCGCAGTCAGTATAGTCGTTATTCGGCCATCTGCACTGATGGTTCGAAACGTGCAGATTACGTTGGCTGTGGAGTCGTGATTGAAGATATTATGCACGGTTATCGGCTCGACACTTCTTGCAGCATTTTCACTGCCGAAGCTGTCGCCATTTACCGTGCACTTCAATTAATCGACTCCACTATGCCCCGTAAATACCGCATCTATACTGATAGCATGATGGTACTAGAAGCGCTTGAAAACTATGACGATCGCTGCCATCCAGTGGTTTGTAAAATACTCGACATTACGAATCGACTGTACAGCAAGGGTTTCGATATCGTGTTTTTCTGGCTACCAAGTCACGTAGGTATCATAGGCAACGAGCAAGCGGAAAGCGCGGCAAAGTCGGCGACGACGCATCTGCCGCTTGCGGTTCCGCTATCGGATATGAAGCGCGTTTTCATGCATCATATTTTTAAGATCTGGCAGGAATCATGGAGTCAGCAGTTGGATAACAAACTGCACTCCGTGAAACCTGTCATAGGAGCATGGCCTGTGATGACAATGCGAAGAACTGATGTCAAATTGACTCGTCTTCGCATTGGCGCCATACTCGCTTCACACACAGGCATTTGTTGTTTGGAGAACGCGCTCCTGAATGTCCTTCATGCAGTGTCTCTTACACTGTTCATCACATTTTAATCGATTGTCCAGTTTTTAACCATCATCGCATCACCTTTTTTCATACATCTATTTTAACCTTATCTGACTTGGTGGGAGAAATACCCCACCAAAATCTATTTGCTTTTATAAAGACGATTGGATTTTTATATTTAATTTGACTTTTAAAAATGTTTTCACTTTAACTTTACTTTTTTATATCATTGTATTTTTCCTGTGTATTTTTACCATGTTTTTATAATTTTAACAAACGTGTGGCGCAGTATAGCCAATTTTGGCTCTTGCGCCAGAAAACCCCACATTCCCTTCCTCCCTCCCCTCCCTCAAAGTTTAAAATACTTAATTTTTGCTTTTAAGTTGATAAAATGTTTTTAAGAACACAAAATATGCATACAAAAATTAAAAAACAAACTTACCTTCTGTTACCCGCAAGATAACTTTTGAAAGATGTACTGTAGAATCTTCATTTATGTACCAAATTAAAGCTAAATAAAGTCTTTATTCTGTAAACCTCAAATTTTAAATTTCTACCACATATAAAAAAAAATTAAAAAAATTTAGAAATCATAAAATTCATAATAAGTAGTTTTTTTCCCATCTATCATGTTATAAAATAAAATCTATTCATTCCATTAACAAATGTGAGGTTCACAGAATAAAAAACAAGTGCAATACCCATATAAAATTATAGAACTTTTTCAAAACTTTTTTTTAATCTTGCGGGAAAGTATGAAAAATAGAAACTGAGAAAATCACGTTTAAACAATGCAATGTAATTTTATACAAGAAAATACAATTATTTAATACTTAAAATGCACCCGCTTCATACATTACACCTTCTGTTTCAACAAAATGCTCATGCATGGCTTTTTTTTCGCATTCATTCTCAAAGCCCTACGAGCATCTAATGTTGAAGACCTAGACTTCATTTCGGCTTCTTTTATTCGAGCATTATCAGACTGAAAGGCATAAGTGACAGAAAAATGCCCTTATTTACAACCCAGATGTTTCATAATATCCAAACGACCAGCCATTCCATCATTATACATTACTACTGCCTCATTCACTGCAACGTCAACTATTCTCTTGGAAGATCCTGATGTTTTCGGGCAGTATTTCCATACCGTAGATTTGAAAGACTCATTTGAGTTCTGAGTCTTTCCCCCTAAGCATTTTTTCAATAACTTAGGTGAGGATAATTCTGCAAATATTGGTTTTACTGCATCCATAACAGAGGTTGGCATAATACTGTTATGTTTGTATGATGTATTTTCTGAGGATTTCGCCTTTTGGTAACTACACCATGAGGACGCACCAACCAGGCAGAAGTAATGCATTGGTTCTTCATCTGTTGAGCGGTAATGGCAATAAATGGCCCAAATGGATTTACGCATATCATCTGTGGAGCTGCAGTTCCCACGTATAGCATTTCCGTAGTGTATGTCGTAAATTTATCTATTAGGCGATTTTTTCCACTTATACTTTTGCCGTCTGATAGTTTTTTCCCACGATTCACCAATTTCAGCCTACGAAGTCTGGCACCCATTTACTTCTGTATATGTCCAACACATTCAATTTTTTCTAAATTGTACGACACCGTATTTTGCAGCTCTGGGAATGTTTTAGTGTCACCATCACCAATATATTTCACATATTTGGCATTTCGTTCCAATAATGATCGTTTAAAAATTCTCTTCATTCCCTCCACTTCCATTTATTCGAAGAACCAGAATGATTTTTGACACAATATGGTTCATGGCTTTTTTCCATTCTTGATATGCTGTTCCATATTTTAAGACTTTTCCACCGATCACAGCCTTTGCAATATGATGATAAAACTTCAACATCAATAACTTTACCAGTTACATCACCAATAATGCTACAGACACCAATACGAGATGTATGGCCCCGAGTTTTCCAAGTTCCATCCCCACTAACACAAATTTCATTTGTTTCGGATGCTGCAATCTCTTCTTTTGCCGCTTTATTCATCGAAGCAACGGCTACAATGGAACTGGCTGATTTTATATTATTTAAAATCCTATCATAGGACTTTTGTGAAACCGGTGGAGGCAAATCCATCACCGAACAAAAAGTTTTAATTCTACGTAGACCAACGCCTAGTGTACGCATAGCATATGTAATGCGGGTGTTTATTTCATAGTCATGGTTACTTGACTCGAACACCGGTGAACTTTTAAAAGTTGATTGATTGTAATTCATGTGCTATGCAATGTAAAATTCTGATACTAATCCAAACAGAACCTTTTCCTTCAGCTCTGCTTTTGAGCCACAGTAAAAGCATACTAAATGTTTTGAAATTTCTTTAAAAAAATATCCAGGTTTATTAATCGATACCCCTTACTTTCATTGGAGATGCTTTGATAGGAATCACTATCTAAACGCAGTTTCTTAGATGAAGCAGATGTCACATCGACAGCTACCGGCTGTAATGTTTTGTTTTTGGAGTGTTGATTCCCACAAAAACGTCGTTTCTTTCTTCTATAATCCGTAGATCTTCTAGCGGATTTACTACTCATATTTATATATGCATAAAAATGGATAATCAAATGAAAAAAATTAATGGTTACTCAATACTTTTTCGAAAACTATTATAACACGAGGCAGACTTTAGCAAGCAAAAACAACAATGCAGTAGAAATACAAACGTAAATAAAAATCTGCTTGAATTAGAAATGTTTTGAGTTGTAGATATACTTCTATCAAAAGACAATTATAAATATAATTAAAAATTTAAGAAAAAAATGCAATAATATATTCCCGGTCGAAAGCGAAACTTAAGAGGTGTGGTTTGTTTACATTCCATTTAAAGAGCAAAGTCTCTTTAGACATTTACATTTTTTCTTGTACAGAACTTAATAATTATCTGATTTTGACGCGGTTTGTTTTAAAATGCTCCAAACAGTTCAAATTATTTTTTAAAAGTATTTTTGAAAAATCGATAAATTGAAGGTTTAAAGGTACTATGTCCCCTTAAACTTTAGTTAATTATTCTTTTTTGACGTCCATAAATGACATACTGTGCAGCATATGGATGCAATAACTCCAAAAAGAAAGACACTTGCAGAAAGAAAACTTTCTTCCAATTTCCTTTAAAAAATCTAAATTTATTAAAAACATGGATAGCAAAGATTAGGCGGGAAAAATTCGTACCTTCTTATGCTTCTAAAGATGTAAGCCCTCCACTTCTACCGAAATGTAAATACTTCAAAATTTTTGCGAAGTTTTAGTCAAGTTTTTAAATAAGTTACTTAGGAAATACTTCAATGGTTAAATATCTTAAGGCTACAGTGGACAGTAAAAGAATTTTTTTTACTTAGACCATATAAAAAATTTGGTGAGATAAAAATGATTAGTTTTTAAGAAATTTAAAATTAAAAAAAATTTTTTGAATGAAAATTTAAAAATTTCAAAACGTTTCATGCGTTTTGATTTTTTAAAAAATTTCATATTTTCACCTGATTATACTTCTTTAAGCAATTCTTTACAAATGTATGCATACAATGTAATGTTTTATATGATAATTTACAAAATATGGGTAAACTCAAAATTTTTATATAAAAATTTCAATAATTTTAATGATTTCCTACATAAAAAACTTTAATTTCTTCTAACACTATTACTACAATGCATCCAAGAATTTATAAGTATACATTAGATGAATACTTTTGGAAAGTTTTGTTATAATTCGTCAAAAATTGCAACGCATGGAACGTTTTGGTTTCGAGGCAAATTTTTGATTCTGAGAAAAAAACAGCTTTTTTTATTTTAAAGGAAATTAACTTAGTTTTTTTTTTAAAACAATTAAAGACATTCATATAAATTTGTAAAACACAAATATCATAAAGATAAGATAAACAAAGAATATATGTATAAGATTATGCAATATTTATTATAACAGTCACATTGACATGTAATATATATATAGTGATAAAAATTGAAGTAAGAACATTCCAATAAAATCTAAAGTAAATTAACAGAATGTATTTCATTATTATTTCATCAACCAGATAATATATTTCATTAATCACAATAAGTCAAAATAAAGTATTTCAATTCAATTAAATTACAAAAATTAAAAAAAAATAACAAATCTAATTTAACATAACAAAAAAACTGTTTGCTAAGTCTGATAAAAAAAATTTAAAAAGCACCGGCACTATAGGCTGCATTTGTATTCGTGGCATTTCTTTTCCTTTTCTTTTGTTTCGTAGAAATATTCTGAGAAATGCGTCGTTTATCTTGTCTTTCTGCAATAGTCAAAGAAAAACTGTCATTTAGGCATGAGTCCTCTTTCGCTTCAAGAGATTTCACATAGCCCAAATTGTGCTTTTCGATGGCATCCATTACTGCTATTTCCAGCCTCCTTTTGGAGACAAATACCTCTTTTGGGCATTTTCGCCAAATGCAGCTATGCAGACTTTCATTCGAATTTTGCGTCTTGCCTGCTACGCATCTTTCAAGAATGATGTCTGAAGCTAACAAGGGGAGGCTACGATGCATGGATCACCGATTCGATCCATCTTTAGTACACGTGTAGGGCATAACCAGGAGTACAACGGGTGCAAGTAGTAAGGTGCGCTTCTCAGCCGTTTCCGAGAAATTAATTAATCGAAATTTGAGTTGCGTTCATATGCGTTTTACGTTAGCAAAAATTCAACGAGCGCGTAGCGCAGCGGTAAGAGCCCTGCTTCGTAAGCGCGGAATCGCTGGATCGAATCCCGCCGGTGAACTCGATTTTTTTTCTAATATTTCATATTTTTTACAAATTTAGGTGTCTTGAATAATATTTATTTTGGAATCAATTGTATAATTTATTTTTTTAACGGAAGAAAGGATTCTGAAAAAATCATACAGGAAATTGAAAAATTAATACTTTTATTCCCAGTATTTTGTACAACTATTTATTCTACCCTATTTTCTATTCACTATCGTGCTGTTCGAGCGCCGAATTACTGCACGAAGTAGGATGATATCGGTCATAGAAGCAGGGAAAACAATAGTTATTGCGGCATCTTGCGCAAGTGATAAATGCCGAATTTTTGCATTCGCAGGAATTTTTTAGCACATCTATCCGAAAGCAAACTTCGTTCACGTTCATGAACGATGTCCGGTCATCGCACAATTTGGCGGCACACCACGCGTATTTTAACATGCAACAGAAAATTGGTGTCGACAATTGATGGTGTACGAGAGACTGAATTTTGATACAATCTTCTCTGGAAGATATTTCTCTATCCTGTTCGATAATGTAAGCGCAGTTCTGTAGTCTCTTGATAAAGTTCTTCACTTGCCGGTAAAAATAAACATCACACGGCTGCCCTAATGGAGTGCATTTTGGTGGTATTACTTTCATGGTGCAAGTTGGTATACCCTTATCATCTGTGAAAATTTCGTCATACAAAACCGGGTTTGTTTGCCCTCCCCAAGAATCAATTAGGAAAATAAATTTTTCTTCCTTCACATATGGCTTCATCACATCGATCAGAAAATCTTTGTACAATGCTGTTGTCAGCTTGCCAGACTTTGAGGATGTAATGGCAACGTTTGTATATATTTTCGCATACTCGTCGACTGATTTTTGTACCCTCGGTCCAAAGTTTCCATTTGCCTCTTGCAGACAGATGAAAACCGTTGGAAGTAGTTTTCCGAATAGGGTCATAACATATTGTGCGGTATACGAATGCGTGACCTTATTCATATCCTTCCGCTTAACAAGCACAACCTTCGATTCTTGCTCTGCGAGGGTTCGGTTGTACGTCGATTGGTATTGGCACCCTGGACAAAAAGAGTAAAATATAAGTATTTCATTGTCTACATGATATTTTACTTTGGTATGAAAAAAAAAAAAATCCCGAATACCTGTTTGGTCGGTGTTGAGGACAAAATCCTTGTCGTAGTTCGGGATGAGGGCTCGTGTATTGAGACGAAACTTTTCTGCAGCAGCATGGGTCTCCTCCTATGTCGCGGTTTCTCTCTCCGACACAAATTTCGTTATTTTTCTTTGTCGAATTCGGTGTTTTCGTTTGAAGATCTTGACCCACGCCTCTGAAGCTTTAAATTCCAAATCCGGAAATTGGCTGGCAGCAGCTAGAGCCCATTGCTGCAAGTTCCTCGTCGTGACTTGCTGGTTGGATTGACGAGCTTCCACAAAGCGATCATGAGTCCATTTATCAATTGTTGTATATTTATCTTTCGTGGATCCACCTCTCCTAATTTGTTCCTCCCATATTTTCAACTGATCCATTCTCTTCAGACGGAAACCTCCCTTTTTTTGCAGATTTTCCAGGCTCCATTTTGGGTGCTCTTTCGCCAAATTTAACCACCTTTATTTTATAATCAAGCGGAATGTCATCCGTATCAATTTTCGACCTTTTTTCATCTGGATGGTACTCGTCGTCTGATTGTAATCCAGAATCTTCGACTTCTTCGAACAGACCTTCTTCATCGGCTTCTTCAAACAAAATAAGATCGTCTTCTATAACAATTATATTTTCTGCCAGTGTTTCCATTATTGTGCTGTACAATTTTTCTCCAATTTTCATATGTTCTTCTTTAATCACTGCAGAAGGTTCCGTCGCGATTTTATTATTTTCGAGAAGGAGCTGCTCACAATACACTAGCGCCGTTTTTAACTGTATTTTCGCCTCTTCACTAGTCTGGGAATTTGAATCAGTATCACTTTCTTCGGCCTTCGAAGGCCCCGGCACATAACTATCGCGTGTAAAATGAGACATCTCACAATTATTCAAAATTTTACGATGTTACTACCTCAAGAGAGCCAGCGAACGAATGCGGATTTGAACGTTTACTGGGAGACCCGTTTACTTTCTTGCTAACCGAAATCTTTTGTTTGTGTACAGCTGTCCTCGCCAGGTCAGAATACGTCCCAACGAATACCCATAGATGAGGTACTGCTTACAGGGTACGAGGAAGTCGGCAATGAACGAAAAAATAGTGCCTTTTATGTATAAAAGTACATATAATAGAATACACATAAACTTGTATAATAATTTTTTATTTGTATTATAATATAAAACGAATAAATAATTATACTAATATTATTTGTATAATAATTTGTTACTTGTATTATAATTATTTATTTATTTGCAATGCAGATAACGTAAATTATGTGGTTGAAAAAAAAAGTTCACTCCTGTATATGATATCCCCTCAGGGGGCTCACCTCCTTTAGGTGAGTGCGGGTTTCACGCTCCCGAGGTACCCTAGTGATGTTTTTCTTTTCCCTAGGGGTTTACTGTCTTTGGTAAACACGGGCTTCACGAACCCGGGGAACCCTAGTGATCCTTCTCTATTTTCGGCCCTCTTTCTTGCCATTCCAATTTCCCTTTTCTTCTTTTCATGCACCTCTGGGGCTCACTTTCGGGTGAGTACGGGAGGCCACATCCCCGAGGTACCCGAGTGAATTTTGAAAAAAAAAACCCAAAAAATATTTGCTTAGTTAGT